>CM061526.1:27342500-27490000 GCA_030068015.2 Neoceratitis asiatica
AAGAATTTTTCCACCTCACTTGGGTTAATAAAAATAATTTTTTTTGGGGAAATAATTGAAAAACTGAAAAGTAAAAAAATAATCAAAATATATATGTCTTTTCGAAAAATATAATATTTAATTAGTTAAAATTCTGAGTCTAAAAATGGATAGAGTGTACTGCACAAATACAATTCAATTTGCATATGAAAATTTTTTTTATTAAAAATTTTGAAAAATCTGTGTCATCCATTTATTTATTTATCTATACATACATACATATGTAAAGGGGTTTCCAATAGGTATGATATGATTTCTAAGTGTCGTTTTGACCATTTTTAATATGCCATGATCTGTCATTTTTTTTTTTCATTGTATTCAGTAATGTTTACAACTTCATCCATGGACCACCATAAACGTCGTGAATTTGGTGATTTTGCCTTGGGACAACTTAAAAACGATAACAATTTTTTTAAGAAAATTATCTACACCGATGAGGTTCACTTTCATCTGAGTGGCGCGGTAAATAAACAAAACTGTCGATTCTGGTGCGGAGAAAATCCACAAATTATTCATGAAGAACCATTACATTCACCTAAATTGACAGTTTGGTGTGGTTTTTGGTCTGGTGGAATCATCGGTTCGTACTTCTTTCGAAATGAAGCTGGTAGCACCGTTACTGTCAATGGAAAAGAGTATAGATCGATGATAACCAATTTTTTATGGCCACAATTGGAAGAAGTTGATCCTAACAACATCTGGTTCCAACAAGACGGATAAATTGTGACATTGAATGGCCTCCGTTAGACTACTTCTTGTGGGGTTATTTGAAGTCATAGATCTTTAGCAATAAACCAGACTTTCCTCAAGCTTTAACACTCAATATTGAACGTGCTATTCATGACATACGACTTGATTTAGTGGAAAAAATGCTCAAAAATTGGGCTCATCAAATTCGTACCCGCAATAAGAAGTAGTGGAGGACATTTGAATGATGTTATATTCAGAACTTAATTGTATCGATTGTACTTTACATTAAATAAATGAAAAATTGAATTTCCTTAACAATTAGTGTGCTTTTTTTTTAAAGAAATCATATCACTCTTATTGGAAAACCGTATACATATGTACTTATATATACTTTCGTTGAAATTTTTACTTAAGGGGTGACAACACTTTCAATAATAATTTATTTATGTTTTGATATATGTATCTATGTTATGAGTATATCCATCAAACAAATGTCAGCAAGCAGTAAGCTAAAATATGGAATATTTTAAATGTAAAAAACTAGTACAAAAATGCATGAATGTGTGTGAAGATTTAAGTTTGTCTTATGGCAAGCAAGAAAAATGAATTTTTAATAAAAAGCTTTTAACTATTGCCACAATGATGGACGAGCTTCACAAGGAACACTCTTACATGCTGTCCACTCATAACTGACAGGTGTATGTCACACACACACATACTCGCTTACACACAAATTTACATATGTATACATTTGTAGATATTTTCAATTTTTGCCTGCTCCTATTTTATGAATACACCTTTTAAAAAGTGTGTGTGTGTGAGTGTGTGTGTATAGTTGTATGTGCGCGCGTGTCCACACTGAGAAGCATAGAAATCATGTAGTGTGGGCGTTTGTTTTTGTATTTTTGTATTTTTGTAAAGGAGTAAGGATTTTCGGCAACAAATTTACTTGCCTATGCTTTGCATATTCAAGTTGTTGCCACAAAAGCTTTGCCACAAAATCCACATGGAGAAAAAAATTTGGAAAACAGTAATAAAAAGGCTGAAGTAATTGCTTTGCCATATACATAAAACCAAACTTCACCACCTGAATGACTGAGCAAACCAAGGAATTTAAAAATTTACATCTTCTACCCCTGGTAGTTATCCTTATAAAATAGACGATGACATTGATAAGTTCTTTACGTTTCAACACTTTGTGACGCCACAAACCAACCGGTCAGGCAGTTAGTCAGCCGGCCAGCCAGCCGGCCTGCCAGTGCCCACCGTTCAAATGAGGTTTGACCAATGACATTTGCTGTCAAAAGAAGCACTTTGCTGCATTTTCATCTCTGCACTCTGCACACACAAACACACACACACACACATGTTGGGGGCGGGGAGCGGAAACACGTTCGAACTGTATGGCTGAAGCTGGAAAATTAATTTACGATGCGCTCTAGCGTCATAAGTGGCAATTTATGGATTTTTTTGGCATTTAATTTCCAATGCCTATGGCATCCAGCTTTTACATGCACTCATGCATGCTCATGTCTAGAAACGCTATGTACATATGTATGTATGCACATATGTATGCATGTAGTCATTTTTATGTTTGGTCATAAAGTAGGCAAAAGAAAATACATAAAAATTGTATAACATGTTCGAAATAAGATTGGCTCATGTTTTTGAATGGTTGAAGTCTTTATCTGAACTGAGTTGTAGTTTGCCTTTATTACGTCATTGACCACAAAGAAAAATAAGAAGAAATAAGAGGAAACAACACTCGTTTGCATGACGGAAATTTATTTACCGTTTATTAATCAGTATAATTTCATGTGCCCAAAACAGCATATATTTGTAAACTTTGTTATATGATTTCTAAACATTTTTCAATGAAGAAACTTGTAATAATCCACGCACATTCAAGCCATTTCAACACTGTGACTATTTAAAGAACACCGAAAATGTTCCTATGCATTCTTTTCAACACAATACTGAAATTGTGCAGCAGAATTTCTGAATCTGTTCACTTTCTTCCAAGCAAGATGTTTCCATTTCTCCAAACAGGTTGTCTGGATATTGCACTACCGTTATTTTCAGAGTTAAATTTGCTGCCCTTAGACATAGCATACTTTTTTTTTTTAAATATGTGACAACCCCTTTCAAATCTTTTGCCAAAACTTAACTACATAATCAACAGGTGGACCATGGGTTGCCCAGACCAATTTGAGTTGAGTGTGCCGCCCTTACTTGGTGGCATCAGAAAAAGGTTGGATCAAAAGCAACGTTAAACACATAATTTTGACAAAATTGGCGGTCTTAATGGAAGTAAAGAGTGTGCAACTCTAATTTATCTTACTGAAAAAAACTTGCGAAATGGTACTAAAAGTACTCCGTTTAAGTATTTCTTCATAGATCTACATAGACATCACTGACTATGAGGACCTAATACTTTCTTTTTTGGCTAACTGATTAACAGCACATTCATTCCTTTAATTAAGACATCTTTAATCACTTCTGTGATTTGGTGGTCGTTTATAACCGTTGCTTCAACTTTTTACACGCTGATGTGCTGGGGCGTCCAGGGCGTTCATTGTCTTCATGGCCTTGGGAACGCTCATATCACTCCGAAACTTTTCGTGCTTTTATAGCATAGCTTAAAAATGGACTCTCCAAGCCCGCGAAATTTAAAAATTCTCGTTAATTTTTGATCTCAATATTCGAATACGGTTTTAGCGTCTAGAAAATACCTAATGTTACCTGTGCTTTGTGGCATATGTGTGCTTTTGTTTCTTAGGACAAGTGTTAAGCAAAGCTTTTTTAAAGTGTCACAAGAAGAAACGGTAAAAAGAAAATGTGAAAAAGCTTGTGTTCTATTCCACTATTCTATTCTGAAGATTTCGAGAATTTGTGAACTTTATTTTGATTCGAAGACTTTGAAGCTGATTTTGGAGTCAGTCGAATCTAGGTTTACGTCGGTCGATGAGATCTCTATAGGGGTTTAAATAAATCTTATCCCAATTTGTGCAAAAACTTTAAACGGATCCAAATTGTATTTAGGGGAGAATTATATGCAAAATGTGTTGATTTCTTCATGTAACTCGAGCTTACTCGGCGAAGTTAAGACATTATTTTTTAGATGCAGAATACATTTCAGAATTAAAAATTTAAATAAATCTTTAAATAATTAATTTTTATATTTAATTGGTCATTTTTGTATTTAATTGATGTCATTAAAAATCAATAATCAATTATACTCGTATTTATATCAGGGAATTCATAAATTTTTAAACCCAATAATGTTTTATATAATTATTAAATCATATGATATACGAGTACATGGTAAGGTAATACTTATTCAGACCTAAAGTAAATTATGTTTGACCATACCGCGAAGTTAAAACATTTAATTGTGAAAGCTGTATCGAAAATTACATAAAAATTTTAGGTTTTTATACGATTTACTTATATATGTCCTACATATTATTAATTAATCAACAATATATGACTTAAGCAGAACAAACATATTGTGACGAAAATCCCATACGAAGGACAAACAAAACTGTTGACAATGTAAATGCAATTTCCCGGAAGGACAGAACATAAAGAAACGGCCGTATAATGCAAATTACCCATACCAAGGAAAAACAACAGATTAAAGGAAATTCCACGTCGTTAAGGATGAACGGAGTAGCTGCAGCTACCGCAGGCAAACGAATAATCAGCCTATCCTTAAGCGCGTGAACAGAATGTTTGGGTCATCTACAGATATAAAAAGAGCGGCAGCCGCTATCACAAGGAGAGACGAGTAGACAACTTAGCTGAGTTAATATTGCTGTGAGCTGTGTGTGTTTTAGAAACGGATAAGCTGAGTGAAGCAGATAATAAGAGTGTATCATAAAGAATTGTAAAATAAGCCATTGGATATAGACGAAAATTGTACAAATAAATTCCTGACGGTTAAGAAGCCGAACAAACAAATCTTGGGAGTTTTTTTTAGCAATCCAGTGATCGGATTCGAAGGAGTTTGAAAATCATCGAGGCGAACTTAGCAAATTCGTTACAATATATATATTATAACCGGTGCAGGAATTTTCATATATTATTCGTTCTATGATAATATAAAATTTTAATACTACAATGTTAATTTAATTGTTTTTTCTACTGCTTAAAAAATAAATATCGGAAAAAGTGAGGAGAGTTTACTGATCACACCTAGTAATGATTCTACCATGCCGACCTTAAACATAATAACAAAATAATTTTTCCAAAAAAAAAAAAAAACAAAGTATTGAAATAAACTTTTGGTCCATCCTCCCATTGTTGGGAAACAAAACACAAATTTGACAAGAAGATTTAAGATGAGAAAAAATTATTTAACTATTCATAAACAGTGGGTGTGTTCTTTTGCACCCGATCTGCAAAAGAACGTTCAGCTGGCTTATTTTCAACTTACTTATAATTTGAATAAACTTAACAACACTGCTGTCACTTCTGTCAAAATATAGAACAGTTGCTTATGCAATATTTAAGTAAAATGCAACACAAAATAATTAGTTATTTCAAAGAACTTAGTTAAACTGCGTGTGAACCATTTTTCATTTTATTCTTCGTTTTTTCTCTCGACTTCTGAAATATTTATATTTCGTTTGATTTTTTTTTTCGTAAACTACGAACTGTCACAGAATTTTGTAGTTTGATAGAAATTTCCCAACATTCTGACGTTTAGCTATAATTTCCCTAGGGGGCTTTCTGTAGCCCATTCTTAATAGTAACACTTTTTTACTTTACAACACTATTAGTCCAGTCAAGTATTTTTTAAACGATTCGAACCCAAATCGGTTAAATTATTGGGTGCAAAAATTGATTCGGTTCGTTTTTTGTGTTCAAAAAAGTGTAGAGAATATTTTTGCCCAGATCTCTGGTAATTTTCTATCTTCTCTGCCCTAGATCCATTCTTCGATTTTTCCAAATGATCCGGACCGGTATCTCCCAAAATCGTTTTGGATCCGCCGATAAAGCCAGTATTCGGGAAGACAGTAAGAAGGTCTGAGAAATACAGTGAGTAGGGTAAGATCTCCCATATCAACATTTCCCGATAGTTTTCGACCGTTACAGCCACGAGGGACCGTAATGTTGCAAAATCACCCTATCATGCCTTTCAGTCGTTTCTGCTCGTTTTCGCCCAATTTACGGCCCAAATGCGTTCGTTGTAATCGATAACGTGTTCAGTTTCCAGTAAATCCTTCAATTCCTCATCTCCAAACTATTTGGGTTGAGCAAACGCTCTTTGTTTTCGACGTTAAAAGCATTACTTTTCAAACATCGAAACCACTTCCTCGCTGTATGACTTATCGGTCGGCTCAGATTCACCATAAAATTCCAAAAGAGTTCGATGGGCTTCAGCTGCACATTTCTTTCAATTAAAATAGAAAATACGAAGTTACACGCAAATGCTTTTTATTTAACACAAATCCAAACATTTTCGAAGTGCCAAAAAATAATGTTGCTGCCAGAAACAGGCACTGTTGCACACTTATTATTGTTGACAGACGTGAAACCTTTGCAATAAAATGGGTAAGAGCTTCCGAGATCGGCCACAACTTACAGGGGAATCCATCTTTTGAGTACGGACCGATTTAATTTGTCCAATAAGTTAAGTTGCTTATTTTGAGTTGTGTTGCATTTTCCACGTTATGCAATAACCCTCTCACGTTCTTATGCAAAAGAAAAAGCTAGTATATGTAACATTCATCCCATATTCGTAGAAGGTATAAATATCAAAAGTATAAATATCAAAAAAAAAAAAAAAAATAATACATAAATGGGTTAATGTCAACAGCTGAGACTATGGTTTCCATAAGTAAATCAAATTATCTATGGTCAATGTAACATTTTGCCAATATCCAAGCATGTATGTATATCAGCTGGACTATGAGAACTCAAGAATTTTAAAGAAGTAATATTTTCAAAACATTTTCTTTAACTGTACATACGTATACATTTGTTGTTCCCTAGGCTTTGATATAGAAGAATTCGTAAGAGATTAGAAAAGAAAATAAAGTCATTCAAATATAAAATTTTTTGACGGAACTGTTTCACTCCAAATACCTAAAGACTATATACCCATACTTAGCTAATCAACCTCAGTGTGTTTTTCTCCTTCCTTCTCCAACTTTTTTGCGTAAACGCCATGTTTACATAGCGGAGAAAACAACAGCGATATTTTAATCAAAGGTAGTTTCACTAATCACTAATCAACTACAGTCTGGGCAGCATTTTCAATTCATAGAAGAAGCCTTCAGCAGATTAAGTCCACAAGCGGGATATTTTATGTTTATACTTCAATATAATAGCGTATATTCTAGCTCATGGGTCTGCAGTTACAGTTACAAAACTATAACTCAATTCTTACTCTCATCGCATACTCTGAAAATGGAAACAACCCTAGGGTAAGAGGCGGTAGCCTATGTAGAGCCTCGAGTTCCGCTAAGAGAGGGCGCTAGCCTTGGAGCAAGCGGCTAGCTATATAAATGTGATTTGGTTTTAAGATCCGCTACTTCCTGTTAATCTAATGCAATGAAATAAAATAATGGCCCTGGATGAGAAATCCCAATTTTTAATGACGACCACGCCAAATGCACAAAGGCTTCAGCAAATCAGGTAAGCCCTGCGAATGTCTGGTTCCTTAATTGGGAAGTTGGCGCTGCTCAGTGAGTTGAAGTGCTCACCAATATCGTTCTGGAGATATGTTGGATGGGATAAAAACAGAAATGAGTAGATCATTGTGGCGTGTGCTACATCACAGGTGGATGAGCGTACAGCCACAAACTGCCTTAAAGCGAGAGAGAAAGATAATGTGACCAAAGATGCCTTTGTGAGTGCCTGGGATATATGTATGTACTTATGAATTAGATAAGATAAGATGTCATAAAAATGTAATTGGTATAAAAATTTGTCTCGTTGAAGGAGGGAATTGCGGACTCTACCTATGAGCAGAGAGAATAGAGTCTGCCGAGAGCGAGAAAATAAATAATCAGATATGTATAAAAAATAAATGCCTAATAGGGGAGGGAAAGATCCCGTCATAGAGCTACAAGGCTCCTAGAGAACATAGAGCGGGCGAGAACAATTTCTTTGTAGCGTTCAAGCAGCATTTCAGGCATGCGAATGGAGGAAACTTCAGTTTTTTCTAATCCGCCTCCGAATTGCCAATGGATTCTTATGGGAAAGTTTTTATTTTATATCAGAAATACACTCTAAGGTTTAAAATTATTTGCCAACGGGCGACTACAAATATAGAAAAATATTTTTTTTAAATAAATGTTTTAATTTTTTAACCCTTTCATGAACATGAAATGGACTTTGGTCAGATGTAAGTAAGTATCAGTAGTATAAGAAGATATTTATCTATGAAAATTAAAATTATATAAAAAAAGACGAGCCAATTTAGCCATGTTCATCTCTCTGTCTTTCTATTTGGACGCCAACTAGTATCTCAGTTTAGGTAATACATATAATGAACCATCATAATCCATCCTCCATAGCATACAACCGATTTGTTAAGATATGAAGTTTGGGCCCAAAAATCTGTCAGAAAAGCATATAAGCGCAGAAAATTTGGTTTTCTGCACAAGTAACTATTGACAGTAAAAATTATTGATTTTAGATGAGTATATCTGTAGCTCTCTGTAACCGATTTTTCAGATAATTCGGTTCAAATCGTCAAAAAATCTTAAACAATACAATGATTTGATATGCTTATGAAAGAAACAAAGATTTCGGCAAGACCGAAGGCAGCGCTTTCTTCTTGTTTTTAATAAATTTTCTATAATTTTGTATGTGGTCTGGCCATGGTGCGAATTATATTAATTAATAGTTGCGACATCCCTTGAGAGACGGCACGTATTATGTTATAAGCCCAAATAATAATTTTTGTCCTTCGAACGATCCAACAACGCTACATAATAGTCGCTGTTAATGATCCTTCCTTTTTCAAGGTAGTCAATGAAAATTATTCTAAGATTATTTAAAAAAAATTATTTTATTTTATTTTATTATATTATTTTATTATTATTATTATTATTATTATTCAGCCAACTATTGCGGTTTTCTCCGTTTTGGGGCGGGTTCATCGTGTGCTGTCCACTCGGATGACTATTGATTGGACCTCGGAGTGAAAGATGGAGCCTTGTTTCAAAAATTGCCAAATATCGATGCAAAAACTCGGGCTTATTACGCTTGAACATCTCCAAACTCTACTCCGAATTAACAACACGTTGTCGTTTTTGGTCAGAAGTGAGCTCGCGCTGATTTTGCACTAAACTTTCTCTTACCCAAATATTCGTGAATGATATGATGTTCACGCTCAGTTGATAACTTTAAAGTGTCAATTCAATTTTATTTTACGGCTATTCAAAATTATTTTGTGGATTTTTTTGATGTTTTCATTGGTAACAACCTCTTTTGGGCGATCACTGCGTTCACTGTCTTCACTGCTAATTTCATCACGTCTAAACTTAGCATACCAATACTTGCAGGTTGATTTTCCTAAAGAAGTGTTCGGAAACTCATTATCAAGCCTATTTTTTGCTTGAATTGTATTTTTTCCCTTAAAAAACAAATTTTTAGCAACAATTGAAATTCCTTTTTATCCATTTTTTTCATAACAGCAAAAGTTGCTTCCCTCAAAATGCTTTAATTCACAAACTAATGACTCGACAGCTGTCAAATTTATACACACGTTTTTTGCAGTTTAGGGTTAACTAAAAAGCTAAAAAGAGTAGCGCCATCTATGTGTCAGATCGATGACTTTTCGATTAACTTGTTGACTTGTAAAATTTATATTTTTTATATTATAAATATAAGGTAGAGCAAATGTAGCCTGAACCAAAAGATATGTACTCGGGCACAGAAAGAGAGAGATCTTATATGAAAGTGGGTCATTCTCGAGTGTCACATCAACCACATACACGTACGTACAATATTTATGTATATATGAATTTCTATTAAAAAATTTATAATAACATTTTATGCAGTTTGCACTACAAAATAATAAAAGAATTTTATTAAATAAAATTTGGAACACACTTTTCTATGCGGTTATTACATTTTCAAGCCGAAATTCAATTTATTTGCTGTGAAATTCCAGAAAGTTGTATTAATTGGTACATGTAATTGCTCGCAGGCGAACAAAAAAAAAAGGAGAAAAAAATAAAACAAAATAAATAGCAATAAAAAATGTAGAAAAAAACCTAGTAAACCACAAAAATTCCTTGAAAGATTCCAATTATTTCGAAGCAACAAAAACACTCCTAACAATGTTTCTACACATAACTATGAATGTATGTGTGTAAGTATATTTATATGTAACTCACAGATGACATAACGAACAACCGAAGTGTATAAGGTATCTTAAGCTAACAATTTCACGGGCCACTTTCTCCATTTATGCTGAGATAAATTCACACCTTTTGGCTGGCTAAGCAAATGCACATCTACCGCATCAACGATGACATACACATACATACTTACAACTAAAGAGATAAAAAGAAGGAAGCCAAAAAATAAAAAATGAAGAAAAAATTGCAAGGAAAATCAATTTACATGCAACACTGCAAGGATAATTGCATTTAATGTTGCTTTGTTGCTTTTTTGTTGTTGCCATTTTTGTGTGTGCTGCAAACACTCATTGTTGTTGCTCTGCCAATGTTATCAAAAATTCTCGTTTTTCAATGCATTTTCCTTGCGTTTCAGTTGTCTTTGCTTGCCTTGCCATTCACTAGCTGCTGCTCGGTCTTCTGCCACTGCTTCTGTTGCTTCATCTTCTTCTTCTTCTTCATTGTAAATTTTTGTTTATCCTTTAGTTGACACCAACTAACCACGTTGTTATCCTTGTTGTTATACTTACGGTATTTGACTTTTGTTCGCTTGTTGATGCGCTGCATTATTGTTGTTGTTGTTATTGTTGTTGTTGTTGTTGTATGTTATTGGTTTGGACATTTTGCAAATTGCTTATCCAGCAGTGCGTAAAATCCACTGAGCTTGACAACTTCCGTTCACCACGAATACACACACACACGCAAACAAACACTCACAGGCACATTCCCACTCTTATTCTCATATATATAAATACATACATACATTAGCACGCATGCATGTAACAATGCTTAACCAAAAAATTTTTGATTGGCCTTTCACCCTACTCGGCCTACACTGAGCCGTAGCCGAGGCCGTTATGTTAGTGGTGTTGGTGTTGGTGAGAGTATTTACTTTATGGTCACTTCTTATGCAACAAAATATTCCACAAAATTCTAAACCACAACGAAACTTTCAATTTTCAAGGCGGCAATAACATTTCCATTTTTCATTTGACAACAACAAATATGTGTAGTAGATGTTAGTATGTGTCCTTTCATAGAGATAGCCACAATCGAGCGAGCAGCTGCTGTCATCTACTACCGTCAGACTACCACGGCAGCTGCTCAAGTTTGTCGTCGCTTAGCACGTATGGTGCGGGCCGGTTTGCGTTCGCATGTGTGTGTGTACGTGTGCGTCTCTGTTGTGCCATTAATACGTTACCTGCCAACTGAGTATTCCGCTCGCGTCTCTATGCTTTCTACCCACACTATCGCGATAAGTAGAGTATACTGGCAGTGTATGAGTGTCGACGGTTTGGTTACTCAACTGACTCGACTGTGTCAACAGGTGACAGCAGTTGTTCACTTTTACCTTTATCTTTCCTTCTCATCTCTCTCTCTCTCTCACACACACTCTTTCTTTGCATACTTCTTTTACTTGTGTATTGCTAAAGTCGTCGGCAGTTTGGCATTTAATTTGTCTGTCCAACTAGCTGGTTACCTGATTGTCTGGCTGACGCTTTGACTGGCAAGCTTCCACCCACCACCACCACCAACGCCACAAGCCAGCTCGTCGTCACTTGCATTGGTTAGCCAACCGAGTTGGCTGTCAGTATGGTCAATTGTTTCACTTCGGCACTGCAATGGAAGGCTTTTAATCAAGCGGTTAGTCCTGCTGCCACTGCTGCTGCTGCTCCTGCTGGTTCATCTTGCAACTTGTCACCATCAACACTCCTGTAAACCGGTCTGGAGTGGTGGTCAGTTAGTCGATCATAGTACATACATACATACGTGTACCGTTTGGGTGGAAAATTTATTGATTGCTTCATAGCATTTAACCCATAAAAGTGCCACGACTAACGAGTGTCGGCTACCAGTCTTCAAGTGATGGCATTTGTTATTTAACGGTATATTGTACAAAAGCGTAGAAACAAATGTGAATTGCTTGCTTGTTAAGGCGTGTTATAAAATGTATAAGTGTCATGCCTAAAAATATGCTACAAATAATGATAATGGAGAAAATATTTGAGAATTGTGGTTGAAATGCATACCGTTATGTGGTAGAGCTAGCAAATGCAGTCGTGTGTTGAGCCAATTAGTGCGGAACCTTTTTGTTATGGTCATGCAGTGTTGATTTCAGACCAAAAATTTACAGGAAAATTCCAATAAAATGCCGTTATTAAGCATTTAGCAAACCATTGGGAAAAGGTAATGTAGTTTTTTGATTAATCTAGTATTTTTACAGTAAGGAAATTATAAAATATAAAATAAAGTTATCGCCAAAGTTCATAATAATTTTAGAAGTTAGATTTAACGCCCTACATTGCTTAGTCTTTAACATACAGATGATTGTGTCTGTAAGTTGGCTGATAATAAACCCTTCATCATCTCGTTGCACTGGGGCCTCTGTGGCTATGATGGTGAGACCATGTGTAATAGGCTACTAAGTTTGGACAAGTTTTTGATTGCCATTCACTTGGGTGTGGCCAGAGACGATTCTTTTACGTATGATTCAATCAGTTTACGACTTCCACGGTCTTGGAGCAAGTAGCCTCTGTGTAGTTAGCAAACATCCTTTTAGAGGCAAAGTAAAGGGTTTAAGTTTCCCAACATAAAAACTCTACTGCAATGAAAATTCTCAGAAATCTTCCATGGTCACGCCTCTTAAAACGTCTCAAAGTTCACAATTTGAGGTCATATACCTGGAATATACAGTCTCCTAATTGGGACCGCCGTCCAAGAAGTGTGATGGACTGAACACGAACGGAAGAAAGTGATTACTTGTGAATTCTACTTCATCGGCCATATATAAAGAAGATGAAAATGTTTAATTTGTGGTGGAAAAGACACTCCGTCGCCACTCTCTGGCCCACAGCGGAAGCGCATCTCCCTACGAACTACATCAAACCGAAGTTCTTCAAACGGTGTGACCAAAGATGCTTTCTATGAACTCCTAAAATGCACATGTGAGGGCTGGTCCGGCCTCTAAATAAAACTTGTGCTGAGTGAGAAGGAAAAATAGGTATATTCAGTGCAACAATGAGAAGGTTCTGCCTTCATTGTTTGTAGCAGCAGATTTCGGGACGAGAAAATAATGTCTACCTCGCAACGCAACGATGCGACAACCACAAGAGGTGTGGGCTGAGACAAATAACGATAGTTGAAGAAGCAAGACAGAGAAAGAGAGAGGTTTAAATGCGTGAGTGTGAAGATCTTGAGAAGCTATGAAAAGCTAACGCGACCAACAGAAAATTTCAAGACTGGTGCATGCCAGTGAAGGAGCCACAGAAGTGATCTGGTGATTGAGGTTCAGAGTATATTGAGCTCAAGGAAAGAACATTTCACTGCATTGCAGCGAAATTGCAGTATCCGGAATTGGGGAAGTCTCAAGATCAGTGAGAGCTGATAGTCTACCGCTTGAGCTATATGATGGCGAAGAACTAACAAAGTGTATGCGTCAGCTTCTTTGCAAAATTTCTTCAGAAGAATGTATGCCTGCTTGAAACCTAAGTGTGTTCTACCACACTTCACACAGTCAATTCCAATTATTGTGAAATAAGTCTCCTCAATATTGGAAATAACCCGTGCTAAATGAATGGATCCACCCCAACACTTCGTCGGTTTTAAAATTCGTCTTGTTAATGCGAAAAAGAGCTGTCTCTAAGTTGTTATGTCTATATGTTTAACTGACGCTAAGAAGCGTCAAAAGCTTCAACAGAATCTGAAAGACCTCTCCGAACCCTTTTATGCTGCACGAGGTTTCAGACAATTTAACACTCTATCGTGTGACTTTTACTTTCCTAAGGCTGCAGAAAATAAGAATAGCTGCAGACCTGAACAAATAAGGCATACTCTTCCACAAAATCCCGCTTTCGACGTACGAAGATCAAGTCGCTCATGATTCTGGTCTTGCCGTCTGATGTAGAAGCGTGAACGATGACGTTTTCGGATGCGTCGGCACTAGCAGTGTTCGAGAGAAAACTTTTGCGAATTTTCCATCCTATCAGACGCAAACGTGAAAGAAGGGAAGCATTTATAGATATTTTCATTTATCTTATTTTAACATAACTACTCGCTGCCACAAAAATTACTACAAAAATTGTATTTCGGTCGCTTTGTTGTGTTGCTCTATTGTGTTTCGTCTGGTCCCCACTCCGTCAGTTTGGTCTCGTCTGGACGCAGTCTCGGTTTGCCCATTAAATTGCACTTTTCTCACAAATTGGCATAATGGTGTTTGCTAGCATTTCACTGCTGCTACGCTATTACTATTGTAGTGTAAGTGTAGTGTAACTAAAACAAAAGTAAGCAATTGTTGTTGTTGTTGTTGCTGTTGCTTTTGTCACTGTTAATATTTCCAAGTGTTTTGTATGCCATTTGCATGCGATCAACATTGAAATTCCCTCCAATGGGTGCTGGTAGCCAATCCCTGCGGTCTCGTAATGATGTGGTAATTTACACCACTGTACTCATGCTGGACTCGGAGGATCTAAGCTTCTGTTAAATTTTATTTTCTTTTCATGATGAGTGAGTGATGTTAATGTAATGAATAGATTATAGTTATTTAAATATTTTTTTTTTGTTAGAGAAAAACCAATATTTGTTCTTTTATAAATCGGATCGTTTCTGGGTGATTGCTTCGATTAAATATTGTAGATAAAATTATTCATTTGCGGTTCGAAGACTGTTGTGGGTACGATTTTTATGCTTTGCTCGTGCCGCAGCTTGCATTTAGTAGTGAAAGGTTTAAGTTTCCTCTGTTAAACATAAACTTTATGATTCATAACTATTGATCTTATGACGCTTAGGAAAAAGATTTTGGCTGGGCGAAAAAATTCCAATTGAAATATAATAATTTAGCCATCGAGACGGCTTCGGACAACGAAAATAGTATTAGAATTGTAATCCCACCTGACAATGTAATATATGTATTAAGAGCTCCAGTAAATTCTCTAACAATAATTCGAGGAAAGGCGGATTTTTTTCTTGACTTTCTTGAAATTGCAGAATTTAATAATAGAATAGGAGAAAATCAAAGGTAAGTCAAAAGACAACTAGACAAAATAACTACGGAAACTTATTTCAATATTTGAAATGTAGAGCTAGTCAGCAAAGGTAAGTAAAATTCAAAATTAACAGAAGAGATTTGCGCAAAAGATATTAAACAGAGAAATTGTGAGAGTTGTTTGATAAGCCAGTGACTTTTTGAATTTTCCGCGCAATTATTGTAAATACTCTCAACTGTTATTGATTAACAGACTGCCGTAAAATTTTGAGCAAGCTCCGCATTTTAGTTTGAGTTTAACAGCTATTGAAAGCAGAAGACCTTGTGGATTTTAACGAAAATAGAAAAAAATTAATTTCGTGTGTGGATAAAGCATTATCTTTTACGTAAAAAACCCATTACCGAAACCAAGGAAACACTCGGTGAATACTGTGGTGACTCTGCACCTACAATTTTGATGGTTAAGAAGCTAAACGTTCAGGTAGCCTAAAAAAAGCCGTCACGCTAGAAATCGTCGATAAAATCCATGGAATGGCATTGAAGGATCAGAGAACTAAAGTGCGTGAGATGGCTGAGGCTTTAGGCTTTACATTTTACGTGAATATTTCGACATGAAAATGTTATCCGCGCGATGCGTACCGCGAATGCTTACACACGGCCATAAGCGCAGCCGTTTAACCACTTCCGAGGTGTGTTTGGCGATGTTCAACCGCAATTCGTTACCGCAGACGAAACATGGATCCATGGAACACTCAAGATGGTGGGTTTTTCTGAGTCAATGTGCACAAAAGAAGACCAAAATGGGTCTGGCGGCCAACAAGGTCAGATCACACAGACCACAGACTTTTTGGGATGCACGAGGTGCCATTCACATCGATTACTTTAAAAAGGTAAAACGATCACCGACGAATATTATTTAGACCTTTTGGACAGGTTCAATATTTTTTGTTCCATCAGAACAATGCACGGGTGCACGCGTGTGTTGTCACAATGGCAAAAATTCATAAATTGCGCTACGAACTTCTAACCAACTGATCCAGCGTATTCTCCAGATTTAGCCCCCTGCGTCTATTTTTTGTTTGTTTCCAAACCTAAAGAAATGGTTGGACGTTAAGAGATTTGGGTCGGATGAAGAGATCATCGCAAAAACAAATGCCTATTTTGATGACCCTAAACCAGGAAATGTGCTGTTTCGATGGATTCATACCATAGTGAGAGGGGCGTTGGATGAGTCGGTTTTAGCAAAGAGGTGGTTAGTGTCATACGGGGACTCATTACATGCTCTATATACATTGGGTATGTTCGGGTCGAGTCTGGATAGGTAAGAATTAAGGCGACGAAAATATCCTGCTTTTAATTGTGCCAGTGTTACTCGGATCTCTAGAGGCAGCAATGATCGCTCTACTTAACTTCTTTGCATGAAATGTGTGTACTTCCGTGGAAATTTAGCAGAATATTAATTTATTGAGGGAAAACTTTTATTGAATTCTTAGCACTACATGAGCTGTCTTTGCAAAAATACTATAAAAGGTCAAGAAATATTTCGATTTTTGCCAACTGAGGGAGGTATTATGCGGCATTGCAGGCAGAATGTTGCAGGTGGTGTTTGTAGTAATTTACTGATAAAATCTATAGTAAAGGGTGTTTTTTTATAGAGGTATAGAACTTTAGGTTGCAATAAAACAACGATGGATCATTCGATTGACATGAATTTTATTTATCCGAACTATAATCTTGTGACATTACATTTTAAATATGATTTCTGGCATATGACCGCCACGGCTGGCGCGGATGTAGTCCAATCTGGACGTCCAATTTTCGATGACTTAATCCGACATTTGTGGCCGTATATCGGCAATAACATGGCGAATGTTGTTTTCCAAACGGTCAAGCGTTTGTGGCTTATCCGCATAGACCAATGACTTTACATAGCCCCACAGAAAGTAGTCTAGCGGTGTTAAATCACAAGATCTTGGAAGCCAATTCACAGGTCCAAAACGTGAAATTAGGCGGTCATCAAACGTGTATTTCAATAAATCTATTGTGGCACGAGCTCTGTGGTATGTTGCGCCGTCTTGTTGAAACCACATCTCCTGGACATCATGGTTATTCAATTCAGGAATGAAAAAGTTAGTAATCATGGCTCTATACCGATCACCATTGACTGTAACGTTCTGGCCACAATAGTTTTTGAAAAAGTACGGACCAATGATTCCATCAGCCCATAAAGCGCACCAAACAGTCAGTTTTTCTGGATGTAACGGTGTTTCAACATACACTTGACGATTACCTTCACTCCAAATGCGGCAGTTTTGTTTGTTGACGTAGCCATTCAACCAGAAGTGCGTTTCATCGCTAAACAAAATTCGCTTATGAAAATCGGGAACAACGGTAATCTCGTTTTGGGCCCATTCGACGAATCTACGCCTTACATGATGATCGTTTGGCTTCAATTCTTGCACGAGTTGGATTTTGTAAGCACGCAAACCAAGATCCTTACGCAAAATCTTCCATAATGTGGATGGACACAGATCCAATTCCTGTGCTCGATGGCGGAGGGACTCATTCGGGTCTTCCTCAATGCTACGCTCTACAGCAGCAATAGCTTCTTCTGTACGCACCGTACGGCGTCTCTGGGGATGCGAGTTATCAATAAGAGTAAACGTGGTGCAAAAACGTTCCGTGGTTAATCGAATTAACTGCTCTGATGGACGATTTTGTCGACGATAAAATGGACGTAGTGCGCGATGCGTTTTCCGCACAGAACCATTATTTTCGAAATAAAATTACACTATTTGCAAGCGTTGTTCAGGCGTGAGTCTATTCATGATGAATTGCCAAACCAAAATGAGAATAAATCACTTAACAGCTGTTAAATCGGTCGCCATCTTGAAAAGTAATGCCAACTGAAAGTTCTATACCTCTATAAAAAACAGCCTATAGTTTAATATCTTTTTTGATGCCATTTTTACCGGAGACTATTGTTACTTGAAAATAATATTCACACAAAAATGACGAAGGGACAAACGACATTTAGCACCATCGCTCTCTAGATACTCAAAATGATTCATTCCAATGGGTTATTCGTATAACATTGAGAGTTTACTCCAGACGGACTACATCGTATTGCTATTTTAATAATAATGTGGCGAAAATGATAAACATGAATGTCAGATAAAATGGGGCACACCCAAAACTACTCTATGTTCTTCGGGAACAATTCGATCGGGAACAATTTCTACAGAAGTTGCTAGAACTTTATACAGAAATCGGTGGATATAAAGGGTGATCCAAGTAGAAGTACTTTTTTCAAAAGCCTTTTTTCAAAAGCTTTTTTTGAAAAATCAAGCGTGAGTCGTGTCAATCTGTCATGTTATTTATGTTCAGTATTGTTTCGCATTTTATCATGGAAAGACTTGCGCTTAAACAACATTTACAAATCATTAAACTTTATTACTAAAGTTCACGTTCTGTAAAGAATGTGCATCGCGCGATTCGCTTAACTTATGGTCAATATAATCGGCCTACTGAGCGTACTATTCGCAACACCATCACCCATTTTGAGGCCCAGCATTCACTATTGGATAATACTCGACCTAATAGACCACATCCAGCACGCAGTGAAGAAAATATAGCGGTCGTAGTTGAGAGTGTACACGAAGAATGTGGAGAGTCGATTCGTCACCGTTCGCAGCAACTCGGACTGATGTATGGAACGACTTGGTGTATTTTACGTTGAGATCTTAAATTGAGAGCGTACAAAATACAGCTTGTGCTAGAACTGAAGCTGCTCGACCTTACCAAGCGACAAGCGACATCGACAAGTGAAGATCCGACGTTTTCGACGTTTTCGAGCCAAATTTTGTTCAGGGATGAGGCCCTTTTCTCGCTCAATGGGTATGTAAAGAAGTAAAATTTCCGCATCTGGAATGAAGAGCAACTTGAAGAGATTCAAGAGCTGTCATTTTATCCGTAAAACACATGAGTTTGGCGTGGTTTGTAGGCCGGTGAAATCATCGGTCCATATTTCTTCGAAAAATGATGCCGGTGAGAACATAACGGTCAATGACGACGACACATCGCATCAATCAATGGATTTATTGAGAGAACACTTTGGTGAGCAGATAATTTCACGTTTTGGGTTATTCGCGTGTCATTCGCCAGTTACCAGTCGAAATGCTCGAACGAGTCATCGTAAATTGGACTCAACGGATGGACCATCGGAGATGTAGCCGCGGCCATCGTTTGAAAAAAGTAATCTTCAGAAAATAGACGTCAAAGAATGTTCTTTCGAATGATAATAAACATTCCTTATTAAATTTGAATTTTCTGTGTTTTTTTTCTTTAAAAAAGAAGGGAACCTCAAAATGGATCACCCTTTATAAGAACGAAATGGACCCTGCTATCGATTTCAGTTGTTTAGAGAACTCGATGGTGACAACATTGGTTGTGTGATGTGAGTTTAGTAAGCTGTATATTGACAGTAAGCAAGCTGAAGAAACAAATTTTGGGGCATTAATTTAACAATCCAGTGATCGAACCGTAGGATTTCAAAAATCATCGTGATTCAATGTAAGAAAATTATTACAATATTTGTACAATATGTATGTATAAATGTGTATATATTTTGATAACACATAAAACTAAAAAATTCATAGCATTTATTCTGAAGAAAATCGCTTTGATTACGGAGTTTACTTAACTCAAAATCAAAGAATTTCGGTTGACGAGTTCGCTAAGCCTTCAAAGTAGCATTTATTTGCATACTTTTCACTTTATATAAATATATATATACATATATATTTATTTATTTATTTGCCTTTTGCCAAGTTGTTAATTTTTTCAACACTTTTGTTGTCAACATTTTTCCACAACAAAGTTCGAAGAAACAACGCGAAAAGAGGAATTTAAATAATAATCATTTAATTACAATTAAATTGAAACGTTCCGTTGAGCGGAAAATAAAAGAGCAACAGAAACAGAAGGCGTGGACAAGGTGAAATACCAACTGATGGATGCAAGCCAGTTGAGCATGGCATGCACAAAATATATATATACATATATACAGTGTATGCTAGTATTACTGTACATATTTCCCTGCCCAACACAGCTCAAGGGAATAGCTTAAGACTATGCAGTTGGTAAGGCAAAGACAATGAGTAAAAGTACTTGGCAAGAACAAGCAAAGAAAAATGCAAAAAAAGGACAAAAAGCAAAAATATGTACGTACGCGTGAATAGCTGTAAACGCTTACTGTGAAGTCGTCAGTGTTATTAATTTTTATTATTATTATTATTATTACACGCTACTTCTGCAGCGCACAGCTTCCGCGGCAAGGCCAACAAGCCTTTCAGCCAACGCACACTCGCTCGCCCGCTCTTATTGTGGTGTTTTCTGCTTTCTTCTTCTCTTGCCAACCCCTTTCTTTCTCTTACCCTTTTTCCTGTGACTTCATGAGTGGCTGTAGTAGCAACAGCAATGCTATGGAATGATTATAACCAGCAAATTAGCATAACTTTAGGCGCTCTAGCCATGTCGGCTAACGATTGTAATACCGACTTTTGAGCCAGAAGACAGAGCACAAAGTTACCAAGTTAAGAAGAATAAGCAGCTAAAACTAAATGCCAGTCTTGTTGAAGTAAGTTAAATGGCTGTTGTCGTTGCTGTGTGTTGGTGTGGATAGGGGGGGATAGGCAGGTGAAAACCATTGAAGTTGGTTGATTGTTTCAAGTTCTGTTAATGAAAATCGCTGGACAGCAAATGAAATTTTAATTAACCAATTCCATGTAATGGTAATGGGAATGAGAATATACATTGCAGGCAAATGCATGGAAGCGTCTTAACTTCCCTATAATAGCTTTGAAATTCGATGTAGATGAAGACAATTATTTTCAATAACCCATCGCAAACGGTTGGTGTGAAAGTTTTAAGTGTTTCTATGAATTTAAATTGACTATCGATTCGAATTACTAAATACACCAGCACATGTCTATAATTACAAGGGGAGATATTCGGTCTTTAAGGCACTTGTTTAGTATAAAACAATTTGTGGTAATATTCTTTCAACTCCTAAGTCAAGCAGTTTATTTTTATATTAATTTGTAAGACTTTCAAAAGTGATTAGCTCTGCCAAAAATTGACTTCAATGCCCCACATTAAAAAACAGTAATATCAGTAACCAGATATTCAGAGCTCTCTCTTACTAAAGAGTAAAAAAATGGTGTAGAACGTGCCAACAACGTTATCTCAAATCTATATATCTGTCTTAATCTTACCGTCTTGAGAGAAATAAATTGTGATCCAAGTAGAGGCCCTTTCTACAATAGCCTAGACAGATCACGCGTGAGCCGTGTCAAGCTGTCATGTTATGTTTGTTGATTCATCATAAAAAGACTACGTCTGAAAACCGTTTACAAATCATATAACTTTATTACGAAAATTCACGTTCTGTAAATAATGTGTTTCGCGCGCTTTCCTCAACCTATGGTGAACATAATCGGCCTACTGAGCGTACTATTCACAACACCATCACTCATATTGAGACGTAGCATTAATTATTGGATAATATTCGACCGAATAGACACGTCCAGCATGCGTACAAAATACAGCTTATACAAGAACTGAAGCCGCTCGAACTTCCATCGACATCGCTTCGCTCTATGGGCTTTTGAAAAGTTCTAAGAAGATCCCACGTTTTCGAGCCAAATTTTTTTCAGCAATGAGGCCCATTTCTGGCCCAATGGGTATGTTTATGAGTAAAATTGCCGCATTTGGGATAAAGAGCAACCTGAAGAGATTCAAGAGCTGCCGTTTTATTAAAAAAAAAAACGGTTTGGTGTGGTTTGTGGCCGGGGAATCATCGGTCCATATTTCTTTAAAAATGATAACCGACTATTTGATGTCTGGAATTGAAGCTCGTGATCTCCGCGACAATGAGTTTTAACAAGACGGCGCCACTTCCCACACATCAATCAATGGATTTATTGAGAGAACACTTCGGTGAGCAGATGATTTCACGCTTTGGGCCGGTCGATTGGCCACCAAGGTAGTGTGATATCACACCGTTAGACTTTTTCCTGTGGGGATATGTAAAGTCTCGAACGAGTCATCGAAAATTGGACTCAACGGATAATAATCTCGAATGATAATGAACATTCCCTATTAAATTTGAATTTTCTGTGTTTTTATTTTTGTAAAGTAGGGAATATCGAAATGGATCACCCTTTTTAGTTGCTATTATCAGATCTTAAAGGTATTTTGTAACTCTAACCAAAATAACTAAAGTTTCCTCCACTTAATCTCTTCAATTGTATACTGCGTAAAAGTCCTTCATATAGCTGGCATATTTATTCTACCCGAACAATGTCAACATTGTCAAATGTCTCATACAGCTTACCTGTCAAGGACGCTACTATAATGAACCTGAAATTCGATGGATTGCTATGAGTACCCTTTTCTGATTTTATGAACGAAAACCATACAAAGTTGTCCCCATTCCAGTATAAAGCAGATAACTTTCATATATCACATTTATGACAATAGTCACCGATTATGTGATAAAAGCTGAGTCAGCAAAAGCGCCCCAGACATTTCTTCTTTATGCAGTTCGGCACAAATTGAAGACAAAAAGTGAAGCAAAACCTTGCTCTCGGTAAACACTTGTAGTCGACTCATCGGTTGTCGTCAACGTCCACGCTTCTGCGCCAAATAGCTGAACGGTAATGGTGAGTTCCTTGCAGGATTTGGTTTTTTGTTGATTCTTTGAGAAAGGAATTTACTTTTCTATTGTCTACACAGTCCGAAAAAGCACATGCTGGAAAGAGTGATTCAGCATTCAAGTTTAACATTGTTGTTGGACTGAATTGCTGTTCCTAAATAGACGAAATTATCACGACTTCATAGTTCTGACTGTTAACAGTGCAGTGGAAGCAAAGATGCAAGTGCGCAGACAGTTTCTTTTATGAATGGAGATATTTCGTCTTGTTATCATTCACTGGAAGACTGTTTCTTTATCCAGTCTGACTGTACGTTTCTTTATCCAGTCTGAAGAAAGCAGGCCTATCGGTGCGGTTATAGATACTGATAATGTCAATGACATTGGCATATGCCAGTAGTTGTATGTTCTCAATGAAAATTGTGTCCCTATTTAGCTTTGCAGCTTATCTCACTTGCTCCAGAATTAAATTAAAGAAGTCGCAATATATTTGTAGAGTCACAGTGATACCTCGTTTATTGTCGAATTGCTTTCAACGGTTCTTCCCCGATTCTAACGGATCTGTTAGTATTGCTCAGTGGCAATTAGTTTGAAGGACTAAGAGAGTATAGAGTCTAGTTTAATCATTTCTGTTGTGCTCTCAACTTAATTACAGAACTCTCTGCAGATTGATCTATTTGCTCAAATCACAGTGCCCTTTTATAGAATCTGAATTCGTTGTAGTAGAGTTGTTATTAGCGGTTCTTAATCATACTTGTTCTATTAAAGAGTATTCCATATAATTTACGTATGTATATAAAGAGCTCTTTTGGTTTGCGCTGATAGCTCAAATCTGGGGACAGTACTACTGAGCAACCTAGAATATATAGCATTCCGATTATACAGTATAGTTATAGGCTCTCTAACTATTAGTCCAACGATTGTGAAACCAATGGAGAAGAAAAATTTGAACTGAGTTCAATATATGTATTAATATTTGGAAGAGAAGTGTACATTAAGAACCCCACAGTTCCCAGCAGAAGACTCTAATTGAATGAATTTATGCGATGGTGGTTTGATAAGTCAAGGACTTTTTGAAAAATATATATTTTTTCAACGACAAATAAGAGTTTTATTTCTCAACATAGTCCCCTTTTAGCGTCTTTCCAATTTTTGTTTTCCTTCCAAATAATAGATTTTTTCAAGGCGCTAAAAATTGGCGTTTGTTTCTGTCCTCTGACCTCTACATTCGACTCAAAGCTCTTACTAACCAGCCAGTTTTTAGGTTTGGAAAGAAGAAATAGTCGCAAGGGGCTGAGTCTGGAGATTATTCTGGATGGGGTAGTTGTTCGTAGCTCAATTTATGAATATTTGCCATGGTAACTACACACGTGTGCACTCGTGCACTGTCCTGATGGAACAGCAGTTTTTTCGTTAAATGCAACCGTTTCTGCTTCAAATCAATAGTGCATCTGTCCAAAAACTCTAAATAATATTCGACGGTGACCGTTTCACCCTTTTCAGGGTAATCGATGTGAATGATGCATTCAAAAAAACGAATGGTGTATCAAAAAAAGAAAAAAAAAATTGGCCATGACCTCGTTGGCCGACAGACCCACCTTGGCCTTATTTAATGCAGGTTCACCCCTGTATTGGTTGTTCTCTGGTCTCTGGTGTGATGTGGTGAATCCATGCTTCATTTGCGGTAACAAAACTGTGCAAAAATTAGTTTGGATTGCGGTTGAATATCGCTAATCACTTTTTGACTATGAATTGCGACATCCATCGCTCGGGCAATTTTTTTAATGAGAATTGTGATCTACCCGCTCAGTTGAGATGCCTATAGCCTCAACTATCTCATGCACTTTTATTATCCGATCGTCAAAATTCATTCCATGGATTTTATTGACGATACATGGCGTGATGACTTCCTTTGGGCGATCTGAACGTTCAGCGTCTTTAGTACTAGTACGACCACAACAGAACTCAGTAAAACAACTTTTTAACCATAGAACTTGTTGGTGCAGACTCACCATAGTATTTACCGAGCAGCTCTCGTACGTGTTCCTAGATAAATGATTATATATGAATATAATTGAAAGCAGAAATCAATAAATAATAATTTGTTTATAGAGCTCCAGCTCAAACATTTTCAAGCAGTGCAAGCGTTTGATCAACGAGCACTTGCACATCTGCTCATTGCTCATTACGAAAATTTTTCGAGCCGAGCACGAGCATTTCGAGTATTTTGACAAACATTTTGACTTTTTTCTCAAAATTTTTTTATTTTTATTAATTTTAAATTTGTTTACGTAAAGTGTAAAAATGTCATAGAAACTTCCACAAATAAAATTGAATTTTTTTCTTCTGCTGAGCAGTTGAGAAATGTGCGTGTATCGAGCGAGCATCGAGCTACTCGCAGTGCTCGATAACCGGGTACCTAGAGCTTATTTGCTTATCGGTGCATCTTACTAAAGGGACAATCTCTTCGATTTTTTCTCAGAGAAATGTAGATAACCTCATCTGGACCGAGATAAATATCCCAATGATTTGAAATCATAGCACGTGCGCTAAGTCTATCATGACCCAGTACCCTTCGGGGTAGAGCTTTTATTCGCCTCACAGTAAAAGAGTGAACAAAATGGCAAGAAGTGGGAAAGCTTTTTTATTATAAAAAATATGACATTTTAAATTTTAATAGAAATACTTTGATTTGAACAATTATTATTCAGAATAATTTGAACACTAAAGAGATTTGAAAATTAAATTTATTAACCTCTTTTTGAATTTTTTTTATAATATTTATTTCACAAACAAAAAATTTGCTGTGAAGTGCAGGTTACAACAGCAGTTTTACAATAATTTGTTGTGAATTATTTATTGATTGAATAATTCTGTTGTAATTAGTAGGGCCATGTGAACAGCATTTAATACTGTAATTCGTACGGAATAAGAAGTTTATGGGGGTTGCTTGAATTAACATAGCGGATGAATGAAATTTTGAAAAATTATAGGATTTTGTATTAAAATAAACTTATATTATTGTGTGCCTTCACTTAAAATAAAGTAAAAGTTAAATAGTAAGTTAATTTGAACAATAATTTATATGCATTTGTAATATTATCATAAAAATCAAACATTGCTTCACTTTCCAAACATTAATACCGAATTTGTTCCAATGCAAACTTTTTTTTTTACCAAATTCCCGACTACAATTTAGATAATGAAAATGCAAGTATGTAAATATGAATGCATATTTTTATATTTCAAAATGTACGTATGTCAATATGTCTATATATTTAAGTGAAAACAAATTAAAATGAGTTAAGGTGTGCAAATCGTCAGTCAGTTTAGCAGCGTTGAGCTTAGTCCCTAATAGAAAAGTTTTTACAAAATTGTTGTAAGCAGAAAGTGTTTTTATGAGCTAAAACTGCATAGTTTGGAGCGCGTCCTTTGGATGACGCATGACGAGTCATGCGATGCCAAAAGGCAAAAGTGCATTGAATAGAAGAATGAAAGGATGAAAGGATGAGCATTTAGAAAGTTTGAGTTTTGGCCGCCAGTTAAAGGGCGCCAGCAAACTCTACTACAATGTCTGAAGATGGGTGGTATTTAGGTTAACTGCCAGCGTTTAAGAAAAAACTTCTATGAACTGTTAAAACGCCAATTAGCGTAAATGAAGTATGCGAACTAATGTTGGTAATAATGGGGTTGGGGTGCGAAAAAAGAAGTTTTTTTTTGGTTTTTTGTTTTCCATTGAGTATGAGTCAAGTAGCGTATGAAAAAAGCATTTACATTGGCGTTGAAGTTGAAAATAACCGTCATAATGGTTTTTGACGCTGATGAAGAGTTAGTTAAGCGATTAAATGGATGTTTAGCAGTTAGTTGGAAAAATGCTTACGAGTGTAAAATCTATATGCGAGTATATGTGTATACATACATATATACATTTGGAGTATTTACACAAAGAAAAGTTGCCGTTAGACAAATACGCTGAGTGAATATTAGTTCGGTTTTATATGCTCGCAAAAATTTATACAACACACTAAACTGCCGTTGGCCAGTACTGTGTTGATTGTGATTTTAATTTGTATTTCCTTTCAAATTAGAAATTTACAATCCATATGTTTACGTATACTTATTTCTAAAGCACTTAATTTTACTTAATTTAGAGTTTATTAGATTTAATATATTTTTTGTTAAATTTATTATGAATATCTTTGAAATTAGATAAAAATTAGTTAAAACGACTTACTTAAAAATACTAGACGGGTTATGCAGACTATTTATCTTTTCCATTTCTAACATATACGCGTAGTATTAAGAACCAGACAGAAGAAGACAGGAATGCAGCACTTCATGTGATTCCTCATAAGCGAAGATTCAGACGATGCTGCGAGGTTGTACGATCTAATGCAGAAAAGGCTTGATATACATTCTGAATCAGAAACGCTTAAGAAGCTTTGAAAATAGTTAATTCCTTAAAAACTTCAAATGCTTTTTTAGAGACTTTAAATTTTGTGTTCTCGAATTATTTTAATGAATTAATAAGAACCATTTTTCTGTGCGAAAAAATCGCATTTATTGACTTGTATTTATTTCCTTGATTGTGAAGCCACCAACATCTTGAATATATCTGGAGTTGAAATACAATATATACCCGAATGTACGCGGTTTGAATTATATATTTCAGGATTAGAGAAAAAAAAAACAAATATTTATCATGCAAAACCGCTTTATTGTTTTTCAAAATATTCTCCATTAAAATCTATACACTTTTGCATGCGCATCAACTGAGCCGGTACATCAGATTTTACATGAAAATTTTGAGGTGTTATTCACATTGATTACCTTGAAGCGGAAAGATCACCAGCGAATATTATTCAGAGCTATTGGACAGATTCGAAAAAAGGGTGCTGTTTCATCAGGAAAATGCACGGGTGTGCACACGTGTGTAGTCTCCTTGGTAAAAATTCATAAATTGGGCTACGAACTATTATTCTATCCAACATATTCTCCACATTTAGCCCCTAAACGCATTTTTTGTATCCAAATCTGAAAAAAGAGCTGGTTTGTAAGAGATTCGGGTCGAATGAAAAGGCCATCACAAAAAAATGCCTATTATTTGAAAGAAATACCAAAAGTGAAAAAACGATAGACTAGGTAGGGCGAGAAAAGGATGAGATGGTTGAGACACACAGTCACAGACTTATCACCTCTTATTATATATTACCAGGTACCATATAGTACCAATACAACCGAAAAAGCAACGTAACATCAAAGAAAAATTTTTTTCGGTCAAAATTAAACCCTTTGTTCAGATATGGGATTGCGAGAGAAGCGATCGTCCTTGGGCGCTTCGAAACAATTCAGCCATAAAAAATGTTCAAAGAAATTCCCTTAGAGAACAGAAAATTATGCCAAGGGAAATGGATATATAGACCAGATCCAATGCCAAGGCTTTTTCAGAATGATCTCTACATGAAAGCTTGCCATCGGTCAATTGCTCCTCTCCTGAGAACGCTCTTAAATCAAATTAGGCTCAACAGATGCAAGCAGCTTCTTCCAAGGGGAGGTCAATGGCCATGAAATTATCCTTTTTACGAATTACAAAATTTTCACTGCTGAAAAAGTTTTTAATAATCAGAATGACAAAATCTAGGGAAAAACTTTCAAGACGCAAGAAATGTTATTCTAAGGGTTCAACATGGTCATCAACCAGCTGATGTGGTCTTGAAAAGTCGTTACACCTCTTCACTTCTATGAAAAAGGGGTTAAAATTGGACAAACGTTTATCAGCAGGATATTTTTAAAGGTGTGGTAAAGAAGTTAATCCAAACTCAATTTTATGGAGATCATTAGATCTCCCAGCAAAATTCTATTCCAGCACACAAGGCATAAACCATCCAGCAGTGGTTTAAAAACAATATTACTGGTTACATAGCTGCCGTATGGAAATCCAGATTTAAATCTATTGGACTACAGTTTGTGGTCAGAGTCGGTTAGCATAGCCTGTAGAATACCCTGCGAAAATGTCTGAAAAATTCTTTGTTTCGAGCCGCGTTGTCTATAACAGCAAAAACTGTGCTTGCTGCTATTGATCAATGGCCGAATCGTTTGAGGGCTTCTGTGAAAGAAGAATGCGACAATTTTGAATGAAATTTTGTGCATCGCTCATTTAATATATGGATTATTAAATCAAATTAACTTTATAAAAAATTGTATTAATTCAATTTTTATAAGGGCCTGAATTTGGAGCAGAAGTCATGGAAGAACCAGGTAGGTATCTGCATTAACAGAAAACGGGACGTTCTATGACAAAATAAAGGTTATTTCTGGATTGAACACACCTAAAAACATATGGATTACACAAGAAACCGCAAACAGCGCTCACCTCTTTTCCTGAGCTGTGAATTCCCTGCACTTTTATTAAGCCTACCTACTGCGCGGGATTTTATTAGCTCATTGTAGTATACTTTTAGGCGCACTTGCAGCTCCCACTTTCAAGCACTCAGTTAAGCGGCAGGCAATCGACACAAAAGCAACACTAAGTCGTCGCTAAAACAATAGACACAGTTGCAGGTAAGTAACGGTAATGTTAATAAATATGTACATAAGTAAGTGCGCACACAAAGGCAATGCGCGCCCATGGCTAACTCACCATTTTGCCGCCTCAGTTAGCAAAGGCAAGTAGAGTAAATTTTATTTATTTTATCGTTGCGTATGCGCCTTAAAGCAGCACTTTGTTGGTGTTATTTCTTCTTTGAGAGAGTGCGCATCTTACGCTTGGAAACACCAAAAAAAAAAACAAAAAAAAAGACTGGGGGAAAAAGTAAAGTGCAACCAAATATAGTACAAATGCGAATTGTGCGGCGGCGGAAGTGAATGAATGGATTTGCGCTTGTTAGCCTGTCGCCGCATGCAAGCGCGAGCGCTAAATGAGCCTACACAACAAACGAACGAGGCGTCAGTTGAGTGTGTCTATTGCATTGCTTAAGCATTCGGATGCGACTTTGTGTGAACTTTATGTCTAACAAACACGCGCATACATACATGCATATACATATATGTATATAGTATATTCTTCTAGCTTTGTAGCAGCGTGTGTGTTGTGTGTTGCACACCTACTGCGGCACTTTATGCCAAAGCTTTAGTTATTCGTGTCTTCTTTGGCAGTTTTATTTTGCCATTTATCCGGCGCGTTAGTTTGTAAAATTATTACTTGCCATCAGCAACGCGGCTCCTAAAATGGCAAAATGAAATCAAAGCAGGCATTTTTTGTTGGCATCCACTTCCTTCGCCACTTCCAATTGCACTTCCTATTGCGCTCGGTTGACGTTAAGTGCACTTGTGTGCCATTTCTGTATTATCCTGTTTTCTATTGTTTTCATTCAGGAGAATATTTCCGTTAGCCGTTTCCTCAAGTTGTAGTTAATTTTTTTTTCGTATTTTATTACTTCTTCTTCTTCTCCGTGTTAAAGATTTTTTTTTTGCTCGATGCCATTGTGTTCTTGCTCACGAATATCTAAACCGTTTTGTCCATTTCTTTATTATTATTTTCTCCGAATCGTTGCGTCCTTTTACTGTTGCTATTGTCCTTTAGGCTGCCTTCGATGTAAAATATTCTTTTGTTGTGTTTAAGCAATTTTAATTAAAAATTCTCCTGAATTGGTACACACAGCTGTGCAAATAAGTGTAAGCAAATTGTAATAATGCAGCATGGAGCGAGATATGAAAGGAAAAGAAAATAAATAAAACTACAAATAAGCCAATCAGAATTCATATGAATAACTGTGGGGAGTTTAGTTCTGAATTTAAGTTCTAATTTGATTTTAAGTAACACCATTTACTGTTACTCAGAAAGAAATGCCAAATCGCCTGTCTAAGTGATCTACTTGAGAATGCTCTACCCGTTATTGTCAACTGATGCAAGCACAGTGGTTTGGATGTAAACCCAGCAAGAACTCACTCGGTACTACCGCATACGGAGGAGCATGGAAGACTGGCCGAACCAACATCTAAAAATATAGAAAATTCGTTTAAGAAAATAGTTTTCTCTAATTGCGGTCGCCATGCGACAGGTAATACCAACCCGTACAAGTGCATTTCTGTCGTGAGATAAAAGCTCCTCAGCCATTTGTATGAGGCTTAGAATAAGTTGTTGTGCCCGCTATCAAGACGCACACCACAAATCGCAGGAGGGCTCGGTTTAAAAGGCTCAGGGATTAATTTCTCAAACAAAGTAAAATTTTCCGGTTTCATTTCAGACAGCAAACTCTGAAGGAGTCAGATCAGCTCTAACTAGATTTTACACTTGCAAGGCTGTCATTGGTAAGAGATAATTGTTTGATTGGTTGGCTGGTTGAAAGAGAGGATTAAAAACTTAGGCGATTTCACTCATTGTGCTCGCCCAAGTAACCTAAATATTTTTTTTCTTGCGAACTATTGCGAATATTTCGCTCAATTTATTAAATTATTTTAATTTCTTCCAACCTTGTAGGTTTCGTTAGGTTCGAGTGAGGAGGATCGCGAAGGATAAGACGTGTAGTGCTCCACGCTCTGAACTCAGTCGATTTCACTTTATCTAGCTTGTGGAGATATATTTCTGAGGTAGCTGACAGAGCAGGCAGGAAAGAATACTAGCTCAGTAATACGCCGTAGTGTTGGAAGGTTTTCAGAGCCTTAAGTGTTCCTCCATAGTATACTAAGAGTTCTTGGGCAGTCCATGGTGTCAGCCTCGCCAGCGCTGCCAGCTCGTCGGCCTTTTTATTGCCTTCTACATCCATGTGACCTGGGACCTGAGTGAATATTCCCTACGCTGTATTTTCCCGTGGTCTGTAAATTGCCCCTTTACATTTTCTGATTCATTTGAGATTGGTGTTGATACACTTCATTGTTTTAAGTGCCGCTTAGCTGTCTATCCGAAACCTGGTAGATTTCCTCATTAAAGCGGTTGTTCATTTAGCAACAGAAAACACAGTTGTAGTCATTTAAGGCAACTTTGATTTTTAAAGATGTCATAGAAGAACCCTGTTCCTATCCTGGACTCAACAGTTTAAGTATGAATATCTTATTGATGGGTTATTGATGGGTTTGCCTTCCGTCTATTCTTTCCTGCTAGAGACGGAGTAGGCGACATCCACTCGGCAGAAGGGGCCGTTTCTCGGTCGCATTTTATGGATAGCCCCAATTCTGATATAAAATTTCTTTTTACCGCCATTCTCCTAACCGTTAGGATAGAAAGCAAAATTGTATTTAAATCTTAGATGGTTAGCTAATAGCAATGCTTCATACATCACTTGTTAGTTAATTGGCCAAATGTCCAGCATCATTTCCGATCCAATTAGATGTTGCACCTTTTCATCGGATTAATACTGCTTTTTTTTCTTGACGTCACCCATCATATTATTGATCCTTACGTTAGTATGAGCCTTACAATACTTGTGTAAAATCAATACACCATTTGAGATCATAGCAATAGATTGGCAATAGATGAAGTCTAAAACCGAATATTGTTCTTCGGATATGTATAGCTATAGTTGATCTACTTTAGTTTATGGCGTAACCGTATGATGGTCGACAAGTTAAAGTTCAGTGGCAGGCAGTTGTCCTCATAAAGGGAGCTCCACCATCGAGTTTCTCAAAAGAACCATACCATATAATATTTCTGCTTCAATATCTTTTCTACCAGAAACAAACGAATGATGGTAACAGAGAGCTGGTTTTGTTCCAAGTATATTGAGTCCATGCACTTTTTCCAATACTAATCAATGTGCCGATTACATAGCGACAAAAATAAATTTTTGGTCGGTCTATCTCTTCTCCTTCTGGTGCTAACTTACTTCGGAACAAAGCTAATGTACCATTTCATGAAAGATATAATAACATAAATTGATATAAACATATGTACATATAAAAATTTTCGGGTTATCAGAATACAGCAGAAATTTTTATTTCCTTAAACAGGTTTTAAAGCCAGTTATGAAGAGAAGAAAATATATTGGCCGGTGGTAACTTCGGGAGCTTATGATTTCTATTGTTAGTTTGATGAAAATTAATTTTTTGTTTTGTTATTTTTGTTAGTGTTATTTTATTTATTTCAGAAGTATTTACTCCGCATTTGGGGACGCCATAACCGTTCACTTGGGCACTTGAGGAAGTTGCTTGCGAGAGGCGTTGGACCATAAAGGTATATAAATTTATTTTTGCTTTGAAAACAATTTTATATCCTTTTTATTTATTTTGTTAAATTAGGTATAATAAGAAAGTAAACAGTTTTTGTTGTTATTGCAGCAGAGATAGACTTTGCTTTTAAGGCATCTGGATATTGGTGTTTCTACGTCCTTTTTGATCAAATAGCACTCAATGCTTTTTTATATCGTAAAGTTGTGAGTTTCTGGGACTCGGCTGGACACTGCCTGATCGGGAGCTAAGAGTCACTGTCGAACTATCCATTTCTAAAATGGATGGTCAAAAGAAGTAGTGGCAGTGCATTAAAGGTGCTCTTGAACAGCTTCCATTTGAATTTATATCGGCGGAATTTACATTTGTATCGGATTTATCGATTTTAAATGCTTGCTATTTATCGGCCAAACATTTGTAATGGATATTCCTATATACCAATAAAAAATTCGAAAGTATCATATTTTTGAACGATGGTTCACTTTATACATCTCCATGAGCATGTCTGCCAAATCTACTCCTCCCATATCCTCATTGTAAGCTTTTTTTCACATCAATGTAAGCTTTTTCTTTGAGACTCGAACTTTGACATATTTCAACGGATTGATGGTATTCTCACGAAGATAAGAGTTCAACTGGTGTATTGTCAAACACATACAAGTTGTTATTGATTTTACATTTCACATCGAAATATTCTATTCCACGTTTTTTCAGTTCCGCATTCGAAAGTAGTGAGCAATTGCTAATACGATTTTTACGTACAGTATCTGTACTAATATGCTCATTTCCTTCAACGAAATCAGAAGAATTACGGAGGTAAATCAATTATCAAAATAAAGCTTAAAATGCTTCCCATTGGGAAAACCTTTCGCCAAATACAATATTATAGGCGAAGATAATCCCAAACCATTAGATGGATAGGTGCCTTCGCCAACATAAAGCCTAAAGTCGTAAACTAATTTTTATGTTCGAGCCCGAGTAAATATTTCCAGATACCATTGAGGCTGGGTTGTATTGCTTATATGACGATCTACATAAAATCAAAAAAATTAAATAAAAATAATAAAATCGCTATGCATGAAGTCATACCTTTGTTGAGTAAGCTGACAAATTGTTTGTTTGAGAATGTTCAGTAAAGCCTATACGTGGTGGTTTTTTTTGAAAAGTACTTATTTATTCATAAATATTTACTTTGTACCCTTCAAGGTAATCCTCCTCGGATATATTACACTTGTGCCAACGCTTTTTCCAATCCTCGAAACACTTCTGAAATGCGCCTTTCGGTATGGCCATTCTGACTTGATCTCATAAATTGTGGCAAAACGCTTTCCTTTCAATGGTTTCTTTAGTTTTGAGAATAGGAAAAAGTTGCAGGAAGCCAAATCTGGTGGCGTTGGTTTCGGCGTCATAACCATATACCCATGTTTCGTCACCAGTTATGACCCGTTTGAGCAAACTCGGATCGTTGTTGACGTCATTCAACAACTCCTCAGCGATACTAATGCGACATTGCTTTTGCTCAAAATTGAATGGCATGAGCCGATTGATATGCCAACATCTTCCGCAACTTCCCTAATAGTGATTCGATGATTTCCAAGAACAATTATTTTTCACTGTTTCGATGTTTTCTTCGCTTGTTGACGTGGTCGCCCCTCCAAGGTGCTCGTCATCATCAATATCTTTTCGATCTTCTCTAAAACGGTTCTACCATTTTTATAAACACTTTTTTGAGACAAATTAGGCCCATCGAATGCCACAGTGAACATTTCAAGTGCCTTGGAGCACTTTATTCAATTTTTAACACAAAATTTAATACATATTCTTTGATCTATTTCTTTCAAAAGTCAAAAATCGAAGAGCACTAAAAAACGTGACGTGTCTGTTATCAAAAACAAACTACTAATCGAAATTGGGTCTTAATGCTAGCCTCTCATGTGCCTGGCCATCTGTGTCCGATTATAACAAAAACAAAATCTCGGATAATCAAATGTACACAGCCTGCGAAACATCAAAATTCATCTATTTCTTTGAAAATACCTCGTATGTTCTACAGTTTATCGTAGTTCAAATCTCCATTATTCAAAATTTCTCATAATGTTTGATATCATCTCTGGTACATTTAAGCTGTATGCCATGTCCATACAAATCAGTTTTCTTTGCGCTCGAATTAATTCATCATTAGGTGCAATTTATTTAAAAATAACTTCGCTAAATGATCTCTAAATATGATTCTTTCCACATGTTTAAAGTAGTCAAATAAAAGTACTGTTATTAATTATAAAAAAAATGCTTTGACGATAGCAAAAAGTGCGCTTGCCACTAGCCGTTAAGGAACTTAAATTGTTCACAGGCATCGTTGGACTCGGAAGGATTAGGAAAAATGTGATCTAATGATCAGAATATATCTAAGCATTAAAGATTTCATAATAAATTAATGGAACTCACTTCTTTCATCAACATTGTATCCATCTCTACTCTGAATAACTTCATCCTTTATTTTTATATATATATATTTTAGTTTTTTGACGTATTGTATTCCAGAGGTGTTGGAAGTTCATTTTCGGTGGATTTTCCATAAGCTTGCGGTCTCCAACGATCCCCTTCGTAGAGCTATTCTTGTAAATAAAAATCAAATTTAGCATAAATGTATGTTATTAAGGAGAACCCAATTATGTTTTACGTCTCCTTGTATAATTTTAAGTGAACCAAGCAGTAAGTGCACCTGCCAAGTGTTGTCAGATAACAAGTGCAGACATTATGACAGTTTAATTATTAAAGCGACACACAATCAACTGATTTTAACACTTTTTTTTTTTAAATATATATACTCGTATTTATGTACATTAACACATGCACACATATATAATTATAAATTTGAGTGAAGCATCTCGTGACCTGCATTATGCCATAATTGCTGCGAATTCAAGTGGGAGATGCCACATCAGATATGAAGTGAGAAGAATCCAGAGAATTGAATGATGGAAAACAATTGTAAGGAAGTGAAGTTTAAAAGATATCGCGATAGCGTGTGACAGCAATAAAACACATTTTGCTTTACACTTGTGGTAAGCATCTGTTGAAGCAGGGATGGAGGAAATAAAGAAGAAGAAATCATCGTAAAAAAGGAAAGATATAAAAGTGAAACACAGAGATTTTCGTAGATGAAGTCGATATGTTTTCCAGCGGTGTTTTTAAATAATTATTAAACCCAATTTATTCATGTTGGTTCATTAAGCCAAGTACAAGTGCAGTAAGTTCAGACATCTGCGGTTGTAGCTGAGGATATAATAATTGGTGTAACAAGCAGTAAGGCATTCTTTTTAATGCAGTTCTGATCTCAACGTGGAATGGCTTGGATGCTCATAAAAAGAGACATTCGCAAAATTCTTAAAGGCCCTTCTGATTGTAGGAAAAATCATTGAGTTGTAAGTACATCAATACTTACCCAGTTGCGTCGCTCATACATTTTTACTTTCCATTGAATAATTTAAATAAATAACAAGTCAAGTAAATGCACTCATCGTGCCCAAATGTTCATACATGTGAAAAATGTGCAAATACAACAAAATCTTTAAAATATTTCATGTAACTTTCACAAAGTGCTTACAGCAATAAGGCACAATTTAAAGGCGAAGAAGGTGAAATTGGGTTGTTTTACATGCATATGCGCTAACCTAATCTATATATGTATGTGCTGGGGAAACCTTACATACTCTTATTACACTTTGCCATTAGAAATTCTAAGAATTTAGGGCTCAATTGATGTTCACTTCATATGCAGAGCGCATATGCAACACGTATGTATATATGAATGCAGGGATGTATTTTAGATTATTTTGTCATTGAAATTGTATATGAACTTTTTACTTACTTGCTAAATCTATAATTTTTTTTGCCCATCTTGATGGTTTTGCATATATTCAGAATATACTGCCCACTTAGTCTTATCATTTAGATATAAATATGAAAGTGCATTAAACCACACGTGAATGAAGAAAATTCGGGTTCACACATCATATCATCATCATATCATATCATATATACAAATATATCATATTATCATATATATAGGAACGTCTTTGACTGCCATACACCTGGTTGCCAGAAATGATTCTTTGCCATACGGTTCAAGCGGCTCACGACTTCCGGTCTTCGATCAAGTATCCTCTGGGCAGCCAAATAAATCCGTTTGGTGGCGAGCTAAAGTGAGAAAATGAGCGAATCTCATGCAGTTGTGCGTAGTATTAGGTACCCACACCATAAAGCAAATTACAGTCCTATGAAAAATCAACAAATGTCTCGAATGAAAGTCTCCACTTTCGATAACGACCCTTGCAAACGTTTAAAGGATCACGATTTAAGGGCATGCATCTGGTATGTCCGGCCCTTTGATTGAGAAGGTGCCGCTGCCTAACTGTTTGGCGGCCTCGTAAGACTAAAGACTGACATCACCGCCGTCCAAGAAATGCCATGAATGGGACAAGGACGGAAGACGGTGGGTCCTTGTGAAATCTACTACAGCAGTCATTTAAAGGAGCGCAAATTTGGTGTTGGGTTTGCAGAGAGAGAGAGAGACTCCTTCGCATCTGGTATTCACACTGGTGGATGAACGTCTTGTCGAAATTCGCATCAAAGCGAAATTCTTCAACACATCGTTGATGTGTGCCTACCCAGCGACAGAAGAGAAGGCTGATGTAACCATAGATGCTTTCTTTGAGAGCCTAGAACGCACTTATACTGGCACTTTCAATGCCAGGGTAGACAAAGAAGGTATTTTTGGCGAAACAGTCGAAAAATTCAGCCCAAAACGACGAAACATCTCCAAATGGACTGATGCTGATTGACTTCGCCGGGATCTGAAATACGGTTGTCTGTAGTACCATATTCGAGCACATGAAAATTCATCAAGCTACATGGCTGTCGCCAGATCGTAAAACACACAACCAAATCGATCATGTTGTGATAGACGGAAGACATGTATCCAGTGCTCTAGACGTACGTATGTTCCGAGTGCCAAATATCGACTCGGATCACTATCTATTCGCAGCGAAAATACGCACTCTCCCTCTACAGCAAAGAACGCCGGCGCACAAACACAAGGAAGGTTGACGTCGAAAAGATGCAATCACAGCCTACAGCCAGCAGGTTTTGTACTCGTCTTGCATAATTGCTCTCTGAGAGTGCTCATCAGCTACTCGGTATAAGGGAGGTGTGGAACGAAATTGCAAGTTCCTTAAGTACCGCTACATCGGAAACAATTGGGTTTCAATAGTGCCAGGAAAAGGGCTGGTACGATAAGGAATGTCGAACTGCAGTGTAGAGAAAGCAGACTGCCTACCTCGCAATTTTGTGATTGACTACAACATGTGGGGGGTGGGATAGATACCCAGCGCTGAAGAGGAAAGCGAGACGCATTTGCAGACAAAAAATAGAAAGAGGCCGAAATGTGTAAATATGAAGAGCTTAAGAAGCTGGCCGATAAGGGTGATTCTCGAGAATTCTATGAGAAGATGCGGTGACTTACAGAAGGTTTCAAGACGTGAGCAAGCTCATGTAGGGACCAAAAAGGTAATCTGGTGACAGTTGTCCAGAGCTTACTTAGTATATTTTGGAAACAACTTGCCCAATGCGAATTAAGGTGCCAAAAACCGAAGATGACCAGCGATGGTATAGGCGTTCCGTCACCGACTATGATGAAGAACGAAAAGTGATTGCCCGTTTAAAAAAAAAAAAATTAGGCGGCGGGAGCCGATGGCTTACCGGCCGAGCTATTCAAATACAGCAGCGAACAACTGACTCCAACTATCGTGGAATAAGCCTCATCAATATTGCATATAAGGTCCTATTTAGCATATTGTGTGAAAGATTAAAGCCCACTGTTTGCTTTCTCCAAGTTAGACAAAGAAGCGAAGCAAATGGGTCTGGTAGTGAACGAGGGCAAGACGAAATGTCTCCTGACATCAAATAAGCAGTCATTGCATTCGCGATTTGACTCCCAAGTCACCATTGAAACAGCATTAACAACATCAACAATGTTATCCTTGAAATCTAACCCAGAATCACTTTTGCCAACAGGTGCTACTTTGGACAGAGTAGACAATTGAAAAATAAAATCTTCTCTCGAGAAACCAAAACGAAACTGCAAATCGCTCATCATTTCCGTCCTAACGTAAATCGAAATCCAATGTGTCGGCTTTAGGAGTATTCGAGAGAAAAGTTTTGCGGAAGATTTAAGGTCATTTTCGCATTGCCCACGACGAATAGCGCAGACGGTGGAGCGATGAGCTGTATATACGACGCTATACGACGCCATTGATATAGTTCAGCGAATCAAGAGGCAGCGGATACGCCGGTTAGGTCATGTCGTTCGAATGGATGAAAACACTCCAGCTTTGAAAGTATTCGATAGAATACTCGCTGGTGGAAGCAGAGGAAGAAGAAAAACTTATACTCCGTTGGAAAGATCAGGTAGAGAGCAACTCCACCAAACCGAAAAGAGAAGGAACGAGTGACGCGCCATTATTGATTCGGCTATAATCACGTAAGCATGCCTACGCCAAAGAAGATGAAGAATAATAATACTCCAAATATCTTTCTACGACTTTGAAGTGCAAGCCATTAGCTATGAAAGGATTGTTATTCGCATGACAGAGTAAATTCTTTAAAGCGATTAATAGGAATTGATCTTTCATTGGAGTATAGTTTTTATGTGATGGGTCGCCCAAAGTAGGGGATTCGCCTTCTTGCATTATCTTGCATCGAAACGGATGTTTGTCGTCTACCCAGAGAATAGTTGGTCTAAGACCCGAAGTCGTGAGCTACTTGAACCATATGCAAAGAGTCGAAATGACGATTAAAAACGTTCCTCATTTGCACTTGGCCCCAGCTTTTTATTTGAAACTGACCCTGGATAATATCAGAAACGCAGTCAGAATTGGAAAATACTTCTCTGGGCCGTTCAATACCAATTCAGATGCTCTGACGGCTGCGGCCAAAAATATCCAAAATGAAAGTAAAATTAAAAAAAAACTTTTTGCAGAAAGAAAGTAAATACTTTACAAAATTTTAAAATATATTCGTTTTCAAATCAATATTTTCGTACTCTGTGGTAATATTTGTTATCCCGTACTTTAAAGCAACATTAACATATTAATTTATGCTTAAATGTAAATTTGTTATATATAGTAGCGAAATAGGCGAAATAAATGTCAGGCTAAAGAGACAGTTCGATAACTGGCATATTCTAATATTAGGTCCAAGAACTTCGAAGATAGTTCAGTCAAAACCAAAAGCCGAAGATTACAGGATCTTGTGGCTGCCAAATTACAAATTAGGATATTTCCAAAGCAGCAAGCTTTATATTAGAGCTCCAGATACGCGGGTATCGAGCAGTGTCGATGCTCGCTTGATAAATTGAAGGTTTTGTTAAAATACCTCAAATTCTCGATCCTGCTCAAATCCTCGCACTCAAATATTTGAGCAATTTCTTGAGCAAAATTTATGATAGCAAGATCAAATTTCATAAATTCGGCTTAATTTTCTCATATCTCAAGAAAATAATTTTAATTAAGCACAAAAGATTATAAAATACTTTAATTAATAGTAAAAATTGTTTCTTCTAGGGTACCTGGGTAGCCATCTAGACCCGATTCTGTTTTCACAATTTATAAACGATATATCTTCTCAGATAAAATTTTCAAAGCTTGTAATGCATGGTATTTTACAAATAAAGGTATTTTACAACAATCAGACCAAAACAGCATGGTTGAATAGTGTAAAATTATTATTCGGATGCCCCTAAATTTTAAAAAGTGTTTCTCCTGAAATGAGACTACACTATAGGCAACTACAATTTGGAACGGTTTCACCCTTTTATTGACCTGGGGATCCCTATGGACCCTAATTGGCTTTTGTAAAACGTTTGTCAAAAGAGTTTAATGATATTTATCTTACTAAAGCTTTGTATTTAACATTAGTAAGACCTGTTATTGAATACGGCTCGGTGTTCAGATATGATAGAGTCTATTCATTGGGACTCTCAGTACAATCTTCCTCCTTATACTAGTCGACTGAAACTTATAAATCTCCCTACTCTTGCCAGTCGTCGGGAAATGCTTGGTGTAATTTTCATGGTTAAAATAATAACAGGCTCAATTTCCAGCCCTCTTCTTCGCTCTGAAATCGAATTTAATGCTCCGACTAGAATGTCTAGACATTTTTGTCCCTTGTTGCAGAAAATTTGTAAAGCGAATTTTGAATTTCACGAGCCTTTGCATTGTTTGTGTCATGATTTCAACTCTCATTCAAACACATTTGACATATCTGACTCGCTTTTTCATATTAAGAAAACTATTTTGTCGATTCTCAACAAATCATTATATAACAAAGCCCTGTCCATCGTAACTCGAAATGATGAATCTGATGAAAAGCAAAACAAGTTCCGTACGTCATGCGGACAGCACCGCTCGTGCGAATGGGAGGGAGGTGGGTAAGCCGTTGGGAATAATTAATAATTAATTAATTTTAAAAAAAATTGTTCTGGAATTCAGTGTTATAGCAAGTAAGTATGCAGTATTTTTAACTAAAAAAATCGATGAAAAAATACGTAAAAAAATATATATATTTGGCTCATCGATTGCCTGTACGGAACAGAAAGTAAAGAAAGGACAAATTTCTTATGTATGTAAGTGTCTATCTACAGTAATTGGCATGGCCACTCATGTCGCCTGCCATATTTACAGCATTTCTCTTTTTCCAAAGTTTTGAAATACTGTCACTTACAAGCATAACCTTGTTGAAAAATTATACTTGCTTGGGTATATATATATGCACATATATTCAGATGGTAAATTTAAGCGCTTAACTACCAATCAATGCTGTTTTAAAAATTATTGACGTAATTTTTTCTTCACAATTTCAAGGTATCATTTGCTTAAGTCAAAAGAAAAAAAATTGCCAAAAAGTGTGTTTCCAGCGCAACAAAAAAAAAAAATTTCCTTGCATAAGAACGCTCTGTGGGTGACATGAAACTTTAATATTCATGAATATCATTTTCTTTTGCTGCCAAACTGCACTGTTGTACAAACACACACAAGTACAACTACACAAACAGGAAATTGCAAATATGCCACTTTTTTCCACCAACAATATCCGGCAGCGGCGGTGAGCAACCGGAAAAAATTACAAACACGCCCGAGAAGAAGTGGGCCAAGCAAAAAAAAAGCGAGCGCACACACAAATTGAAAATAATAGCCACAAAAAAGTATTAAAGTATACTAAAAATAGTAGTGGCATTGGTTTGTAATGGCAAACGTGGTCTCGGTCGTACTTGGCTGAAACTGTAAATACAAGGTAAGTGATAATGAAAAATTGTACGAGAAAAATTAAAAAAAATAAATAAATAAAAAAGCGAAAGAGCTAACAATGTCCTAACAATGCGATCAATTCGCAAAAAAAAAAAATAAATAAAAAGACACAGACAGAAAAGCGAATGTGACAAGAAAAGCAGTAGGGAGGCTGAAAAAGTTTGCTAAGAATAGCAGCAGTAAAGTTGTAAGAAAGTGCTGTGAAAATAATAGCACAATTTGAACTCATCAATGACACCAATGTGCGCCGCGCAACTGGCGTAGAGCTGCAGCAGGTGTCACAGCGCCTGTACGTACGTCCGTCCGTCCATGCGTCTGTCCGCTCGTTTGTACGTTAGCTGCAGAATTGCCGGCATTCGAGGCATGCAACGTGCCACACGTGCTGCTATTTTTAGAGAGCAGAGCAGCCGGAAATGAAGAAAAACTCAAGCCGAAATGTGAACAAGAAAAAAAGAGAGCGAAGAAATAGCAAAGAAACAGACTGTGCTGCAGACAGACAGGCAGTAGCTGATGTTCTAGACTTGCGGCAGGGAGAAAGGGTAGAAAGGGGAAAAAGGGTTTCATACACTAATAGACGGCAAACTTTGGGTTAAAAACTTAAATTGCCCTCGCTACACCCAGCGTCTTAGGCTAATATGCAACAGAGATGTTGAAGAGATGACACTTTCGAGTTGAACAAGAAAAGGTGTGTTTGTATATGAGTGCGCGTGTGTGTGTGTGTGTGTTTGTATCCGCACCTCAGCATAACTTTTTATCACCAAGACATAACTACGCTTTCTTTTAAAATCTTTATATATATATAGCACATATATAGCACACATATAGCACACATATCTAAATATATATACGAGCGTATGTTTTCTTGTCGCTGATGAGTGTTGCATCAATTGCGCATTTTTGTGGCACACCTGATGCACTTGGAAAATGTCATTTGCGGCAAGAAAGCGAGCGTGCTCCATCCCCCACCTTTGCGTATACCGTGCTGCAGATAGTCAGCGGTCGGCGGTCGGCGGCGCTATGACATGTTGCAAGGGCGGTAGGGGCCATGCCACAAAGTTTTTGGGTAAATATAAGTATAACATAAAGTGCTTTGTGGGGGCGTTGAATGGCAAATGGAAACTTTTAAATTGGCAGGTTTGCTTCGTATACATACTCGTATATACACGCACGTGTAAGTGTCTAGGCAAGAACTACATATGCATGTGTATGTATATGGAATATGCAACTGATTCGGTTAAATCTTACGCTTGACATAAGGATCGTAATCTTCAATGTACTCATACTTTACACGCAAAGTTCAATGGCTATGGAAAATCTAAATATTAATGCATCGTAAAATTTTACAACCACCAATGTGAGGGTGCAGGTTGCACTTTACTCTTATCAGGGAAATTTTACTAGCGCGTAAAATTTGCATGAAATAAATTTAAGCCAGAAGGGAACACGCTTTATGATGAAGCTCTTATGTACACACCCACACAGTGTCGCATTGAGGTTAATTTAATCTCGGAGCATCAAGCAGTCTATTCATCGCTATTAAGGACCTATCTAGTGTATTGTGTGAGAGCTTAATACCCATCGTAATTCATCTGATCAGTGTGGGCTTAGACACGGTAGATCCTACGCAAGCCACATGAAGGGTAATCTAAGTAGAGATACTTTTTTCAATAGCCATTTTTGACAGATCACGCGTGAGTCGTCATGTTATTTTTGTTTAATATTGTTTGGCATTTCATCATGGAAAGACTCTAGCCTGAACAACATTTACAAATCATTCAACTTTATTACGAAAATTCATGTTCAGTGAAGAATTTGTTTCGTGCGCTTCACTGAACTTATGGTCAACATAATCGGCCTACTGAGCGTACTATTCGCAACCCATCACCCATCTTGATCCCAGCATTCATTATTGGATAATATTCGACCAAATAGACCACGTCCATCACGCAGTGAAGAAAATATAGCGGCCGTAGCTGAGAGTATATACGAAGGTCGTGGAGAGTCGATTCGGCGCCGTTCGCAGCAACTCGGACTGACGTATGGAACGACTTGGCGCATTTTACGTCGAGATCTTAAAATGAAAGCGTAAAAATACAGCTTGTGCAAGAACTCAAGCCGACCTTCCCAAGCGACATCGCTTTGCTCTAGGGGCTCTTGAAAAGTTCCAAGAAGATCCGACATTTTCGAGCCAAATTTTGTTCAGCGAAGAGGTCCCTTTCTGGCTCAATGGGTATATAAACAAGCGAAATTGCCGCATTTGAGACAAAGAGCAACCTGAAGAGATTCAAGAGGTGCCATTTCATCCGAAGAAAACAACGGTTCGATGCGGTTTGTGGGCCGGTGGAATTATCGATCCATATTTCTTCAAAAATGATAACTTCGGTGAGCAGATAATTTCACGTTCTGGGCCGGTCGATTGGCCCACAAAATAGATCGTGTGATATCACACCGTTAGACTTTTTTCTGTGGGGATATGTAAAGTCTAAAGTCTATGCGGACAATCTCACTTCGATGAAGGCCCTGGAGTGCATCATTCACCAGTTATCACTACAAATGCTCGAACGAGTCATCGAAAATTGGACTCAATGGATGGATCATCTGAGACGTAGCCGCGGTCGACATTTGAAAGAGATAATCTTCAAAAATTAAATGCCAAAGAATGTTCTTTCGAATGATGATAATACACATTCCGAATTAAATTTGAATTTTCTCTGTTTTTTTCTTTAAAAATTAGGTAACCTCAAAATGGATCACCCGTTATTCAAAATGCGCCAAATCCTGTAAAATATCTTTCCAAAAACCCTCTACGCTGTTATGTCTTAGTTTAGTATCCCTCCAAATATTAGACCCCACAATCAGAATTAAATTTTGCGAACTCTAAACGCGAGTAAGTAAGATGAGAAAGTAAGATAAAATTACAACAACAGTTTGAGCGGTAGTAGTTATAGCTATTACCGAAACCACCACTTTTCTTCATCAGAGTTCTTTCCAAACACCCTTATTCGAATTGGATCCGAGAGGGGAGTGAGTAATTGTAGCACCACAATTATCTCATTTTTCTTAAATGAAAGAACGCGGAGCAAGAGCAAAATTAAGGGGCTGGATGTGTGGTGATCATGATCATCAACTTCCAATGATTTTTTAGTAGCGCTGGTTAAGCCGGATGAAATTTTTGTGCTGGGTTTTGGTACTACCGACTACAATAATTCGGGCACCAGCGAGATTTATTCGCGGAACCTAATTTTTTAGACTTTTATACCAAAGATAGTTCCTTTGGCCATTCGAAAATCAAAACTGCCGATCATAGTGGCGAAATCAGATCTTTTAAGTCCTCTTTTGTCATATAAAAGACATCCAATGTCACATTGTATTTTTTTCAGACAGAGAGAGTCTCTGTCCCAGCCCTGTTTAGGCCAAAAAAAAAAAAAAAAATTGCGGCTATTGTTCCTTGTTTCCTTCCTTGCATATCAATGACAACAGCTAACACAATTAAGACCTAGCCTTTTGCGGTCTTAAGAATAGGTTTGTTCAAGGCCCTCAAAATAAGCGTTTGCTTCTGTGATGACATCTTAATTCAATCCGAATCTTTTACCGCCCAGCCATTTCTTCAGATTTGGAAACAAAAAATGGTCGCAAGTTGCTAAATCGGGAGAATAGCTGGATTGGGTAGCAATTCGTAGCTCAACTTATGAATTTTGGAATGGTGATTACTCACGGTTATTTCTGCTTAAAAACGAATCTGTCCAAATGCTCTGTATGATATTCACCGGTGAACCTTCGAAATGTACATTAGAAGATTTCTGCTTTGCGACAATCTTTTTTCAAGTTTGCGAAGAAACTCAACATTCATATTTTGTACAATAAAGCAGTGAGCTTTAAGATTATGGCCAGCCATTTCATCCTTGCTCAATTTCTAAGAAAGTGTTAGACGCCATCAGACTCACGCTTTGTCTAGCCTCATTTGTTATGCGTTGAAATACGTCACGTTTTGTCTTTTACGTTACTTCGACACTCCTTTGTGGTTTCTCTGCGCCGTTATTTGCCTCATCATACCATATGATATACTTTGAGAAAGAGTAAAATGACAAAAAAAAAAAAAACGAAATCGCACTTGATATTCCCAACCACTCGTCAATTTACTTACATTCTCCTTCTGCCAACATCGACAACGCCGCACATGGGGCTCTTGAATTGTTGTCATATTTCCTCTTACCATCACTCTCTCTCTCTCTCTATCTCCATCTCTCACTCTCCCTGCATTCTCGAAAAGTCTGTCGCTCATCACCGCTTTTTAATTCGAATACGCTGCTGGGTTTTAGGCGTTTCAATGCATCTCAGCTGCTGCTCAAGTTGAGTCTCCAACTACGAGACAAGCAAGCGGAATAGCGAATCATATGATGCAAATTATTTTGAATTGCAAATTTATGACAACGTCAGTTTTGACAGTAGTTTTGGTTTACGTTGTCGACGGTTAAAGGCAACTGTTGTCAGCTGGTGCCGGCTTAAATCTTAGCATGTAAATGGTTTATCTGACAAAATCACTTCTCACAGTTTGGGTTTGTAGTGATTGAAAATAATTTTCGGACTCAATTTGAAGCGATGACTTGTTGGATCTTGACGCTTCAGCGTTTTTTCAAACATCATTGAAATGCAGATGAAAATGAAATTGATTTCACTTAAAGATGCTGTGAAAGTGTAAAAATCTTATTTGGTTATGGAAATTTCAGGAAGCTTTTCATTATGAAGTGCTATTTGAGAGTGATGAAATGAGATTTTCAGTGATGATTAATGATAAAATAAATCAATTCATTTTTGTAAATATTTCTATTAGTTCATATTTCATGAAGTAGACATCTAATAGAGTTTTTAAGTGGAAGACTACGAATGATGACGAAAGCATGTCATAACCACCTGATACTTACCACAATTAGTTTGTTATTCTGCTGGGATTTCATATATTAATTGGGTGGATACGGGCGGAAATTTCATCATACGCGAACTGTATGTATATCGAAAAGAGGAAGAGAAGAGACAGAGAATCAAAGGCAATAAAAGACGGAGAATAATATATATGCACCGTTTTTGAAAAAAATGGCGGCCGCAATAGCCGAGTGGTTAGCATTGCGTACTATCATTCGGAAGGCTTATGCTTGAGCCCAGGTTCGACCAACATCCAAAATTATAGAAAAATATTTTTTTTTTAATTGCGGTCGGCCATCGGCGGCAGGGAATGTCAAGTCCTCCGAGTGTATTTCTGGCATGAAATAAAAGGCTCCTGATGAATATCTATCGGCCGTTCGGAGGCGGCTTAGAATAAACTGTAGGTCCCTCCATATGTTTGGTAAACACATCAAGACGCAAAACCACAAACTGGACTCAACCATTTTGAACTACGCTGTTTTTGGACTGTCTGCTATTTTCTGAAGCGTGAAGCGTGAAGCATGTGTGTGATGAGTTCCACCGAAAAAGCTCCGGAATATCTCTTAAGGATTTCAGATCAATTAGTCTTCCTGGTTTTTCCTGAGTCTATAGCAACTGAATGGTCTGTATATTAAGAGCACGAACCTCAAGCTCGTATTTCAAGGCCGCATACATAATTGCATGGATACCGCTTCGAGAAACTTTCTAGATGTGAATTTTGGCTTCCAAAATATCTTTCCTTTAGCATCTTTGGTGGGACTTAAACTTTGTCCAAAGGGTTTAAACAGCTAGCGATTATGGAGATTTTGCTATTTACTCTGGATTAGGCTTGGTGCGGCTCAGTGGTGCTCGAGCAGAAGATTCAGAAGAGAGTCTACCGTTTGCTCTGCGTTGCTTCAGAGGCGTAAGCTTACACATCTTTTCTTAGAATTTTTAAGCATTACCCATGTTGGATAATTAGTAACGTTCTCATACTCACACAATTCTGTCTCTTTCTTTTTTCAGTTCTCGATATCTATCCCATCCAGCATGTTTTGTGGTCGATCGCAAAGTTACTAGATAGACAGTCTGCTTTCTCTCCACTGCAGCATGGAAATTCTCATAGTACCAGCTCTCTCTTTTGCATTACCTTGCATTAGCAGCACGTAGGGAGCTTGATATGCCGTTCCACAGTTCCACAATATAGAGATGGTGATAAGTACTTTCAGAGAGCAGGAGTACAAGACAGAGAGAAAACTGCACTGGTTTATGCTGTTTACGGGAGTTATTTGCTGCACAGAGGCGAGAGCGTATCTTCGCTTCTACAATACAGTGATCAGAGTCATGTCTTCCGTCTATCAAAACATGATCGAATTAGTGCGCGTTTTTTGATGCCGAACATCCATGTAGTTTCATGTATTTTCTTGTGCCGGTCAATCATATTTCGCCCCCGGCGAAGTCGATAAGCCTCAGCCCTTTTGGTGATGTTTCGTCTTGAAGGCTGAACTTTCCTGTTGTGTCAAAGTTACCTTCCTTACCAACCCATTGAAAAGCCAAGCACGATTTTGACATCATGTCGGGAACACCGCTGATAGGTACGTTCAAGGCGTTGTGTCCTTGGTTACATTGCCCTTCTCTTCCTTCATGTGGTGAGCGGAAATCAGCGATATGTTGAAGATTTGAGCTAGACGTTTACCCACAGTGGTGGATGCCAGGACTCTCTCCCCCACTAAAATTCTCGCACCAAATTTGCGCTCCTTTATATGACCGCTGTAGTAGATTTCACAAGAACCCACCTTCTTCCGTCCTTAACTCGCCCATCACAATTCTTTGACGGCGGTGATGTCAGCCTTTAGTCTTACGAGAACATCAGCCAGCTAAGCAGCGGCACCTTCCCAATTAGGGGACTAGGTATTCCTCGTGGTTGCCCTCAAATCGTGATCCTTAACACGTTTGTAGGATCTTCGTTTGATGGGACACAAACTCTACGCACAACCGCGGGGGGCATGCCTTATCACTTTAGCTCGCCTCTAAACGGATGTTTGGTGGCTAGCCAGAGGATATTTGGTCTAAGGCCGGAAGTTGTGAGCTCCTTGAACCATATGTAAAAGAATCGTTTCTGGCTACTCCCAGGTGAATGACAGACAAAAACTTTCTGCACATGCGTGAACCTCTACACATGGCTCTATCCTCCGCCGAGATATTGTAAAGAAGGGGACTTCCCTTCCACTTTCACCACATCATAAAAGAATATGTGCATGTCGCTCTCGGCTTATAAGCTCACTATAATATGAAGAACTCGCAGGTGGTCAAGATGAATGAGTATCAACTGAATAAAAATGAAATAAAAAAAGGTTGAGTGAGCTTATCTCACTAAAAAGGAACAAAATATCTACAGTGATGGGGGTTCTTACGGGAAACCTTCTACTCTGTGCGTACCATCAATTAACGTCTGCAGAGAGGAAGAAGAACCAGAAACTGAGGATACTTTTTTCTTGGTATGCAGCGCACTTTGGAGGAGTCAGCTGAAGTCTCAGGTGCGGAAATCTTTAGAGACTGGATTGAAACAGTGGGTGCCAAATTTCGTTAGCTGCACAGTTTTGCCATCTCCACACGATGGTTTATATAGCGAATGGGGAGTGATGGAATCCTTAGTGGTACCACTATAGGTCTGTTTGGCGGCCTATAAGAGCTAATGCCCAGCAGCCACTTCAACCTAACCTAACCTAAACTCACAGATACTGAATAAGGGTTTCTATGCTGTTCCTGAGCGTCATACACTACCTTCACAAGTGGGCTGAAGATTAGAAACACCTGGGCTAGAAGTTCAGCAACGGCGTCTGCTAATGGAAAATTTCATTTACCATAAGACTTAGACTTCCAGACCATTGTGACGACTTTGAGGAGTTTATAATGTGTAGCTCATTAAAGACTAAAAAATGGGGAGAGGAATCACTCTTATATACATATATAAGTACTAATAGAGAAGTCTGGTCGATACCTATTGTCTCGCACGAAGACTACAGAAAACAACTGACAGGAAACCGAATGCCGAGACAAATATCATCAAATAACATGCCCTGTAAGAAAATGGTGGCTTGCAAAAAGAGCACTTTTCATCTACTTTAGCCTACATGGAAGAGTTTGGACATTTCGGTGTTCGTCATAGATTCGAACATTCGAACTCAATGTGGAAGAGTCTCAAATGTAGCCGACAACGGAGAAGAGCGCACAACTCCCAATAAAAAATTAGACATCTGTAATAATGCGTCTTCTTAAAGAGCATCTTCTATTAAAAAGTCACGTTAAGAGACGTTAAGTCACGGCAATCTGTAGAGACTTGAGCTTAATAGCGAGAGTATAGATAACTCGATTACTCAAATTTATCAACTCTACACAATGGTTTGACTAAAGGGCGAGCGACCTTCTTCTACCAATGAACAATAATCGTTAAAGCGAAGAAATGGAAGTTAGCATGTGCTAATTTCTCCCCTACTCCCCTCATATCCTGAGCTTTTAACCACCAATCACTTTGAGACTTTAAAGAAATTCAGTAATTTAATTAAATTTTCCTTTTTAGCACCTTTTAATTAGAGAACAAGATCATTAGAGTGGTTGACGTGTATGGAAACGAGCCAAAAAAAAGCCTACCATGTGTAAGGTGTTTCAACCACATATGACAACTAAATAAGCAATATAACCAAGGGGCTGGGCACAAACAAGCCTCTGTCTAGCCGCGATAGCACCTATGTATATACATACATACAAACGCCTTATTACAATCCACACAAGACCGTCCTTTAACAGCCTCTACATTGTGTACAGAGTTGCGTTTTTCATAGTTTTCCGTTGGTGCGCATACATACATACACACATACACATGCACAAACCTACTACATATGCTAATTTAATGCTATGCACAAACAACCTCATTTACATACTTTGCGTGTAAGCCAGTTAGCCGACCCTACAGTGACATTTACTGCTTCTGCTGCTCACCCGCTTCGTTACACAGCTACACGGCACAAAGTCAAGTTCAGTGTCTCGGCTGTTTGCCTCTTTGGCAAGCTGCTACTACTGCTTTCTTTGTCCTTGCGTTCCTTTTTTTTGAATTTTTTTCTCAATTTTGTTTCTTGTTTGCTTGGTAGAGGTGTTTGTCTTTGGCACACACACATACTCGTGCATACTTATATGTACAGGGAGCACTCACCACTGCTTTGGTGTGTTTGTTTGTGTTACCGTTTGTGACCGCCTTGTCAAGCGTATGTCAAGGTTAATTGGTTCGTCCTTGAAAGCGTTGCGGTAAAGTAAAATGAAACCGCAAATTGGCATGCAAAATGAGAAATTGCCGACAAATTGTCTGAGATCTTTGTAAGTATATTCACTTGGGTGTATATCTGCTTCATAGAGGCTGCCTTGTCTGTCAGAAGCTGACATTTTTGTGAAAAATTGTCATTTGCCTTAATCCTTAAAAAATTAACTTTTTAAACCAAGCCTAAGAATATAATACACTTTTTTTTACAGAAAGCACGAGCTAACAGTTCACTAAGGTTACAAGGTGAGCCAGCAGGCTCACGAACCTAAGGATCGCTCTTAAATATTTTTCTATAAAAAGTGCTGTACGATGAGGTATTGAGAAAACCTAAAGCGGAGCATATGAAATTGTCTCGATCGGTGGTGATCGGTGCCCAGTGGATATTGTTGAAAAGTACAGAACTTACCAAGCATGCAAAAGGAAGCCTACTCTTCAGCATTAGCAACTCATCCGCCGACTTCTAGCCATGAGAGTAATGAGCTCAGTTTAAACCAATTAAAATACCCTTGTAAGAAAAAGACTCAGATAATGTGCAAAGTGTAAACTAAATCGTAAAAGGCCTACAAACGGATACCAGATATGAACAAATAACAGACCTGTGACTTATTTTCCACATGTCGTATTTCATAAGGTACCCCTACAGATTCCCTCACCATGTAAATCCTCACCATGTAAAATCCTGCGTGCATAATAGACTCAGGGCTACCTAAATGCCCTATTCTTTACTTATTATAGACGACTTAAGAATTAGACAGTAGTTTGACTGTATCAATCTTCTGGTAAGTGGCTGATTGTCATGTGAATAGTCGGCTTTGTCATGTACTTTAGTACGTTAGTACTATAGAGAACAACCAAATGATTTCTCAATCCCATTAAGTAATATTTTAGGGTAGTCAGAAGGATGAAAAAGTTATAATTTTTTTGCCAGTAACTGGAAAATTTGAATAAAAATATTGATTTAAAATTTTAAATAATATGGCTGTTTGTGTCGACGCAGTTCTAAAAAGAAGGACCCTGTTACGCTCAATCGCAATTTTTTCCACACCACATATTTTTCCGTTCAATATGAGCGATCTCAATAAATATGATCTTAATTGTACATTTAATTAGAGAATTGTCACGATTTTCATACTTTTCAAAATTACCGTGCGATTACACCCATCGGCAATAGCGCCTAGACTTGTAACCGAAGGACATGTGTAAGTCGATTCGTCTCCTCATATATTATATTCATATTTGGCCGTACCTATCTCTGAGCAATTACAACCGTTAACTGAACAAGCCTAATATGCCTTGTGTACATAATACAGTGTAGTATAAATAGAAACTCCTCCGATCAGGTATTACTCTGTTCATTTTAGTACAAAAATCCCACTAGAGTTTGTAAAATTTCATTAATCCCAAATTCAACTGACTAATGAATTTTTTGGCGACCGCAATAGCCGAGTGGTTAGCATTCGGAAGACCTGGGTTCGAGTCCAGGTTTGACCAAAAAAATATAAAAAAATAATTTTTTCTAATTCTGGCAGGGAATTCCAAGCTCTACGAGTGTATTTCTGACATTAAATAAAAGCTCCTTATAAAAATCCATCGGTTGGTAGAGGCGGATTAGAATAAAATATAGATCCCTCCATTTGTTGAAAAAAAAACTTCAAGACACAAAACCGCAAATTAGAGTAGAAGCTCGGCCGAATTTTTTATAACCTCTTCATATTTGAGCCTGCAACAAATAATTCACATATATTCTGACGTTAGTGACGAGCAGATTACCAATCTGTGCTGTGATGACGAAATGTTTAGAGAAGAAGTGTCGTCCCTTGCGAATAAAGGGTAATATTAAATATGGAAGAGTTCCTTCCACAACATTTAATTCTGTGAGCATCTTTACAAACTCGGTGAGAATATAGAATGTGGAAGTTGCATTCTTCAATTGTTTTTATATAATAATAAATTCTATATAATAAATAAATCCTTCCTTTTCGAAGTTAAGCGAGACAGCCACCCGATAGGTGAACTAGGTGCGGTTCTATATGAGGAATATGAGGACACTCCTCACGGGAGCTCTAACTCTTATAGAATACTTACATACCGTACGAAATTTGTATATCAGATAAATCGAATTCACAAAATTGATTTGGAATCATTCAGAAAGAAGTCTTATAAAACTGCCACCAAACGCAAATTTGTAATTTAAATTCCATTTTTTAATGCCATTTTGTACCAAACTAAGATTCTGGAAAACATTGACTCCAGACTTGACATGAAAATCTATTTTTGCCTCACATCCTCCAAATAATTGTTTCTGAATCCACCTTTGCGAGAGGAAAGATGCCGCTGAGAGTGGTAATGGGGAGAGCGCATTTTTGACTCCTTTTTAATTTGATTCGGTTATTTCTTCTACTAATTATAGCCTACTTCCTTTCGTGTTTTTTTTTCGTATCTGACAATTCATAATAATTCAGAATTACTTTCTCATTAATAAGTAAGAATTTCTGATGTTTATTTTTCAATATTGTATGGGACCACACTTCGAAGTACATCCTATTTATAAAGGAAAATTTAAATTAGTTACAAAGTCGTTTAATCAATATTAGAAAAGTTGGCGAACGAAACCAATAATGACCATGAATTGCTTAAAACTCAACTGGTGAACCGAAAACCAAAGCTTCTAAACGTTTCAATGGAAGGGATACGAAAGCTAAAAACGGAGAAACACACCCAATTTGATGAAATGTCACGGTTTTGCTAATCTTTTTCTTCGGTTAGCATGACGTAGTGCATCAGGAGCTGTTACCGCTAGCCCGTAGAGCTAATAAGGAGTAATACTATTTGAGGTTATGTACCGATTGAATCGATGCAAAATAACATATATAATAATGGCAAACAATTCACGGGTTTGTACTCCATGGTAATGTTGTTTTTGTTGTTGCAGCGGCTTGCTAAATTCCACATAGGCGCGAGTGAACTAATCCAAGTCATCGAGGTCATCTAATGGGGAATTAGCTGTTTCGATGGGTTCGGATCAGAGGGGGGAGGGTGATAAATGAGTCAGTTTTTAGGGATATGCAAAGAAGTGGTTAGTGTCGTGAGGGGTTGTAAGGGTCGAGCCTGAATGGGTAGCAATTAAGTCGACATCAAGATCTTAATTGTGCCAGTGTTGCTCGGATCTCTCTCGAGGCAACTGGACTCTTGTTCTGTAATGGGCGGTATTTAGATTCCGAGAACACCATTCGCTGGAAGATAGTTCACAAAGGTGTTAACGGACTCTCCGTGAATGTCGTTTAATGCCTGTTGGTGCGCCGTCCTGTCAAGCGGTTCTGGTCTGCATTGCTGTACGGAGTCGCCATAATCAAGTACTCCCTTCCTGATGTGCCTGGGTGGATGTTCAGCTTCTAAAAAGTGCTGCCGGCTAACGATTTGACTACCAGTAACTGTGGGTTGTTTATCGTTGGAATTTTGACATCATCGACTTTTACATCGAGTTTTAACCGGTACTCCAGGGTTCTAGGTTTTATTTGTTAGTAAAAAAAGAGGTTATCAATATTCTGTCAGACTCCAATATCGAACAACAACTCACATGGCAGCCTGTTCTCTACCCCGGAATTGATTACTGTCATTGCTTGTCAGCCGGCGACCTTTTCTTGTTCCCAAAAAGATACTCGTGAAAGGGCGGCGTTTTGCGATGATTAAGGAGATAAAATCCATATGATTGAAAGAGTTCGAGTTCATCAGAAGGTCTTCGAGGACGTGCAGCAAGCAATCTAAAGGGACTTCTTTCAATAGATTTTTTAGACAGATCATGCGCGAGTCGTGTCAAGCTGTTATGTTATTTTTGTTCAGTATTGTTTGGCATTTCATCATGGAAAGACTTACGCCTGAACAACGTTTACAAATGATTCAACTTTGTTATGAAAATTCACGTTCTGTAAAGAAGTATGTTTTTCGCGTGCTTCGCTCAAGTAATGGTCAACATAATCAGCCTACTGAGCATACTATTCGCAACACCATCACCCATCTTGAAATGCTGCATTCATATAGCGGCCATAGCTGAGAGTATACACGAAGACCGTGGAGAGTCGATTCGGCGCCGTTCGCAGCAACTCGGACTGACGTATGGAATGACTTGGCGCATTTTACGTCGAGATCTTAAATTGAAAGCGTACAAAATACAGTTTGTGCAAGCACTGAAGCCGCTCGGCCTACCTAAGCGACATCGCTTCGCTCTATGGGTTCTTGAAAAGTTCCAAGAAGATTCGAAGTTTTCGAGCCAAATTTTCTTCAGTGTGAGGCCCATTTCTGGCTCAATGGGTATGTCAACAAGCAAAATGGGTTAGGAAGAGCAACCTAAATAGATTGAAGAGCTGTCATTTCATCAAAAAAAAAAAACCGTTTGGTGTTTCTTGTGGAACGGTGGAATCATCGGTCCATATTTCTTCAAAAATGATGCCGGTGAGAACGTAACCGTCAATGGCGACCATTATCGCGCCATGATAACCGACCATTTGATGCGTGAAATTGAAGCTCGTGATCTCCGCGACATTTAGTTTCAATAAGACGGCACCACTTCCCACATATCGCATCAATCAGTGGATTTATTGAAAGAACACTTCGGTGAGCAGATAATTTCACCAACATTTGAAAGAGATAATCTTCAGCAACTAAATGCCAAAGAATATTCTTTCGAATGATAATAAACATTCCCCATTAAATTTGAATTTTCTGTGTTTTTTTCTTATAAAAGTAGGGAACCTCGAAATGGATCACCCTTTATGTGTATTTCAGGCTGATTAGTTAAAATTAACTTAAACAGAAATTAATATAAATACTTTTTTGAAAAAAATGGTCTCCTTTTTCGTACGATCTCGTATAGATTTTTTTATATATATTGGCATTTTTGCGGCCACCTGCTCCGTATTTAACATGGAAACCACAAGAATACCGAGTATAATATGGTAATAAGAATTGAAAATTATTTTATATTACATTTACATATATACCCAATGTAAGTGTATTTAAAATGTATTTAAAATACATTAAATGAATATAAATGCAAATTCTCTGTTTTCCCCGTGGTTAAATGGCATATGAATAATATTAATATTAATAATAATAATTATAGTATGAGCAACAATTACAAAACCACAGCTGGCAACCATACCATAACCTACAAGAACGCCAAACACCCTGCGATGCATTGCATCGATAGACAGGTTAACCATGACGTTTGCACAAAAATCACTTTGTAAAACAAACCAAGCAGAAATATATGAAATTCCAATGGAATAAAGTAACAAATTGAAAAAAAAAATTAAAATTAAAAAGGAAAATGGCATTTAATGCGCTTGAAAATGGCAGCGAAATGCAATTAAAGATAATGCAACAACAGCAGCAACAACAACAACCAAAAAGAATGAGGCGTAAATTGTGAAAAGTGAAACTCTATAAGAGCGACGCTTAAAATCGTTTGTGAATGAAACAATTGCAATTACGAAAAGCGAACGACGCACGACTGCTATCAGGTGGCCAACGGTTCGCGAACAATTTGTTTGCATACATACTTATGTACATATGTATGAGTAAAGTTACGTATATGCCTTTATGCGCATGTGTGCTGCATTAACGGTAAATTATGTCAATATTATTGGCAGCATTTGGCTGATTAAAGCATCGGGTGTGTCCGCAGCATTTTTTTTTTTTAATTACGCCCGAAGTGCATTTTTCTCATATTTTCCATATAAAATTTTCAATCATTTTTATTATTATGTATTGCCTTTTTTGCTGCCACTGACACTTATTACTACACAATATTTACCTCTTTATCATTGGATATGGCTCAATGGCAATTAGAAAGTAAAAATATAAAATAAAATGGAAACCAAATGGTTGCGTTCACTCACTTTTGCCAATTGCATCTGTTTGACATACTCAAAGGTATGAATTACTCTTCTCACTGGAATTATATATGTACATACTCTTACATACGTATGTCTGTGTAAAATAATTTATTTACTTGATTAAACTTGACAGCAAACAAAATAAAGAACGAAAGGCCTAAGATTCGATGAAACTGTTCATCAAAAACGCAACTGTTTCGATTATATTTTGAAAGCGGTGGTGGGCCTGGGCCTCTCAGTGTTCCATCTATATCTTGAAAATTAGGTTTGGTTAGGTTGAAGTGGTTACCGATCATTAGTTTACTTAGGCCTCGAAACGGGACCGTAATGACACCACTGATCATCCTATTGGTACCCACGCGCTAGTAAAACTGAAACGTGGAGATGGCAAAACTGAGCAATGAATGTATTTTTTCACTCGCTATTGCGCTCAGATTCTTAAAGGTGCATTATATGTGAAAGACGGCATCATTCAAATGACCGCCTTGTGCATTTTTTCATACTTTGATCAGTTTGAGCTAATTTTGGACAAGTTTTTGGCACATCGATCTTTCGCGAAGCCCTACAACAAGAAAAAAGTCCAACTTTGCAAATCGCACGAACTCGGTGGCCAATTAATATCGCCCAGAGAAGAGAGTACCTGGCCAGGAAATTTCTCTCGCAATAAAATCATATTCGCTCGTGACAGTCACAACCTCGTCGTTGTCGTTTTCAGAGAAGTGAGGTCCAGTCACATCTGTGGACCAAAGAGCGCACGAGACAGTAAATTTTTTTGGGTGCAATGGCCTCATGTGACAATTTTGCTTATTTACGTATTCATCTAGTGAGAAATATGAGACCGCGCTGAAGAAAATTTTGTTGCAAAAATTGCGGTCCAATGTTTGTTGTTCAAACATCCAATCGACGTAACTACCGCATTGTGAATGGTCGGTCAGCTGGCTACAGTTGTTGCGTGAGCTGGACTTAATATGGATGTAGGTATAAGTTCAAGTGCAAAATATGCCATACTGCGTCGCAAGTCCCAGCTCTTGAGAACATCGAGAAATAAACACAATCGGATACTCAGCTACACTTTCACTTACAACACTGATATGTGAGGTAGAACGAGCAGGCCTTACAATATCTGTAACCGATCCAATCTCTTCAAGTTTCTTTGAAATTTTACCAATTGTTTGAGTATTTGGTCGATTATATGCACCATAATCTTCCCGTTTAGCACGAAAAGCCTGATTTTTAACTAAAAGAAAAAATTTTTGGTTTGACAGTTAATTTTGACAGATGCCGAAATACAGCCCTGCACTTTCGAAACCACAAAATTGTTTAGTTTGAAGGTAGGTCCAGTATGTCTGCGTTCTGCCCAATGGAAGACCTATAATTGCAAATATCTCTTTTATTTTGAGCACGATAGCTCTCGTTCCATTTCCCCCCCATATTAGTAACATTCTCCTGATTTCATTGCAGCCATGGACACTTTTTCATGTTATGTTAGTATCTGTGATGAAGGTTTACAAGTGGTGAGCGGCATGACCAAACTCTTCCATGACGATCTATGACGACGAAGGTGGAAGGAAAGTGCCAGGTATGTTAAGTTATCTGTGGAAATTCTATACTGTTTCTGATTTTAGTGTCGCAGATTCCACCGCTCTTAATTACCCGAAAAGATATGGATATAATTTCGAGACATTGAAAACAGTAAATACTTCAGATTGTAGGTTATTTAAATTTTTATAGCTACAAGTATAATAACAGGTAAGGTCACATACAGTATATCAATCGTACTCAGGCACATAAGCTCGCCGTCCATATAATACTGGTGAGGATTATGGTACATTTTTCCTACAAATTATTGAATAAAAATGGCGATTTCGAATGATCTGCATGACTACCAGAAAGTTAAATCAACCTAAACTGCGAAATCTCGTTTGATGAGAAGCTTTTCAATGAAAAAAATTAAATGTCGTCGCTCGTACCTTGCCAAAGAAAAATCTTTCAATATCATTTTACCGAATGTTATTAAATCTTCCTTGGGCAGCTTATTCATTGATGAGTTTCATAGATCAGTTACTCGTGTGCAGAACAATATCATCGAGTATAGGTAGAGGATCCCTTCAGGTAGGATTTTCCTTCCCATTCCATGTTAGCTTGTTTCTGATAGGACTTGATTGAGAAGAAGCTAAAATCACGAAGAGTGCTGACATATTATCGGAACTTAAACGGGCAACTTCTCACAGACTCTGTGCAATTTGACGCAGGTAACTTATCGAAGAGTATTCAACTGCTCTAATCACTGTAAAGTTTTCGTCATCTTTGTAGAACTTGTACGTTTCACCCAGATATGCCGGCAAAAATCTTAACCTATGAGCCAGATCGAAATTTATGTACGTAATTCTGAATAAGAGATTGGACTGCAACTAGCTGTTCTTCATCTATTAATGTTACATTAGTACTGCAACCAATGATTTTGACATTCGAAAATCCTCAAAAAATGCAACCTGTTCAAGTCCGGTTACCAGTAACAACAATGTCGCTGAATCAATATTCGGTCGAGCCCCTTGTGTGCGTCTTGGAATTTCTTACATCAAGTGGAGGAATACGCAGTTTATTCGAAGCCGCCTTCAACGGCGAGGTGGATTTTTATGAGGGGCTTTCATTTCATGTCAGAAATGCACACGGAGGACTTGACATTCCCTGACGAGAGGCAACCGAAATTAGGAAAATTAATTTTTTATAATTTTTGATTTTGGTCGAATCAGGACTCGATCACTGTTCTTTCGAACGGTATTACACATCCCTAACCCCTTGGCCGCGATAAACACAGATAGCTCGAAGCTCGATAGGAGATTTGGTGCTGGTGTATTCTTAAGGGTCCAACTTTTAGAATTGTGTTTCAAGTTATCTGATCGTTGCAGTGTTTCTCAAACGGATATCACTAATTTAATAGAAGTCTCAACAGGCAACTATCATGATGTTAATCTAGGTAATGAAAACACGGCATAAAGAAAGGTTGGAAGTGACATCAGGAGCGATCTCTTATCTTGTTAGCAATTATTTCTTCCTGGTTAGACTAACATCCAAAAACTAAAAAAATTAAATTAATTTTTCTATTTGTGGCCGCTTCTCGGCAGGGAATGTCAACCAACCGCTTTAATTTCTAAAGTGAAATACGAACTTCACATGAAAAAAGCAGGAGTTCAGCTAAAATCGAATTCATCGGATGAAAATCCCTAATTGTGTGCTCAAACGTTCTAAGAACCACGATTTAAGGTTGTGCACCTTGATTATCCGGCCCTTAATAGGGAAGGGGCCACTTAGCTAATTGACATCTTCATAAGAAAAAGGGCTGATATTACCACTGTCCACGAATTGCGATGGACGGGACAAGGACGGAAATGAGTAGGTGCTTGTAACATGTATGACAATGCCCATATAAAGGAGCGCAAATTTGATTTTAGATTTATGGTTGGAGAGAGACACCGAAGAAGAGTTTTGTCGTTTAGCCCGGTGAACGAAGTCTGACCACAATCTGTGTTAAGGCAAGATTTTCTCAAATAGAGCTGTTTTGCGACCACACCCCGACAGAACAATGTGTCCAAAGAAAATTCAGCCTCCGTGACGGAATATGCCCAAAAGAGTTGAGGAGTCCGAAATGTGGTCGTCTTAAATATCGGATTCCGGCATCAAGCTACATGGCTGTCGCCGGATCGATAACTCGAGACCGAATCACAAACAAAACAAGAAGAGCTAGTACGATGAGGATTGTCGTACCGTGGAGAGAAAAAAAATATTGCTGAGTGGATGAGATACCGAGAATGTTGAGGAGAGAACCGAGACGCATTTTCTCGAAGAACAATAAAGCGGCGGCAATTCTGCTTTCGCTCATCATTTACGTTATGCTATATGGTAGTTGGGCGGTCAGAATAGTAGAGAGGTTAGCAGTGTGTATTGCTATTTGGAGGACCAGAATCCGAGTTCTTGTTCGATCGACTTCCAAAATTAAAGAAAATTAAATTTATTAATTGCGGTCGTCCCACAGCAGGGAATTTCAAGCCCTGTGAGTGTTTTTCTGACATGAAATAAAAATGCCTCATAAAAATCTATTGGTCGTCCGTCGGTAGGCGGCTTCGTATAAACTGTAGATCACTCATTTTTTGCAAAAAGCATCAAAACGCTCACCTCAATTGGTTTTGAAATTTCAGTGGCACTAGCGTCTTAATTTTGATATATACATATATCTTTAAATTTTCAATTCTAGTAAATTTATTTGCGACTCGAAATCGAAATTTATCTCTTTGCAGAAAAAACTGAATTTGCAATATTTTTTGCCGTAGCGCGTGATATGAGCTTTTCATTACAAAACTTTTTAAATGTGCAGACAGATTTTCTCCCATACGCTACATACGCACTTACGCAATCACATGAATATTCCCCGAGGGCTTTGAAAGTTGAAAAGTAAAAACTTTAGTAGCGTTAAATATATGATAGCCACATACATATTTAAACAAATACATACATATGTGTGTGTATATCAAATGAAGTACAAGTGTAGCCGCGACCGACGAACGAAGAAGAAACATGCATTCTTATAAGAATTTGAACTTCATAAATACGCAATTTATCTGGGGTGGATACAAGTATCATGTGAATGAAGTTCGTGACACACGAGGGCAGCTATCTTAGTTTTATTTTTTTCAGGTTTTTTTTCTTTGAATGAAGCAGAGATTCTATGTTCGGTTGGTCGGTTGAAAAAGTTTTTCTTTAGCCTCTGGCGAGTTGTTGTGAAACTTATCAAATATGAGCAGCTGATCTGGAAAAAGGGTAAAGTAAATCTTTGGCGATTTTGGTATATGACTTTCGACTAAGAATATATTTATGAGCAAGCAGTTGATCACATACATGTATACATTTGTATGTATGCGTATGCATGTGCTTTAATATGCATCAGCACATCTGGGAGCATTCAGAAATGCTTTTCAATAGCACTTTACAACAACAAGTTCGAAATATATTGCTAAGTGACAGACCAAGAACAAGTGGTGAGCATTATTGCTGGAAGAGTTTTGTCCCAATTGTATTTTATAAAAGTGTAAAATGATTGCTTTTAAAATGGGCTTAGTTGACCTGCACTCAGTTACAATATGAAAATGTTTGAAATGTGTGCCGATTCTTTTCGAAATGTTTTCGCGAAAGCACAAGTCGATTTTCGGCAAAAGAAAGACACATTTGAGTCGTGTGGTAAAAATAATGTGTGTCACACCTTCTTTATGCTGACTTTTTTTTTTTTTGCTTTCTGAAGGTCAAATTTATGCCACTGCATGGCTAACGGTATTTCATTCCCAGCGGCAAAACTTTGCCAATAACTTTTTTATGAGAATATCTTTTGGTGAAGCTGCTTATGATTTTTACATATACAAGTATATATGTGTTATATAGATTTGTGTATATAAAAATTTGGTTATATATTGGCGTTTATACATACATATATGTATATTTGTAGTCAAATTCTTTTATTCTTACATGAAAATGTTGAATTTTTTTATTAAATATTTTTCTAAGAGTTCATCAGATGCGTTACTTTGAAAATTGGTTGCGCGGTCACCAGAAATGTAACATGAATTTGGTTTTGGTTTGTAAAACTTTTGCAATTATTATTCTCAAGTTTTGTGAAGAATTTTCTTTTTGTATTGAGCGCAAAGATATTGCACTTTTAAGCTATTATGAATTTGAAATTAATTTTTTTGACCGACTTCTACTCTACGACTTCTTCTCGACTACTCGGCAAGCTTTGCCAATTATTGAGTACTTTAATGTAGGAAAATTAATCAATCATGTAAAACCCAACAAAAAAAAAAAAAAATTATCTGGTGACCTACGCTAAGAATGAATGCTGAGTTTATGGAGGGAACACTTCTGCAGCCCGCTAAATGAATTAGTAAAAGTGAAACACCCGTAGATGGCGAACTCGAAACCCAATCGGATGAAGAAATCCATGAAGGAATCCATTTTCCAAGAGCCGACTATGATGCAGTTCAAATGGCCTCCTGGAAGAGCACTATAATTTATCCTCCGGGTTAATTATATAAGTTAACACAGCTGTAGAAGTATACCAGCATTAAGTGTAAATATTGTATGTACGCCTGTGTGTTATCCCAATAACAAACAGACATACTTACATAAATATTCATCAGTGGTTTTGTAAGCAGGCATTGCATTTTAATGGCATGCGGCGGTGGCTAACCGCCTGCACTTATCAATCAACTGCTGCTGTGATGATCCAACACTTCGCTTAAATAATTTTTCTTCACGCCGACGCTTCGAGTTAGCCGAAGTAAAATCGTGCGCTCGATGTATCTGAAAGGGTCGTCGCTAAAAAAGTACTTAAGCGCGCATAGTTTTAAGGTCAAGGTAGCAGTGTAAGTAGTGTAAGCAGTGTAATTAGTGAATAATGATTTAAATAAATAAAAGTGCCTAAAATTGTCAAAAAAATAAAGTGTTTTATTCGGCGGCAGTCCCAAAGTGGAAAACTATCCAAGAAGATCAAAAAATTGTCATATTAAACAAAGAAATCAAAAAAAAAAAACTAAATCCCTTTGGGACCGCCTTGAAATAACTTATATACTAGTAGCGGTCACCCTTTATGTTTTATTTCTAAGCAAAAAGTATTAATTTTCCACATTATTTATAACGTGTTTAAAAAATAAAAATAGCTTAAATGCAATAACATTGATTACTAATTTAATTGTTTTTTACTTTAAAATAGCATTAATAGCATTTAGGGACAAACTATGGTGGTTTTTATTGGAAAAGTCCTTAAAATATCACAAAAGCACTTCTTACATACATTTAAGTATTACATTAAAAATGGTCTTTCAGTTTTTTTATTAAAAAATTGCCCCACTTTAGTCTTACCTTTAAAAATAATTTTTAATAATTTTGTCTTTGATGACAGGTGTTTTCATTGATAATTGGAAAGTTACTTCCATTAGCCTTATTCACAAGTTGAGGTAATTAAAGTTATATTTGTAATTACAGATCCAGTTCGAAACTGTCTGGTGTCTCGAAACTCTTTGTAATTATCGTTAAAGATAAAATGCCGAACCAGTATGGATTTCTTTCGAATAGATTAACACTATCGAACCTCCTGGCTGTATTTGGCGAATATTGTATTGCATCTTTTTCTGCTGGATTTCAGGTGGACTGTGTCTATACCGATTTCTCAAAAGCTTTTGATAAAGTTTTTGTTAATATATAAGCTGCCTCGTTTGAGATTTCAATTAATTTTTTCAGATTGGATTAAGTCTTATTTATCTCAACGAATTTGTGTAGTTACAATTGATGGTTTCTCCTCTGAACCTTTTAAGCGTGCTCTGGTGTTACCCAAGGTAGGTTTCTAGGCCTATTACTTTATTTTCTATTGAGCATTTTTAGCTTTATGCAGATGATCTCAAAGTATCTCAAAGTATATATTACTAATCCTGATGATGCCATTAAGCTTAAAAATACATTGATAGCTTACAACTGTGGTGTGTCAATTCTCGTCTATTTTTAAATATCGAAATTTTTTTTTTTATCTACGCGAAAATTCTGAATATCTTCCCGACTTCCTATTTGTTCTTTTTCTCACTCTTTAATAGAAAATTTCGACGACATTAAGGACCTTGGTGTGATTTTTTCGAGTAATTTTTCTTTTAATAGGCATATTAGCTTTATTATTTCGAAAGCTTACTTGGTACTAGGGTTTGTGAGACGAAATATGTTAGCTTAAGATCTTCTTATATCTGGAGACCAAGTCATAAGAATCATACACTTAGGATTGAACGGGTCTAAAAAGTTTACATTTGTTGAGATTCGATGATACTATTGCCTCGAGATTCATCGCTTACTTTTAATCAATCTTTGAAAGCAAAAAGATCGGAAATCTCACTTTCCTTTGTTAATCAAATCATCAGAGGTGACCTTGACTCCTTTTATTTTTTGAATAGAATCAATTTTAATTTACCCTTAGGTAATACTTGTATTTGCAGATCTTTGCCCATTTGTGTAATACTCCACTTTTTCAAGCCTTAGATGAATTTAATTTAATCTCCAGTTCTATTCAACCTGATTTTTTAGTTGAGTATATTTTATCATAGTCCAAGAGTAGGCTGCAGGCATAGAAGCATTCCTCTTTCGGACAGGAATGAAAACTCTATGAAAGAGTAGGCTGTGAAGTTCACTCACCAACGCACTATATCAATTTATATTTTAGGCTACCACACCTTTGCAGCGTATTATTGCAATAATGGAAGCCGCCAAATCTAAGGTTACTTAAAATAAGTTCTTGTTTAAATACAAAACAACCGTGGTCTGGGTACCCGGACATGGGGCATCCCAGGCAAAAGCGCTGCGTATGATCTAGCGAGAGGAGGAACTACGATAAATTCTAAACACGATGAGAGCGTACCTCTATCTACGACGAAACTCATGCTGAAACGGGCATTTAGCAAGAAAGATAATGCTAGATGGCTAAATGAAGGAACTTGCTACGTGACTAAGCAGCTTTGGTCTGTGTTGGACGCTAAAAAACAAGGAATCTAATCCTTCTAGACCGATCCATCATCAATACAACAACTCGACACTGTTTAAAAGGAATTCATGGTAGGAAAATGGTAACAATTCGAATGAATTTTGTTGAAACCACAAAGATGACGGAGAGGAAGATTCTGTCGAACACAACCTCTTCAATGGGTAGCCCTAAGCACTATACGACGTACGTTTCAAGAAAATCATTTCTTTGATTACCTGATTGACGTAGAAGCAGCTGGTATAGACAATAACGCACCATTTATAGGGCACACAAAATGGTTCACGTATCTGTGAAGGTGATAAGTACGCCGCAGCGGTATTACAATTCAGGCCTATGTACACTGGTCGCTCTGATCAGCAAACCACAGCAACTCAACTCAAATTTTAAAGTTATGTAAATCGTTTGCATCCGTTGAACTACAGGTTCTCCAAAGTGGTGGTCGTTTCAATCGTTGGTATCGATTGTTTTATTGCTCAACCATGAATCTGTTCCAATTCTATTTAAAATAGCTTCACAATTCTATGAAATCGTGTCAGCGTGCGCTGGATAAGGAAGTTATTAAGGTATGCTTACATAAAGTTTAAGAATTTATTTATTAAGGCTAGGAGAAAGACTTACATAGCTGGAAAGGCTGGAAAGAGTCTTCATGCTATCAATGGTCAGTAACACCGGAGCACTTAAATCAACACCATCCGCAGCGCTTCATGCTATTTTGAAATAAATCAAAGTGAAAGTTGGGACACATGGACACAGCAGTATAGCGTTATCTTTGAGAAAAAGAATAAACTGCGTTGTCCTTGCCGCTTGTCTTTCGAGAAACCTTTGACGGCTACACTATAGTCAGAAGGATGGAGCAAAGGACTTAAGTTTGCAGACGCAGCTCTGCATATCTTTACAGACGGTTCAAAAAGAAACGCTGGAGTCGAAACTTCATGTCAAACTACCTAATTACTGCAGTATATTTCAAGTTTGAGTATTTGCCATAATAATGGCGGCATATATACTGCAGAGAGAAAGAGAAGAGAAGAAGAGAATACATATCTATGTAAACAGCCAATTAGCCATAAAACTTTACTTTCATACATCATAAAGTCGAGAGTGGTTGTACTTTGCAAATATACAAGCAAAAGATTTGTAAAGAAAAGAAAAACACAGATTTACTGGGCACCAGGGCACTTGGAAATCGAGGGCAATGGGATAGCCGGCGAACAGGCTAAAGAAGGAGCACTTTCAGAACTGGAAGTAACCATGGACTTACCAGTCCCATTAATGTAAGTAAAACGCTCACAAGAAATACTTGCTTGCATCGTAAGGCGAATAGGCTCTTGAAGCGCGCTAAAGACTGTAATATAGCGAAAATCATGTGCAAAGCTCACTAAGTTTCTATTAGCGATAAAAAGGTCAGACTCCATGCTGCTGGTAGGATTTGTTAACAGGACATTGCCTGTTAGCTTCGCCTGTTGTCAAATTAGGCTTGCTTGAGGACAATAAATACAGGAAATACAAGGAAGGGGTAGAAACAGTACAGTAAATAATCCGTGAATGCCCGGCGTTTCGCAGACAGAGTATGATCCCACCAAAGATATTGTTTTGAAAACTAAGGGTTGTGCAAATGAATATTTTGGAACATTTACAACTACTTTTGTTCAAATATTTAGCTTCAGCTAATACAAGCAATATTTGTTTTGAAGTTAATATACAAAATTACAGTACTTATTTATTGATATCTTAAAATGCTTTTCTGATGGAAAATGGAGCATTTCATTGTTGACTAAGTGATAGTGAGGCTTGTTTATCATCAGCTGTTCAAAGTTCCTTCATTTGGAATTGTCATCAACCCAAAGAAAATAATCGAGAAACGCATTAATCTACATTTTGAGAGAGTTTCGTATCTAGTAATTTTTGATCTCCCTTGGCAAGGATACATTGCAGGAGCTTTAGTCTGCAGCGGTTAAAGGTTCGAAATGCCTGCTTTAACTTGCTAAAAGAACAGCGATGTTCTTCAGATTAGATGCACACAACAGAAAGTGTGGCAGAACATGATCTTGGTCCCATGTAGTGCATCTGGTAACACCACGGACGTTTCGTCGTCTACCAGTTAAATCTAACCTAACCTAAAGCTAAATTATATTTTTAGGCGGTTTCATTTTTTTTAAATAATTTTTTGTGAGCAGATAATTTCATGTTTTGGGCTGATCGATTGGCCACCAAGATCGTGTGATATCACACACTTTAGACTTTTTCCTGTGGGGATATATAAAGTCTAAAGTCCATGCTGACAATCCCGCTTCCATTCAGTTTCACTTTCCAATACTTGTTACAATTTCGTTTGAACTTTATTCGAATTTTAATTTGCCTGAGGCTACTAATATAAACGTTCGCTATTATTTACCATATTTATGAATTTGGCTACAAGCTGAAAACTTGTAAAAATTGTAATAATTTTATATCAGAAAATTGCATCGATTGGCAGGGTAAACCAAAAGCTATTAAATGGATGTTAAATACATTACTTACGTGAAGCATTGTCCGAAGTAACTATTTTTGTGCTCTTTGTTATAATTTATGAAACTTTTATATTAATACTCGTTTAAAGTAAAATGGTTAGGGCTAGTTATTACGTTAACGGGGTAGTTACTTTTTAATTCATTTTGGCTCATTCCTCTATTTTCCCTAAAATCATACTTCAATAATACTTGACCTTTCAACATCTTTCAAAACGCGTAAATCAAAAAAAAAAATTCCTAAAAATGAAAAATATTAGCAATGGAAAGTGATAATGAGATATGTAATTATATTTCACTAATTGTGAGTAAATTTTTAATTAGAAAAACTAAACCGCATAATATGACTGATGAAATGATTTCCTTAGCAATTAACCACGCGTTGACGTTGTATGCAGCCACGGCTGGGAATAAAATATAGAAATATAATAAGATAATCTCTGTAACACGACTAAAAAAACACTTAAAACATTGAAATTCTCAATAGAGAAATAAAACTAATGAACATTGAATAGTTGCGGGGCAGTCGAGAGAGAGAGGGAGGGAGAGATAGTAAATACAGGAAGGACCTACTTGTAGTATATGCGCATACGAACCCGTGGCATCATTGCCAACTTTAATTCCCGCTGTATTTTGAAAAGAAACTTGTATTCAGTTAATAAACAAAAACATCATTGCATCAAACTGTTGCAACTCACTTATGCAGGATGTGATGATCCTTCTTCTTTTTTTCGTTTTCTTTTTCTTTTTTTTTGCGGTCGCTTTTAGTGTTTTACAAAAAGCGTGCTAATGCAGAATTCTCACACCGAAACTCGTGAGTATTGCGGTGCATTCATACAATTAAAATATGTTATCCGCCATAAAAGTAGTTAGCGATGAAGGGAATACAACAAAAAAATAAAATTAAAATAAAAAAACAAATTACACAAAATGCTGGTAGCCACCGAGAGAGGGTTAAAAATGTAGAAGGTAAAGCAGCAAAAAGACGGCCGCGATAGCCGAATGATTTTCATTGCGTATTACAATTCGGCAATTCGGAAGGCCAGGGTTCGAGTCCAGGTTTGAGCAGCATCCAAAATTATAGAAAATAAATTTTTCTAAATGCGGTCGCGCTTGGCAGCCCTCCGAGTGTATTTCTAACATTAAATAAAGCGCTTCTGTACTGTAGGTCCCTCCATTGGTTGGTAAAAACATCAAGACGTAAAAACCACAAATTGGAAGAGGAGCTCGGTCGTTAATCGCTTCAGCGATTCAGAGCAGCGGTTACAGGAGCCTTTAAGCCATGTCCGTCGGATGCGCTTAAAATGATCCTGTATCAACTGCCTATATATAGGATTAGGAATTGAGGTTGCTGAAACCAACAACGACTTGAACACAGCGAAGTATTAAACCAGCTCATAACACCATTAAGTAAATTCGACTGTATCCCACGCTGAAACGATTTTCGGCCTCTTCGAACTTGTAGTGTGGGTCGTGATATTTTTCAACAAACGGGTGGACATAAAGTGCCTTATTCGTAATTACGAACAGTCAATGAAGAATTAGGATATGTATTAATAATGTAAGTAATGCAATAGCCATTAATGGGTTTTACAAAATTCCGGTTGATTTTACGTGTTGTTTCACACAAAGGACGCATAACCTAAAGTTAGTGCCTCTTATTAACAGTGTGCTCATGCGGTAATCGAAGAAAACAGTAAGCAATATTTCAATGTTTGATAGAACCTAGCTATAAAAAGTCATATTCATATACCTATATAATTCGTCACCATTTACTCGTATGATCCCCTTAAAGAAATCATTATCACTTTTGGCTTCATTGAAAAATTCCTCAGTGATGCTTATGCAAGAGTTTTTCAGTTGAAAAAAACCTTGGAACGAAGTTCGCTTCACGCCCAAACAGTCCAATCAAAAAATTGCATAGCATGAGCCCACTTGTACACTGTCTTCTTCAGCAACTTCTCTCAATGCTATTAGACGTTTCTTTCTAGACTCTTCCTCTTCCACTTCCCTCCAGCTGCGATAAAGTCGTTTGGGAAGCATCCCATTATTTTACTGTGAGTTTCCATTAAGTAGTTTCCTGTTTTTATACATGCTGATTGAGAACCGTCCCAGAAGATGTAAATTTCTTGAACTTATTGCGCCTATCATTGGCCAAATCTGTATTTTCACGTTACACGTTCCTTCATTATGTCACCTGTTATTAGCTGTATACCCGTATCTTTTTTCTTCCCTCGCAAGCTTGACCGTTGCGTAGTTTTCCCGTATCTTATTTTGCCATTGTGGCTTGAGTCGTCTGTAAAGATGGCTATTGCTCTTGATCTAGATGATTTAAATTCTCCCTTTCCTCCCTCTCATGAATTCTTGTGGAAAACCGATTGGAAGAGCTCCTGTTATAAGTACAGTTCAGCGGTCAGAACTCTGCCCAGTATGTTCCTAAAAGTGATTTTGTCGAATACAGGCCACAAAACAGCCATAGAGAAGGATGTGCCTGACTACCGCTGTGCATATACAGTGGTCAATATTCGGTCTTAGGCACCATCTTTTGCTAATGGCAGTGTTAATCAGCTTCATGAGTAGCGTGTTTACAGTGAGACCCCACGATTGTGGGAAAAGAATTTTCCATGAGGGAGGCGACTTGTGGTGTACTTTGTGTCCGACCCTCTGTCCAGCTCAGCAAAGATTTTCCTGTTTCTTATGATGGATTCCAGAACTACTATGAGCTATTCAAGACCCCGTATCTGAAAGACGTTTACTGTGGAAGTGCGTTGTTAAAAGCGACCTCTGTCATCATGAAAATACAAATGTGGGTTTTCTTCCCGAAAGTAGGAAATCGAAGAACACACAATCGAAACAAAAATATAATGCAAGCAGGGGAATGCAATGGGGTACTGGGGCCCGATAAAAACCATAAACTGTTTTCCCTGTTGAGATCGTGATTGCGATAGTCATGGAGTAATTTTAATCGATTATTTTCAAAAATTAAAAACCATTACAGAATAATACTAAGCATCATTACTTCACAAGCCAGAAAATCGGTCATATTTGCAGAAAAAGAAATCCACATTAGCGCCTCAGCGGCCCTTTGGCGAAAATCCACAAATATCGTTTTGAGCTGCTTGACAATCTGCGTCACTCACCAGATCTGGCCACAATCACATTCCGTTTGTTCCCTCACCAATTTGCGCACGGAGAACAGATAGTTTCATCAAATGAAGAGACAAGTATTTTGCAGATAAAGCACCAACCGGTTACAGAGTTGAGCATAACTGGAAGAAGTGTGTAGAGTTACAAGAAAGCTTTGTTGGAAAATATTCAGAGAAAAGTCTTGTATTTTTTCAGACTGGACACTTCAGACCATCCTTGTGTGTTTTTTAACATTACAAACTAGATGGCTTTCGTCCATACTGACCTTGGTCTTGTCAGTGCAACTTGTGCCTCGCTGGTCTAATCTCTATAACTAATACGCAAAGAAGCGTGAATATTCCGCAAAATTTTTCACGCGAAAACTGCTAAAGATCGAGGAAGGACTTAAGTTGTTTTAATGCTTACTCAATCCGAACTAGTACCTATTGGCAGGGGTAGTTTACCGCTGTGTTTCATAGCTCATATTATTACTGGTCCATGCCACGTGGAAAACGAGTGTGTTCATTATTTTCTTGATAAGAGTAGGAAGTTCGGAAAGGTCTTTTCATATCTGATGGAAATTTTTGCGCAGCTCGAAGTATTCCCAGTGTTTTTATTGTTAATATTAAATATATGCTTTTTAAAAGTCTATTTACATATAAGTTTAATATGTCCCATGCGACATTAATTGAAGGTACGCGGCTATCCACCTTGTGGTTTCCAACATAATCGTAAAAAAATGCCTTTGAAATATTTTTTTCCATGGCCAATTGACATAGCCAAGGCGAGAAATTACGCGGTCGGCAAATGGCAGGTTTTTTTCTAGGTGTAATGGCTTCTCTTCAATTATTTGAGAATTCTCGGAGCACCAAATGCGAAAATTTTACTTATTTATTTATGCACCGAGTGAGAAATGTGACTCGTTGCTGAGGAAAAATTTCTTGGAAAAATTTCGGCCCACTGCTTGTAGATGAAACAACCCAATCAACGTAACTAAGGCGTCGTGAATGATCAGCTGGATTCTGTTGTTGTGTGAGCTGGACTTGACAAGCATATACATAGGTGTAACTCTACGTGCAAAATATGCCATAATGTACCGTAAAAAAATTCCAGCTCTTGAGAACGTCGAGAAATAGACACATTCGGGTATTCGGCTACACTTTCACTTACCGTAGCGAATTGAGAGGTGGAACGAGCAAAACGAAGATGCACTGGCTTTACAACATCTGTAACCGACTCAGTCTCTTCAAATTTTTTTTATATTTTACGAACTGCTTGATTAGTTGGACGATTAAATGAAAATCTTTATCCTACTATAATTATTATATTTAAGAAAAACACTTTTCGCTCCTATAAGCGCCAAGTTAGGTTGGGTTGAAGTGGTTGCTAGGCATCAACAGTTCACTTAGACCACCAAACATGAGCATTGTAATACAACTGAAGATATTAATAGTAAAACAAACTACAATATTTAGAAAATTTCCTGCTGAGCAATATTATTAATCTAAAAGGACTGAATAAAATATTTCTGTGCTGAGTTGCAACAAAAAAGGATAAGAAATAGAGTCGTTGAAAAGGCGAGCGGCTTGGTGAATGTTGTTAGGGAATTTTTTTGTTTGTTACTTTTTACAATGGTCGTAGCAAAGTTACTTTTGTTGCAACCGTAGGAGGGATGGATAGTGAAAGCGAAACTTAATTAGGTAGATTTTTTGCGCTTACCTTAGTTTCCTACGTTGTTATTATTATTATTTTTTTTTTGTGCGCGAATAACTCAAAGCCGAAATGCAATTGTTTTGCAAAAAAGGGCAACATTTTCAAAAAATGTATTAAAATGAAATAGCAAAATAAACATAAATATATGAAATAATATACAGTTAATTTATAAGTAAACACATATATATATATAAATGTGTAGCAACGTCTATTTTTATGAAAAATTCGAAGAAAAAAGTTACAAACAAGCTACCAGCATTTTTAAGCATTTCGTGGCGGTGGCGGTGGCGGTAGCGTGGCAGGAATGAGCTCAAGACAATGCACTCTTGTTTAACTCCTAATGAGTTTTATGTTTTTGCGTTTGCTTTGTTTTGATTCTCAAAGGATTTCCTCTTGCTATTTGTTAATGACTTTATTCTTATCGTGGTTGCTGTCGTTTTTTTGTTTTTGTTATTATTGTTGTTGTTGTTCTTGTAATTGTAATCTTAAGAAAACATCGACTGGAGTTAGCATAAAGCCAATACTAGCACAAGAACATAGAAAAATAAAAAGAAAGGCCGCTTGCTCCCTATGGCATTTTGACTGGGGATCTCAGCTGCTGCAGTGTTAGGTTAAAATGCACTAATAGAGGATATGTATATGTATTTGGATACTCCAAGGATTATCTGCTTACATATATGTATGTATGCACATATATTACCAACAATTGGAGCAATCAACAAAATGAGTTGTGTATCATTCATCCTTTATTCTTTTAGTACTTTCATAAAACACAGGGTGGTGCATATAAAATTTTCTGTTTCAAATTAAAATTATTTTTTTTCTGCAACAAGTAAATTCGCTTGCCGTGATGTGAGATTAAGTGTACAGTATAATGGCCTCTCCTTTTTCGGCACCCCAAAAAATATGGCACTGACCCCAAGAGCTTAAACTTTTCCCTTTTTAAGACAATTTGCTTTTGCCAGTGAGGAATTTGAAAACAGTTTTAAAAAGATTTTTAATTTTATTTTTTCGAAAATTATTTCTTTATAACATTAACGATTTTTCCGAATAGATCAGCCTCAGGTTCAATTTTCCGCAAGGAAAAGCTATTCACATATTGACCTTGGCAAAGAGCTTCCCAATTTCCAAATATCAAGCAGATTAAACAATATATACATCGGAATCGGTTCAGTAGCTCCAGAGTTTATTGTGCATAAATATCGTTACACTACGTTGTCCCTCTTATTTCACCTCCTTAAGGCTATAATTTTTTATCAGATGCCCACATCATAAGAACACATAATTCAAGCTTCGGGTCTCTGCGATGAGTGGTTTCGGCTGCGCGTTGATCCATCAGTCATTCACGCTTCATAAATTGTCAAATGTCATAGACATACTTCGAACAAAACTGTTTTTAGACGACCTTCACGAAATTCGTCTTGGGGTGATCTATGACCTGGATTGAATCCAGCATACCATCGATAAATACTGGTTCTTGATGGAGCTTCATCGCCAAAAAATAGAATTAAGCTCACCGATGCACTTCTATTTTTTGCCTAGATGAATATTTAAAGTTACTCTAAACAGCCCAAATAGTTTGTATAAAATCAAAAATGCCAAACTTTACGATAAAGTTTTCAGTTGCCAGATTACAACACTGGGATTGTTAAAATATAAAGGCCAACCCTTTCGTTCAGTTGACTTGAGCTGATTTGGTTGCTAAGTCTCGTCTCTAAATAAGTGCACCTAACCTTCCTGGCTCGTTGTGACTCCACTTTTGAGCTTCTGAAGATTATTTATGCTTGCCGAAGACATTTAAGCTGGTCGGTCCAAGAAACACTCTCTCGAGAAAACGATGTCAAGCTGTGCTGAACAATAACAGTTATAATTTTTTATAGATATCTCTTCCCCAATTGCTCTCATCATTCCCATTTATTCTCTCTTGAAATGTTGCATGTGACTTCTTTTTCCAGTTGAAGGCTGACCTTAGCAGCGGCTGAGAAAAGAGGTAAATACAAAATCTCTTTGGTTAAGATTGAGCCAGATGGAGGGTTTTTTGGATTGCCGTGGGTTTTATTGGAGTAATTGCTTTAGTTTTGCTTGAAAGATTTTGTGGCGGTAAGCCTTCTGCTTCTTTTGAGTTCGTTTAGTGCTCAGTGGACTTCACAGCCCACTTTATCGTTGAATTTTGAGGTAATGATAAAATAATAACTATAGTTTTTTGATAAAAAGAAGTGAATTCTGTTAGGGCGATCAAGAGCAGATGCGAGGCAAATTTCAAATGAAAGAAGTATTATCATCGTTAGGTATTTTCAGAGATCCTCGCGTATTCTACCTTTGGCAGAATTTTTGCTATTGTGATTGTTGTTATCTATGGGTGGCATAGCTTCACGTTTCCTAAAAACTCGTATTCATCTGTATTCATCTGCCATATACATAAATTCGTCAAGTTCAACGAACTTGTAAGCCACTCTAAGTTCATCGTAAAAATGTTTGAGGACGATAATTCTTGACTGCTTGTAGATAAGAATTTAATGGTAATTAGTCTTCTTTCAAACTAATCCAGTTCCCAGGTTCTTGGTAAGAGTTACAAGCTCTACCTCATAATAGAGGAACTCTGTATTGACTTTTGTAAAAGTAAGTATTCGCGATTGAGCTGCTGATTGCATGGCTTCAATTTTCGACCGAGGCTGAAGTAAAGTTTTCAGCGGTCAGTGATAAAACATTTTCGCTTTTGAAACCTTATGAACTACCCTCTCTATATTATATGAGAATTTGCGAGTATATCTTAATTCCTGATGTCATTTCATTATGCGCTGACCACTGAGATAAAATACCCGTTAACACTCTTTAGTTAAGCTGCCCTTTTCGAAACACACACACATGCGCATTTAATTGGCAATTACAATTGAGATAAACATATGTTGGCTGCGTGTGTGTCTATTACAAGTCAACAATCGCTTGCAGTAGCTACATTTGCCAGCAGCAACGGCAGCAGCATTCCCATGTTGCATGTTGCATGTTTACTCTAAATTCCATATTATATTTTAACCAAAACAATTTAGACACATAGGAATTACTAACGCCACCCACATACCGTTGCTTCTATATATGTTATACATATGTGTGTGCGTATGTGTGGTAAATGAAATAATTAAATTTTATTTTGTATTCATTTTTACTTCGTTTTTATTTTTCAATTTAGCTCTCAAACATTTTGTAGCAGTAGCCACTGAAATGAGAGTGCAAGAATGCGTTCAGCGGTATGTGTATACTTGTTGGTGTTATATGACCGTTGTAAATTTCCAAATGTTGGCATATTAGGGTATTTCAAAGTAGGAAAAACGGTGCAATATTGATGAAAATATTTCAATGATTTTTTTTTTAATATTTAATGGCTCTGTCAGAATATTATAAATTTATTATAATAAAATTCCACTACTCACGTACCTACTTCTTCTCTTAGGAATATTTACTGAATTAAATTGTAGAATTTTTTTTTTTTTTTTCAAAAAATGTTGCTTAAAAACTTCAATTAAGTGTTCACTTCTTGGCCAAAAATACCACCGCATTATGCCTCCTCTGCTATATTCACCACAGTACACCTTACTGGACCCACTATTGAGGAGCCCCATGAAAGGGCACCGTCTTGCGACGATTATAGAGAAAATGCTCAAAAACATACCAAGAACTTCTTCGATCAGCAGAAAAAACTCTGGCACAAAACTATTATTGTTCGAAAATGTACACAGTGGTATCTGAAATATGCTCTTTTTAAAATGATAAAATGGAAATTGGTGAATAACTAAAAAATTTTTTATGAAATTAACTTCTTTTGAATAAATATTCATTATCTGGCCCAGCTTTGTGTATTGGGCACAGCTAAAATAAATTTATAATAAAGAGGGTGGTTAGATAAGGCAGAGACTTTTTGAATAAATCATTTTTTTTTTCGGAAAATAAGCGTTTGATTATTCCACAAAGTCTCCTTTTCGCGCCAAACATTTAGTCCAGCATTTTTGCCAATTTTTATGTTAAAAATAATTAGGTTTTTTCATGACTCTCAAAATGGGCATTTGTGTGTGTGAAAACCTCTTCATTTGACCCCAATCTCTTGCCGCCCAGACATTTATTCAGGTGTGGAAAGAAGAAATAGCCGAAGGGGACTAAATCTGAAGTATATGTTAGATGGGGTAATGGTTCGTAGCCCATTTTATGAATTTTTGACATGGTAACTACGCACGTGCGCACCTGAGCATTTTCTTGATGGAACAGCACATTTTTTTGCCAAATGCGGCCGTTTCTGCTTCAAATCAGTATCGAATCTGTCCAAAAGCTCTGAATAATATTTTCTAGGGTGATCGTTTTACCCTATTTAAGGTAATCGCTCTGAATGATACCTCGTGCATACCAAGCAACTATGACCATGCTCTTGTGGGCCGACAGGCCACCACCTGTGCACGCTCACCCGAAAAAACCTACTGTCTTGATTGTTCTTTGGTCTCTGGTAGGGCGTGATGGATCCATGTTTCGTCTACGGTTACGAAACAGCACAATAATTCGTTTGGATTACTGCTGAACCTCGCCAAACACTCATTTGAAGAGGTTACACGATTGCGCTTATGGCCATGTGCCAGCAATCGCGGAATTTATTGTGCGTATATCTTTTTCATGTCCAAATTTCCATGTCCAATTTGATGTACCCAATCAGTTGAAATACCTACAGCCTCAGCCACATGACGAACTTTTATTCTCCGATCGTCCGTTCCATGGATTTTATGGCGTGGCGACCTCTTTTGGGCGACACGAGCGTTCATCGTCACTTGTACTAGTACGTCGTTAACGGAACTCAGTAAGCCACTTCTAAACCATTGATATTGATGGTGCAAAGTCCCTATATTATTTATCAAGTTTGTCCTCGGTTTCGGTGATGTTTTTTTTACCCAAAAAATGCTTAATCAGCACACGAAACTCACTTTTTTCAATTTTCGTTAAAATCAATTACATCGTCTGCTTTCAATGGCTAAATGGTGTAGATTACTAAAAAATTTACAGCAGTCTAGTAATCGATAACAGTTTACAGAAGTAGTGTTATATTTACGGTAATGACTTATTAAATAGCCCTACCCAGTATTCGAAATGATCGTCGATATGCCATAAAGGCCTTACCTGACGATCGATAATTTATAAACATAAGTAAATTAACGAGGTTAATTAGAATAGGAAACTCGTTTCGAGAATTGGTTAAAACGCTTGTAAAATAACTTTATTCTTCTCGTTGTTACCTTATAACTATATCACCGAATGCAAAACAATTTTATACAGAGTCTTTCGGCTGTTATGCAGATGGTTAATATTTTTTCGACTTCATCATAGGGGGCGTGGTGCCTAAAATTTTTCAATATATTTAAATATTCAGTATTTTTGTCTTTGACTAAATTTCACCTAACCGCCTGGGCCGAACGTCTGAAAGGTTTTTGTGTTCAAATATACACTATCGCAAGGCCTAAATATTCATTGTTACGTTCAAAGCATGAAGTATTTGAAGTAGGTTATTTGTCGAAGGAGCTGAGATTCACGGAGAAAGCTTCAGCAAGTTCTTTTGTTCTGATTATTTCATACCCGGCCCAGAGTTGTTTTACTATCTTACAGCTCGATATGGATATTCATATGTTTGTGCCATTTGTTCAAGAGAAGCTTTCTCTTAATCGATTCTAACGTACATGGTATTATTTCCGCTTCATATTCATCAAGAGATGCTCCAGATTTGGCCAACTAGTTCAGCTTTTCGTTGCCGAAAATGTTCCTTTGGCCGGGAACACAGATACTGGAAACCTACAGCCTTCTAGCAATTGAAAGAATTTAACATAGGCGATGATAAGGTAATATTTAACATATTAGCGCTCTACAGACCTTTGTTATTCACAGTAGAAGATGCGAGCTGAATTTGGAGGACGACAAGACAGGGTGATTTTAATTTCTTCAGAGTAATCTCCGCCCCCACTCCGTAGTCCATTTTGGTCGCGTCGGCTTAGATTGAGTTGGCGTCCTCCTCTCCTATAAAATCCACTCTCCATTCACGTGTAGGGGGTATCATCACTTGGAAGCAGCTGTTGAAATCTTAATTTTAGAGGCTATTATGAGCTGATTTAATATATCGCTGTGCCCAAATATTGTTGGTTCCAACAATCTCAATCCCTAATCATGATGGCTATAGGCCACTACACCAACGCTCCATCTATTAACATGGATCTTATAACCGCCATTTATATCGAACAAAGTATGCTCTTGCAGATGTAATATGCACATATATCATCTATATTCGTTTGTCAATATTTAATTTCCAGTTTTATTTGTTGTCAATATTTTACTGTGGTGGACTAAGGGATTATTAAACCATTGAGTGAAGAAAACTTAAAATAAAGCATTCTTAGTAGTATTTCTTGTGAAAAGCGTCAGCTTTGTCTAAGTGGGACTAACAGCCGGTCCATTTTTCGTAAACCATGGCATGCACTTTCTCATTGATTGTGGAAAGAAACAGCCTTAATACCATCAACTCTAGGTCGTCTGCGTAAGCTGTTACTTTCACTCCACCGCTCAGTTTATTTTTCGATGCTCTTACGTAGAGCCGTAAGAGAATACATTTATACATCCGACCTGGCCAGTGCATCCGAGGGTACCATTTGCGACCAGCTACTCAATAAACCGCTTGCCGACCATTCAGCCATTAGCACGAGTACCTCGACACATTGGCTTAGAGTGGTGTTGGTGCAGATGTCCTGCCATTTAGCAATAAGTGGGAGTAAGACCTAAAATCTATTCATCCCCTTCCTCCTAATGGAAATTTCAAGGTTTCCCTCTTTCAGGGATGCATCTACTGCTATTAATTAGCTCTTCTATCATGACCTGTATATAAAATTGTATCCATCTCGGGTTTGAATACAGTTGCTTTTGGATCAATAGCCTTTTTTGACAGATCACGCGTGAGTCGTGTCAAGCTGTCTTGTTATTTTTGTTCAGTATTGTTTGGCATTTCATCACGGAAAGACTTACGCCTGAACAATGTTTACAAATCATTTCAACTTTATTACGAAAATTCGCGTTCTGTAAAGAATGTGTTACGCGCGCATCGGCCAACTTATGGTCAACATAATCGGCCTACTGAGCGTACTATTCGCAACACCATCACCAATCTTGGGACCCAGCATTCATTATTGAATAATATTCGATCGCATAAACTACTTTCAGTATGCAGTGAAGAAAACATAGCGGCCGGAGCTGAGAGTGTACACGAAGATCGTGGAGTGTCGATTCGACACCGTTCGCAGCAACTTAAACTGACGTATAGAACGACCTGGCGCATTTTCCGTTGAGATTTTAAATTGAAAGCGTACAAAATTCAGCTTGTGCAAGAACTGAAGCCGCTCGACCTTCCCAAGCGATATCGCTTCGCTCGATGGGCTCTTGAAAAGTTCCAAGTAAATCCGACGTTTTCGAGCCAAATTTTGTTCAGCGATGAGGCCCATTTCTGGTTCAATTGGTATGTAAAATGTGAACAAGCAAAATTGCCGCATTTGGGACGAAGAACAACCTGAAGATATTTAAGAGCTTTCATTTCATCCAGAAAACAACGGTTTGGTGTGGGGTGGTGGGCTGGTAGAATTATCGGTCCACATTTCTTCAAAAATGATGCCGGTGAGAACGTAACTGTCAATGGCGACCATTATCGCGTCATGATAACCGACTATTTAATGCCTGAAATTGAAACTCGTATTATCCGCGACATTTGGTTTCAACAAGGCGGCGCCAATTCCGACACATCGAACACATCGGTGAGCAGATAATTTCACGTTTTGGGCCGGTCGATTCGCACAAAGATCGTGTGATATTGCACCGTTCGACTTTTTTCTGGGGGATATGTAAAGTCTAAAGTCTCCGGTCTAAAGTTTATGCGGACAATCCCGCTTCGATTCAGGCGTTGGTGCAAAGCATCACGTGTGTCATTCGCTAGTTTCCAATCGAAATGCTCGAACGAGTCATCGAAAATTGAACTCAACGGGTGGATCATATGAGACGTAGTTGCGGCCATCATTTGAAAGAGATAATCTTCAAAAAATAACTGCCAAAGACTGTTATTTCGAATGATAATAAACATTTTCCATTAAATTTGAATTTTCTGTGTTTTTTTCTTTAAAAAGTAGGGAACCTCGAAATGGATCATCCTTTATGACAACCACTCGATCATGCTTCAAAATTGTAATGACTTATTACATTCACTCTTGAATTGCCATTATATCAGTTTAAGTGTTCATGAAGAGAATATAGTAAAATTGCCCTTTGTTCAGGACAACTCCAACCGAAAATCAGACTCCCAAGCTCCGCGAAAATTAATATTCTTTAACTTTTGCTGAACATTTAGACGAAAACTTCTCGTACCAACAAAAAAAATTCGCTTGCATAAATTTATAATAGAAATATGCGATACTTTTATCGGCAAAATATTTATGAAAACAATATGAATAAACGTACCTATATACTTATGCATACCTTTATATGTAGGTAAAGGGTGTTTTTTTATAGAGGTATAGAACTTTAGGTTGGCATTACTTTTCAAGATGGCGACCGATTTAACAGCTGTCAAGTGATTTATTCTCAGTTTGGTTTGGCAATTCATCATGAATAGACTCACGATCATCAAGTAAGACGTAGATTCGTCGAATGGGCCCAAAACGAGATTACCGTTGTTCCCGATTTTCATAAGCGAATTTTGTTTAGCGATGAAGCGCACTTCTGGTTGAATGGCTACGTCAACAAACAAAACTGCCGCATTTGGAGTGAAGGTAATCCTCAAGTGTATGTTGAAACACCGTTACATCCAGAAAAACTGACTTTTTGGTGCGCTTTATGGGCTGGTGGAATCATTGGTCCGTACTTTTTCAAAAACGATGGTGGCCAGAACGTTACAGTGAATGGTGATCGGTATAGAGCCATGATTACTAACTTTTTCATTCCTGAATTGAATAACCATGATGTCCAGGAGATGTGGTTTCAACAAGACGGCGCAACATGTCACACAGCTCGTGCCACAATAGATTTATTGAAAGACACATTTGGTGACCGCCTAATTTCACGTTTTGGACCTGTGAATTGGCCTCCAAGATCTTGTGATTTAACATCGCTAGACTACTTTCTGTGGGGCTATGTAAAGTCGTTGGTCTATGCGGATAAGCCACAAGCGCTCGACCATTTGGAAGACAACATTCGCCGTGTTATTGCCGATATACGGCCACAAATGATGGAAAAAGTCATCGAAAATTGGACGTCCAGATTGGACTACATCCGCTCCAGCCGTGGCCGTCATATGCCAGAAATCATATTTAAAATGTAATGCCACAAGATTATCTTTCGGATAAATAAAATTCATGTCAATCGAATAATCCATCGTTGTTTTATTGCAACTTAAAGTTCTATACCTCTATAAAAAAGACCCTTTACATATGTTAACCATAGAACACTAATGTACTCACATAAAAGACAGATAATTGAAAAGAACAATAATGCAAGAATGGAGTAACTGACCAATTTCAGTTTACTTTACAATACAATATTCGTGTTCATTACTTTGGAATTACCCTTACACATGCACATACACAAAGAGATATTGTAAGCGAGTATCTGCATGTTTGTACCTCGTTTACTTACATATATTTATCTCTTAAATGGTGAACAAAACGCAATCGCTTAGCGTCTGACAATTGTTGAGTTACCAGAAAAGAGTAAAAAGAAAATAAATGAAAAAAAACACTTTAATGATAACAGTAGTTAGAAAGGATGTACATACTTATACATACGAGTAAAAAGCAGTTGTTGCATGCCACAACATTTAACCAAATAGAGTGATAAGTAAAACCATGATAACGTTTTGTGGTATCAGCATTACTCAACCCAGTGCACTGGGGAGTAGGGAAAGCAAAAAAAAAATAGTTTTTTAGGTAGCAAAGACAAGAAATGAACATACTTTTGCTGTTCGTTGTATTGTCAAAACATGTGTAAATATCTGCAGTCATATATATGTATGTACATATGAATGTGTTTTATATATATTTATGTATAGGAGTAAATGCGTCTAACAAGTCCGTGTAATTGCGGTTCAACCACACTTTTTCCACATTGCAGCCGATATATTTATACGTGTGTGTATGTATGCATGCATTTACATTAATAAAATTTTAACGAATGTACAGTGGCTCACAACTGATTTCATGCAAGTGCAATTATATAATTTCAAATACTATATATTGACAACAAAAATACATATCGAGAAAATTCAAACTCCCAGTTGTTGATATGAATGTGCACTAGCTCATAAAAGATACTCAAATATTTTTTTGAAATTATCAATTCACAACATATGAAGAAAAACCTAGAAACATTAACAATTTTTATATCACAGCTTATTTCATGCAATGTACTTTTTACTAAAAATAAATTTAGTAATTTAATTAAAACTTGTTTAAAATTTAGTGTGATATTCGCTAACTTTTCCAATAGGAATGATATGATTTCTAAGTGTCGTTTTGGCCATTTTGAATTTGTCATGATCTGTCTTTTTTTTCATTGTATTCAGAATGTTTACAATTTCATCCATGTACCACCATAAACGTCGTGAATTTGCGGATTTTGCCTTGGAACAACTTGAAGACGATTCTGGTGCGAAGAAAATCCACAAATCATTCATGAACAACCATTATATTCACCTAAATTGGCAGTTCGTTGTGGTTTTTGGCCTGGTGAAATCATCGGTCCGTACTTCTTTCGAAATGAAGCTGGTAGCACCGTTACTGTCAGTGGAGAGCGGTATAGATCGAGGATAACCAACTTTCATGGCCACAATTGGAGGAAGTTGATCTTAACAACATCTGGTTCCAATAAGTCGGAGCTGCGCGTCACACAGCACCTGCAACAACCGAATTATTGCGAGAAAGGTTTGGAGATTCGATTATTCCAAGAAATTGTGATATTGAATGGCGTCCAAGAAGTTGTGATTTAACACCATTAGACTACTTCTTGTGGGGTTATTTGAAGTCACTGGTCTTTAGCAACAAACCAGACTCTCTTCAAAAAAGTCAATATTGAACGTGCTATTTATGACATACGACTCGATTTAGTGGAAAAAATGCTCAATGCTAGTGTGTTTTTTTTAAAGAAATCATGTCACTCTTATTGGAAAACCCTATACAACTTTTAGTCTAGCTCGTATGGACTCAACTATTTTTTTGTTCTCTCTATTCCGATTTTGTTCCACTTTTCTTAAATTTCACTATTCAGTTGCTCATTATTACTAATGCGGTGTTTACAAATGTTATTTTCTAATAAAGACCATAAGTTCTCGTTCGAGTTCATGTCGGGTGACTGGGTCGTTAGATTCATTGCATGTAGACAATTCCATATTAGCCACGTCTGCACTATTGTTGATTTGTGTTTAGGATCGTTGTTCTGATAATATCGGAAATTTTCTTTTAATATACTATTAAGGTACAACATTTTATCTATAATACCCTCAACAAAGACTACATTTCCAACCTCAGCTGCAAACATACATGTTCATACCATAACATTACCCCCCACCATGTTTCACAGTGGACCTCAAGTTACATCTTTGCAGCTCAGTATTGAGTTTCCGCCACACGTAAGCCATTCCATCTGAGCTGAAAAGGTTGTACTTAGATTTGTCAGCAAAATTTACTGTGTTCCAGAAGTCAAAATCCTTGGTTTCCAGTTCCCTGACAAAGGCAACACAGCTAAATTTTTTTTTTTTTTTGGCTAATGCCTGGCTTCTTCCGGAATACTCAGCCATTGAAGTCGTGTGAACATAGTACTCGACGAATAGTTTCAACACCAAATAGTTTACCTAGTTCCTCCTGAACCTCTGTGGTTGCTGATAATGTGAATTTCAAAGACAAACTAAAACTGTTTTCAAACTGTTACTGAATGTCAGTCGGAAGAACTAGGAAAACCTGCTACCCTTATAAACGCAACCGGCTTTCGCTACAGCAAAGACAAGTGCATGCATGAAATAAGCTGTGTGCAAAATTCCAAGGACGCAGCTGCAATTCATGACTTTGTAAAGGGTGTTTTTTATAGAGGTATAGAACTTTGATTTGGCATTACTTTTCAAGATGGCGACCGATTTAACAGCTGTCAAGTGATTTATTCTCAGTTTGGTTTGGCAATTCATCATGAATAGACTCACGTCTGAACAACGCTTGCAAATAGTGCAATTTTATTTCGAAAATAATGGTTCTGTGCGGAAAACGTATCGCGCACTACGTCCATTTTATCGTCGACAAAATCGTCCATCAGAGCTGTTAATTCGATTAACCATGGAACGTTTTCGCACCACGTTTACTCTTATTGATAACTCGCATCCCCAGAGACGCCGTACGGTGCGTACAGAAGAAGCTATTACTGCTGTAGAGCGTAGCATTGAGGAAGACCCGAATGAATCCATCCGCCATCGAGCACAGGAATTGGATCTGTGTCCATCCACTTTATGGAAGATTTTGCGGAAAGATCTTGGTTTGCATGCTTACAAAATCCAACTCGTGCAAGAATTGAAGCCAAACGATCATGAAGTAAGGCGTAGATTCGTCGAATGGGCCCAAAACGAGGTTACCGTTGTTCCCGATTTTCATAAGCGAATTTTGTTTAGCGATGAAGCGCACTTCTGGTTGAATGGCTACGTCAACAAACAAAACTGCCGCATTTGGAGTGAAGGTAATCCTCAAGTGTATGTTGAAACACCGTTACATCCAGAAAAACTGACTGTTTGGTGCGCTTTATGGGCTGGTGGAATCATTGGTCCGTACTTTTTCAAAAACGATGGTGGCCAGAACGTTACAGTCAATGGTCATCGGTATAGAGCCATGATTACTAACTTTTTCATTCCTGAATTGAATAACCATGATGTCCAGGAGATGTGATTTCAACAAGACGGCGCAACATGTGTGACATGTGTGCTCGTGCCACAATAGATTTATTGAAAGACACGTTTGGTGACCGCCTAATTTCACGTTTTGGATCTGTGAATTGGCCACCAAGATCTTGTGATTTAACACCGCTAGACTACTTTCTGTGGGGCTATGTAAAGTCATTGGTCTATGCGGATAAGCCACAAACGCTTGACCATTTGGAAGACAACATTCGCCATGTTATTGCCGATATACGGCCACAAATGTTGGAAAAAGTCATCGAAAATTGGACGTCCAGATTGGACTACATCCGCGCCAGCTGTGGCGGTCATGTGCCAGAAATCATTTAAAATGTAATGCCACAAGATTATCTTTCGGATAAATAAAATTCATGTCAATCGATCAATCCATCGTTGTTTTATTGCAACTTAAAGTTCTATACCTCTATAAAAAAAATACACCCTTTAGATGTAAAACTGTTCTTTTTCGAATTTTACTTTGCTAGCTTTATTAGTAAAGCATGGCGGAATATATATGCATTAACTTTTTTAATTCTAATTATTTTCCTTTTTATGGCAATATAAACTGATAAGTTTAATTTGAATGAAATAGCTGTGAGTCACTGTATTCCTCATTTGATGAAATGATAAAAATTTCACATGTGTTCTGAAATTGTTTGAAGGTGATGTCAGAAATGTTTATGAGATGGTCAAGACAATATTTAGAATTTCATAATTACACATATAAAAATTAAATTTGTAAATAACGGTGCAATTTGCACTCATTTTTTATTTGACGCATTTCGCTATCGACAATATTTCAAATTGGCATCGTTGGGATGACTACTTTATCTTGAATTAAATTGAACCTCCTTCTGGCACTACAAATGACCAACAGGTTTTACAGGCCACTTAAGGCTAATTATTCAGTCAGTATAACTTAACCGAACAATAAGCAATAAACAAATTGAGAATTTTATGTATATATTATGCATTTCGTCTTCATACGGAAAGCTACAGCAAGTTCTGCTATCAGAATCATGGGCCGGCATAGCGGCATACTAAATCAATTCTCAATACATTTAAGTTAGTCAGACTTTGGGTTGGGTTGGATTTCAATAGTAACTTCAATGTGATGATACCCTCTAGACTTGGAAGGAGAAGATGTTTTGTAGGAGAGCAGAACACCATCTTAATCTCCACTGATGAAGACAAAATGAACTCCGGAGTGGGATCGGAAAATCTAAAAAAAAATTGGTCCAAGTATAACAAAATAAAAACAAAGAACCTATTAAACAGGTCTAGGAAAAGTTCGGAGAGCATTCAGAAAATATTGGCATGTCTCATAGTAGCCATTGTAACAGCTGAAAACAAGAAGGGAATACAGAAACGATTACACATTTTCTTTATGAGTGTCCAACTCTCTCACAAAACTCGTCACAGAGCACTGGAAATGGCTGTGCACAAAAAACGTAATGGATATAAGTATGTTAGCTTTTTTGAGAGCACCAATGAGCGTGACAATTTTAGGCCTTAGTTATAGTTAGTTAGGCCTTATATTAGTTAATTGGGAACGAGGTCGTACAATTCTTAGGGCTACACTCCTACCTATCTGATGCAAATATTTTTTAATTTTATGGATTTTGAGTTCTTATGAAAACTAACCCGCCGAAGTATCTATATGCCAACAAAATGGTGGCGAGTTAAAGTATGAAGGCAACACCCAGCGGTTGTATGTACGGTTTAGGACCCACCACATGAAATTCTGGACCCAATGAAAAATCAAAATGCCTCGGATGAGAGACACCCTTTTGATGACGACCCATACAAACGTTTTAAGGATTACGATTTGAGTGCATACACCTGGAATACTTTGTTCCTTAATTGGCTAGAACGCAGCTTTGAGCGCAGGCCCACGATGTTAAAACTGTGTCAGACGATTTCAACGCCAGGTGGCATAACAGTCGGAAAAGTCAGCCTCCATGACGAAACACAACCAAACCGGCTGAGACAGGTCGACTTTGCCGGTGCCCGAAACATAGTTGTTGTTAGTAGCAGATTCGGCCACAAGGAAATACATCAAGCTACGTGGTTGTGTCGGGATCGAAAAACACGCTACCAAATTAATATGTTGGGATAGGCGAAAGAGCTGTCACTAGTGATATGTTGTATCAGCGAAGATACGCACCCACCTTTGTGCAGCAAAGAACAACCGTCAACAAACACAAGGAAGGTTCTACGTCGAAACTCTGCAATCACAAAACACAAACAGTCGGTTTTCTACTCGAATTGCACTCCTGTCCCCTGAGAACAGCCATCAGCATCTCGATATGGGAACAGCATATCAGAAACAATTAAATTTCGGAAAGAAGTGGTAGAAGAAAAAAAACAGACTGCCAGCCTCGCAACTTGGCGAGATCTAGAAAAAGATGCGAGACGCAATTGCAGACGAAAAAAGGATCAGGCGAAATGCTTGAGTATGAAGGGCTTTGAGAAGCTGGCCAACATGGATAATGCCCGAAAATTCTATGAAAAGATGCAACAACTTACAGAAGGTTTCAAAACCCAAGCATACTCATCTAGGAACCCACTAGGTAATCTGGTCACTGATTCCCAGGGCATACTGAGTTTATGGAGGGAACACGTCTCCAACCTGCACAATGAAAGTGAAAGTATGGTACCGGAGATGGTGAACCCGAATCCCCAATTGAAGATGATGGAATGGACATTCCAAAACCCGACTTTGACGAAGTACGAAAAGTGATTGCCCGTTTCAAAAATAATAAAGCGGAAGGAACCGTCGGCTTACCGGAAGAGCTATGCGGTGTCGAAAAACTGAAAATATGCCTGCATCATATTCTTTGGAGAATATGGTCGGACAAACACATGCCGATGATTGGAGCCTCAGTGTGCTTTGCCCAAAACCATAACAAGGGGAAACCCACGGCCTGCACCAATTATCGTGGAATAAGCTTCCTAAAGTGAAAGATCAAAGCCCACCATCAGCGAACTGATTTTAGCTTATCTGTGTGGCCTTAGACCTGTATAATCCACTATTTACCAGATATTCGCCATGCGCCAATTCTTGGAGAAGACCCAGTGAAAAAATTCGATACACACCAAAAATAATAAGAGCCATAGAGCTAAATATACCATGTACAATCTTTTACAAAAGTGTACAATTGCTAATTTCGTCTACCTTGAAACCAGCGTTAACAACACCAACAATTTATATAGTTCCCGCGACAGTCGGGTCTTTATACCGGAACGACCCGGATTTTTATCCGGCCAAGGACTGTCACTCCCGCAATGTTCCCCGAATCCCCATTTGGAGAATTTTCTGCGGAGAATTTTCTGCGGCTACAACAACAACAACACCAACAATATCTGCCTTGAAATCCAACGCAGAATCTCTCTTGGCAACTGGTGCTACTTTGAACTGAGTAGGCAATTACGAGGTGTGTTCAAAGGAAAAGATGAATTTTGAATATTTTTGAAAAGTACTTCAAAGTAATCCCCCTCATGTGGCAACGCTTTTTCCAAACCTTGAAACACTTCTGAAATGCGTTTTTCGGTATGGCCACCAGCTCTTTCTTCGATTCTGACTTGATCTCATCAATTGTGGAAAAAGCTTTCATTTCATTGGTTTCTTTAGTTTTGGGAATAGGCAGGTATCAGGGAGCCAAATCTGGCGAATACGGTGGTTGAGACATGATTACGGTTTTATTTTTGGCCAAAAAATTACGAATAAGCATTAATGTTTGAGCTGGTGCATTATCGTGATGCAAAATCCACGCTTTGTTTTCCACAATTCCGATCGTTTGAGCCGATTGCTTCACGCAAACATTGCATAACTTCCATGTAGTATTCCTTATTAACTCTGTGACCTTTTAGTAGTAACTCACGATACACCACACCATTGTAATCAAAGAAAACAGTGAGAAAACCTTCAGCTTTTTCTTTTAACATACCTCGTAAAAAGTAAAGTCCTATCTAGACGAATTAATACCACACTCCACAAGTCGCTCATTATTCCCGTCCCCTGTATGGTGCAGAAGAGGGGACGATGTCAACATTCGATGAGACGGCTTTAGGAGTTGTCGAGAAAGAAGTTTTGCGGAGATAGCACTTAGCGCGTTGCAATGGCAAATACCGTAGGCGATGGAACGATACATTGACATAGTTCAGCGAATCAAGAAACAGCGGCTACGCTGGCTAGTTGATGTCAACCGAATGGATGAAAGCGTTTCGGCTTTGAAAGTATTCGATGGAGTACCTGGCTGGTGGAAGCAGAGGAAGAGGTAGACCTCCACTCCATTGGACTGATCAGCAAAACAGCAAATAAAAGGAGCGATTGGCTCGCTATTGTTGATGAGGCTATAACCACGTAAGGGGTGCCTAAGCCAACAAAGAAGAAGGTTAAAAAACGCTATATATGTACTTGTATATATATAAAATTGCTTACCAGTCATCAAAGAATTTAGTTAAACTAAAATAGAAAAATTTCGTTTCTTAATTTTTTAGTTTTTTTTTTTTAATTTATTAAATTTGTTTTAATGTACCAAAGCAATATAAGCAAAAATTATAGTTTGTCCCTTTTTGAATTAGAATTTTTTGTTTTATTTACCAACCTTTTCACCTGCGCCAGCAGAGAACCTCGTGAGATATACCAGTATGGCTGCCATCCATATTCTATAATCGTTTGATTTTAAGGACTTTTTGGTACCTTTTTAGTACAATGGAACCATGCAGATCCCTCTCGACCTTGCATCTTATGCTCATATATGAATATATGTATATAGTGATCCCCATACACGATCTGGTTAATAACTCTCAGTGACAGCTAGATAAAATGCCAACTACTCGTATTAAAAAATTACTTGCCTGAATTTATTATCTTCAATTTTATGGCAGATTCAATCTTCAAACAAATTCTGTTTCGACTTCAGACGGTGTCATTTATTGATTTGTTTACTTTTATTTCAATCTAAGCCACATGTCAATAAATAAATAGACATACTCATCTATCAACATACATACATACATACCTATTTGGGTATAAAATATAAATAGTATGTATTCCGAGCGTGTATATAGCCATATAAAAAAACGAGGAACATAAATAAAAACTTGGGCAGCAAACATCTCAAGCGTCCAAAATGATTTCCAACATTAAAGTCGAATATTCTGAAAACATTTTCTATGGAGTATAACATAAATATTTGTTTGTTTGGCTGTGCGCGCATTTTGTCAGTTGCCACATTTGGTGTTATGATGATTTTGACCTAAAATATTTGGGTTGGGTTAAAATTTGAATTTGAAATTTGCTGGTGTCTTTTTTTTGCCTTTCTTCAAGCTGGCGCTCGATAATCGAACGATTCTGCTGTTCTTGTTGTATTTTAGCTGTTGTTGTTGTACGATTTTCTTGTCAACATATGGCTTTTGTAGCCGTTTTTTTGCTGCTTTTGCTTCTGTTTCGATTTTGGTTGCTCAATAGCACGCTTATAAATAATTATATGTGCATATGTATGCATGTATATATGTGTGTATGTGTGCATTTGCGATAAATTTTTATAAAGCAAAGGTGAATTATTGCTTTCATTTACTTATTGATGATTTGATTTGCATGCGATTTTACTTGACTCGTTTTTTGTGGCGAACAATCTTAAGTGTGTGCGATATTGGCATTGTTACACCTCAAACGCGAGCACGGCGAACAAATTCGATCCAAACACGCCAACAGTGGCGGACAAAAGTCTACATATACCCCATGTTTTCGTTGAATTAAAAGTCCAAAAGGTTTATTGGAAAATTTATCGATACAGTTTATTTCAACTATTTTCCCTCATCATAAAAAACCAATAAAAATAATTTTTTAACATGAAATAGTTAAGTCATGACAAAATAAAAACGTAAATCCAACGTTGACAAAAGTCTACATACAGTACATACATAACTCATCTTAGCGCAAAAACCTTTTGTTAATATCAGGTAACATGCTCTTTTTAGTATTTAGTTGGTTCGCATCAATAACAGCTTGAAGCCGTCGTGACAACGAAGTTACTAAATTTGACAATTCTGAGGGATTAATACTGTCCCAAGCTTCAATAAGACGTTCTTTGAGTAAAGCTGAGCTTGAAATCTGTTTTTTTCTAATTTTTTATTCCGAAATCTCCTAGACATATTCAATAACATTCAATTCTGAGATTTGAGGTGGTGTGTATAGTTGACTTGGGGCATGTTAAAGCAACCAATCCTTAACAATATGGACTGGCTGCTTTGGATCGTTGGCCTGTTTAAATATCCAGACTGCGCCAAGCTCCCAACTGTCCACCGAAGGTTTCAGATTAGCTTCCAACAATGACTTATATTTCAACCGATCCATATTACCCTCAATAAAAACAAGCTTTCTACCTCCAGTTGCCGCAACCGCTCCCCAAAACCATTATGTTGCCGCCACCATGCTTCACAGTTGGTACTATATTTTTGGAGTTAAGTGCAGTGTTTTCTTTTCTCCAAATTTTTTCTCTTCCATCACTACCGAATATATTGAACTTCGATTCGACTGTAAACAAGAATTTTTTCTAAAAATCCATTCTCTTGTCTAAATGGGCTTAAGCGAACTCCAAGCGAAGTTTGGGATTTTTTTCAGATATAAGAAGCTTTTTACGTGGCATTTTACTATGGAAGCCGTTATCGTTCAGAGCTCTTCGAGTTGTTCTTAAACGGACACACTTTCTTGATGAGTTTGCGATGTTTTCGACTAATTTTTGAGCAATAACTTTAGTATCATCATTCACTTCTTTCAGAATAAAGCATATATCTCTTCAAGTTAGCTTCTTCGGGCGGCCAACACGCGGCTTTTTTTCGGTGAATCCATTTTTTCCAAAGTTTTTTACAAAGGTCTGTACCTTTGGTGGACTTATGATTAAAATTTTTTAAATTTCACTCTCTTTTCTGTGGTGAATAACCAAGATTCTTACGTCAATGGATATGTCTTTTCGCGGAGCCATTCTTGATACTAATGTGTTTAAACCACAACTAAATTCAATACTAGCAAATTGGAAAACATAATTTAAAAAAAAATTGTAAAAATAGTTAGGTACCCTACCCCAATAAAACCACATAACATATCGACATAACTGCTAGTAAAACTGTGGTGTTTGTCAACTTGACTTTTGTCAAGGACATTTTTGCGTTTTTTCACTTTAATTGTTTTATTTGATGTTAGAAAATGGATTTGTTTTATTATATGTCATTAGAAAAGGATTTCAAAAACTGTATACCTAACTGTATATATACACAACGAATACTGGTGGTGTATGTAGACTTTTGTCCGCCACAGTATATGTAAATATGAATTTACGTATTTTTGTATATGTAGATATGAAAAAGGGGCGAATGGGTTGTAAGCCATGGAATGAATTAAATTTACTTTGCGTTTACCCAATGGGTGTGTTATGTGAAAAGAATTCTCCGTTGAGTTAAGCATACATATTTACACATTGATTTTGAAATTGGTTGGCAAGAGAAACACAAGCCAGTCGATTGGGGTGATGACATTTTGGTAGCGATGATTACTTAACTTGGTTGATTGGCTGTTGTGTTAATCTCTGTCATCGCTTGGTAGTATCTCAGAGACAGATAAAGTCAATATCTCACTGTTGAGCAAGAAACACTCTATAAGTAGTCCAGCGGACAACCTCGCTGAACAAGCGGGTATAAATTGCGAACACGACCTGGCAATGGCCAAGAAGAGTAGAAGAAGAGTAGACTTTGACGAAATCCGATATGATTCGGCACTAATAGCTTTCGAGAGAAAAGTTTTGTGTAAGTTTTATGCTTCATCGGCTTAGACGATGGAACGATGAGCAGTACGAGATGAACTGCGACAGTTTAACAATTAAGAGTCAACGGCTACACTATGTAGGTAAGGTCGTACGGATAAATAAAAACACTCCAGCCAAGAAAGTATTTAAAGCGGCTGATAAGGAAATATTAGCTAGAAGTCTAACCAGTTATTCTAAGTTGCGAACTAACCGATACAACAAAGGCACACGTGTAGTCTACTAAAGAATGGTTTCATAGTTAGGAGCTAAAAACCCGCTATAACTTGGCTGCTTGGGATGGAGCAGAGAAGTTAATCTAAATTATAATTTCAAGCCCCGCCAATGAATGATTACAAAAATTAAAAACCTTACATAATTATTCAGACCTCTGACTGTGAAGAGCACTACAGTAACTTAAGGCCGTGGTTGAAGAGGTGAGCCATAAATGTTCGATGGGTCGACCGTCATCGGTAGAATTTCGAGGTCGAAACTTAAAACTTCGAAAGATTAAGCCAGAGATTCCGCATAGTAATGTACTCACCCGGCTACTGTGTAATTTTTATATTTCGAACCTCCCTCTACTAGCAGAACTCGTTTTCCTGATCTCATATGCCGAAGGCTACTCGATATGGGTGTCTGGTCAGAATATTGATAATCGTTGTTCAAAAGTAAACTACTAGCTCACCAAACTGCCATATTTTCTGCCGCCCTCTTTACCCTCTTTGGAAGTAGAAGTACCGGCTCTAATTGAATGTGAAAGTCGTCTACGTCAAAATTCCATCAATAAACAATCCCAAGTTATTAAGGGGAGACATTCGATAGTCTCCACCGCATCACGCTACATACGAAAGCTATTACCATCAAAGTACTAAGTCCTCAAATCTCTCGCCGGCAACACCTGGGGTAAATACAAAAAAAAAACCCTTCCCACAATTTACAAGGCAATCGATCGGGCAGTTATTAATAGCATAGCATCGATTTAGACACCAGAGACCAGCGAGACGAAGATGAAGAAGTTACAAGTCAGTAAAAACACCGCCCTAAGAGCCATAACTGGAAACCTTCTGATGTCACCCACGCACCACCTACACAATGAATTATTTATGTTCCCTGCTAAGGAGCATAATATTATGCTGTGTAAGCAATACCTGCTAGAATGCAACCGTAGCGACCATCTTCGCAGGCACTTACTGGAAGTCGAACCAAGCACACCATGAACGGAGTATTTGACCTAAAGAACTCAATTCAGGACCATTTAAGTATAATTGATTTGCTGAACAGGGTGCCATACCTGCCGCTCACTAAGAGTACGTCAACATCTTTATAAACTCTCTTCCCGTGCATGGCGTATTCGGAATCCAACCACCACTCATAGCGGATGAAAAGTTTCGGAAGCCCGAATAATGCTGCTACTATTAAGATCTGGATATTTTAGTAGTCTCAATTTGTACTCATCAATACTTGACCCGGGCCACACTAACGTATGACCAGCTTGCAATGAGTCCTTGTCAAAACAATAACACCTCTTTGCATGCCTCTAAAATCCATTCATCCAAGACCCCTCTTCTCCTCATTTTGGTTAGATGTCATGTTAGATTACTTCGACATTGTGTTATGGAAAGAGCAATCTTCTGCTAGGTGCAATCCATATACTCCTTCTGAAGATATTTATATCTATTAAGCAAAATTATTAACTTAAACTCAATGACTGTAACTCTGGCTTCCTAGATGAGATTGTGGGCATTACAGAAGGTGTTAAACAGAAATTCTCTTTGATAAAGCAATCCATCAGGTTCGTTGACAGCCAGACGACATTAGGACAACTCAATTATCACGAGAGAAGACAATGAACAACCTTTGAGTCACACGGAAAGAGAATGCAATGAAGCAGCGAATGAACTAGTTTGTACTGACGCCGCTGTCGAGGCTATCATCGTCTAAAACTTCAGACTATAGTGAAGTACTCAAGTTCTTCCAGAGTAAGGTTTACAGCTACATTACTATAGGGCCGCCAGCGCAGATAGTTACTTTAATTAAGCGAAATAGACTTAGTATCCTGGTAGATGTATTGACATGACATAAGTCTGAGCAGGGAGTATGTAGAAGAATGGACGAAACACTGGGACACTAAATTTTCGAGTGGCGGTAAATCGATTGAGATTGCGGAACGCAATGGGCATAAGCAGTGAATTAATCGTAGCCATCTACGGGCTCTGTAACTCAAAATCAAGTCCAAAGAAATACTGCAACGAGGAGTACTTGATATTAACCTCAAATTCAAAAATTCTCGACCAAAAAAAAAAATGAAAATTTTAAATTTAACTGTTGTTGAGCGTAGACTATTTACTATGGCTGAAAATGGGACCGTTAGCGATTCGATCCAGACAAAAATGAGTTTATACAACGGAGTCATTGAATGTGTTTCTTTGTTGATCACACATCATGAATATTTATTAACATCAAACGAGTGCGTATGTCAACTCCTTTGGTTTTATAACGTATTCTACCAGCAATAACTACTGAATCAACAACAACAACAACTGCATCAAATGAGTTAGTAGAAGAGTGATGATTGCATTGCATTTGATCGATATGTATCAGTTAAAAATCGTTATGAAGAATTAACGTTTATTATTATCTACCTTTTTGTGGTCGCCATTATTGCTTGCTATCTATAAATAACACTTTCACTCATTAACATTTATCCGAATTCGGGCAATTTTGTAAACAACAACACAATGCTTTCTGTGTTCTTTCGAGTTCATCGCTGTCATTTGTCTTGCAACGCCTCAATGCTCTTTCCCAATACCCATTTGTTGCTTCTTTAGCCCCGGTTTATAATTCTTAGCTTATTCTCTTTCACTGGCCATGTATTTCTGTATGTTCAATTGATTTCTTATCTCTTACCTCGTATTTGTTTTGAGGTATGTTAGTTTGGTTGAGTTTGTTCAGCTGGAAAAATATGCCAATAAATGTGACTAAAGTCAAATAAAATATCGATCAAATCCATTGATATTTCAATCATAAGATTTTTTATGACGGATGGATAATTTGGAATAAGTGAAGCAAACATTTTCAAACTTTAAAATAAAATCGGAATATATATGTAGCTAGTTACTGCAAGTGAAAAGAGTAAGTTTTCACTTCAGAGAAAAAAACAGTTGAAGTGAAAACCTCAAAAGATATTTGGTAGCATTCTCTCCGTTGAAATGAAGATGATATTCTACTATTTTATTTGCAGAGAGACCCTTAGATCCATCAACCCCTTCAAAAAACTCGGTTAAAGAGAAACCCAAAAAACAATTTCTAAATTCTTGTCTCAAAATATGTATTTTTTCCAAATTCAGTATTTCAGAAACTTAATAAATTTTAATCCAATTTAACCCTTTAATAACACAACTACAGTAAATGAGAGTTCTAATATCTAGAACCGACTAAGTCGGGTAGTAATGTTATGTTCATTCTCCAACAGTTTAAGATTTCTAACATTTATGCGATCAAAAGATAATTCTAGAATAAGCCTCGATGTTCTCGAAGGAAGTAGTTGAGAGGAAATCCCAGACCAAAATCAATCTCGCCTCGTCGACGCTACAAAATTAGCAACCATTCCTGGGTCATCTTCTTTTTCCCGATTATAACTAAATCGTCGTATATCTTATACAGCTCATCGATCCATCGTCCAATTCGCAGAACCATAAATACTCCGCAAAATTTTTATTTAGAAAACTCGTAACGCCGACTATTCATACGTTCCAAGTTCTTAGTTTGCTTGTTGTTCATCAAGAGGAACTTTACTTTTCAATTGCGTATTCAGTCCAAAATAGCACCTGTTGCCAAGAGAGTTTCTGCGTTGGATTTCGAGACTGACATTGTTAATGGGTTCCTAGATAGACGAACAACTCAAAAACTCTCAAGGTTATGACTGTCAACAGTGACGTGGAAGACAAGATGCGAGTGTGCGACTGTTTCTTTGATATATTCCATCTTGTCCTCGTTCAGTACCAAATCTGTTCGTATTGCGATCAATGATATCAGTCGCTTTTCTTAGTTCGGCAGCTCGTATTACATTCTGCAGCATTAGGTTGAAGAAGTCACATGATAAATAGTCACATTCTTAGAACCGCTCGGAAAGGTCCTACTCAATTCTGACGGAGCTTTTTGCATTGTATATCGTCAGTTTACACAGCGGTATAAGTTACGTAGAGATACCAAACTCAGCCATACCGATGTAAATGCAGCTGCTTCTCATTAGAACCAATAGCCGGGAGACTTCAGGAGACTTATCCCACGTTAGTTGACTCATTCGACCAAATTTTGTAAAGAACCTGATGCCAGCTCTTGTCTGTTCTTTGCTGCCATATCTGAATAGTTCAGCCAGTAGGCTAAGGCGGCTCCCACAACTTTGCTATACTTCAGGCGGGAAATTACTATTCGGACTACGTCATTGTTGGTAGATGGAATATCTTATCCAACGTCGTCACATGTTTAATATTCACTACAATTCTTCAGGAGGGAAAAGTATCCCCACAAACTCAGAATACTATCGGCATTGATCACCAGACCATCACTTTAGTTCCTACATAAATATGCTCCAGTTCTGAAACCTTCTGAGAGTCGCGACATTTTCTATAGAATTTTCACAAATCGCATTGCAACTGTTGGCCAGCATCCCAAGCTCTTCACACTGACGCATCACAGCCTCTCTTTTTTCCTGACTGCAAATACGAGTCACTTTCCTCTTGAACACACGGTGTCCTCCAATCACGCACGCTTTGTAGTCGATTGCAACGGTGCGAGATAGGTAATATGCGAAGATGTAACCATGCGGTCCGACAATCTTCATCATACTAGTTCTTATTTCGATCTTGCCAATTATATAAATACTACGGGGACTGCGCGCTATCAATTTCAATGGTTAAGAGGTGTTTTACTAAGTTGTGATCGTACTAACTTAAGTGACGCCAATAGTTCAGGTCTAATAAGCCTCAAACATCAGCTGCACTATATACACAAAGTATAGGTTTGTTAATCTAACGGGGGTTGTCTTATATAATACAAAAACAAATATTAATCAACGAAATTCGCATCAATCGCCTCTTTAGGTGTCGAAAAACGTTGACCGGGCAGTTTATTTTGTACGTGTGGGAATAGAAGGAAGTCATTTGGTGCCAAGTAATGAATATACGGTAGAAGAATCATCAAATCGATTTTTGAGTGCTCAAAAATACAGTTGTTTGAGTCGAATTGGGAAAGCTTGTGGTGAAGAGTGATCCGTCTTCTGTGACTGGATTTCCTGATTTCTTGGTAGAAAACTGACACAAATAGTTGTGAACCACTCAGAATTACGCTCTGGGTTGTTCTAGTGATAAGGGTTTTTTTTTTCAAAAAACAGGCATCAATTTGCCTGGGAGTGCTTGGTTCGCGAAAAACTTTTCTTAGATTCGACCAATCTTGGAACACCCGTTGACTGTTTTTTACTTTCGGGCTCATACGCATACGATTAACAGATAGTGTATGTTCCAACGTGAACAATTTTTTTTACAATCTCATGTTCACGCAATATTGAATGTATGCTGATCTCACTAATGCCTATAGTTGTCTCAATCTCACGATATGTTACATGACATGATCTTGCTATATCAGTTTGCGCAGAGCATCAAGAGTTTTTGAACGATCTTCACGAAGTTCCTCTTGGCGTGATCTACGACCTCGATTGAATTCACCATATCACAGATGAAGACTGGTCCTTGAATGAATTGAATGAAATTAATCGATACACTGTTACTAAGTTAATCCACGCCGAAAAATTTGAAAAACAAACGCGCGAAAATTTTCGCGATTTAATACAATTTTTTTGGCCCAGATGAAAATTTCAAACGTTCGGAGTATGTACAACAACAAGTTGGGTTGCCAAAAAGTAAATACACCGCCTTATATCACAGCATAAAATAATCGGGATAGTTATGGGCCCATAATATCTATCTAAGATATTTTAATCAAATTTGTTTCATATATTCCTTTGGTTATAAGTACTGGTGAAATCGGACCAAGCTCACGCCTAACTCCCATGTAACGGTCATTTTGAAAAATATGAAAATCGTGACAATTCGCCACAAGCATGTAACCACCCACTTTTGGGACAAAAAAATGTCAGAAACAGGATAGATAGGACAGAATTCGGTAAAATTTGATAATTATGATTCCCACGGTGCTAGTATGATGTAATGAATAAGGAGAAACACCTTTGACTCAAGTTTGAATATTTAAGGCATTACTAAACTGAAATAACCAACCTCGGGAGGTAAGCTACTTTTAATGGAGACTAAATTCCTAACAAAATTGCTGTCCAAAAATATACCTACCTTCCCCATAAAACAGACTTTCTATTATGTTTTTGACTGCTCTGTTGGCTTGATAAATAAATCAGCCGAGATTTTAATTTTTGTCCAAGTAGAGTTATTTTTTTCAATAGCCTTTTTTGACAGATGACGCGGAGTCGTGTCAAGCTGTCATGTTATTTTTATTCAGTATTCTTTGGCATTTCATTGTGCAAAGACTTACGCCTGAACAACGTTTACAAATCATTCCATTTTATTACGAAAATTCATGTTCTGTAAATAATGTGTCTCGTGCGTTTCGCTCAACTTATGGTCAACATAATCGGCCTACTGAGCGTACTATTCGCAACACCATCACCCTTCTTGAGACTCAGCATTCATTATTGGATAATATTCGACCGAATAGACCACGTCCAGCATGCAGTGAAAAAATATAGCGGCCGTAGCTGAGAGTGTACACCGTGCAGAGTCGATTCGGCGCTTTTCGCAGAAACTCAGATTAACGTACGCAACGGCTTGGCGCATTTTACATCGAGATCTCAAATTGAAACCGTACAAATTACAGCTTGTGCAAGAACTGAAGCCGCTCGCCTTTTCAAGCAACATCGTTTCGGTCTATGGGCTCTTGGAAAGTTCCAAGAAGATCATACGTTTTGAGCCAAATTTTGTTCTGCGATGAGGGAGGTCCATTTCTGGCTCAATGTAAACAAGCAAAATTGGTGCATTTGGGACGAAGAGCAACCTGAAGAGATTCAAGAACTGCCATTTCATCCAGAAAACACAACGGTTTGGTGTGCAACCTGAAGAGATTCAAGAACTGCCATTTCATCCAGAAAAAACAACGGTTTGGTGTGGGGTGGTGGACCGGTGTAATCATCGGTCCATATTCGTCAATGGCGACCGTTATCGCGTCATGATAACCGAGTATTGATGCCTGAAATTGAAGCTCATGATAGATATCCGGGTCATTTGGTTTCAATAAGACGGCGCCACTTCCCACACATCACATCAATCAATGGATTTATTGAGAAAACACTTCGATAAGCAGATGATTTCACGTCTTGAGCCGGTCGATTGGCCACCAAGATCGTGGGATATTGCACCGTTAGACTTTTTGCTGTGGGTATACATGTATGTAAAGTCTCAAGTCGATGTGGACAATCATGCTTCGATTCAGGCGGTGGAGCAAAACATTACGCGTGTCATTCGCCAGTTACCAGTCGAAATGCTCGAATGAGTCATTGAAAATTCAACTCAACGGGTGGATCATCTGAGACGAAGCTGCGGTCAACATTTGAAAGAGATAATCTCCAAAAAGTAAATGCCAAAGACTGTTCTTTCGAATGATAATAAACATTCTCCATTAAATTTGAATTTTTTGTGCTTTTTTTTTCTTCAAAAAAGTAGGGACCCTCGAAATGGATCTCCCTTTAGTTCTCCCCTTACTTATTCTTTCCTATTATTATCTGTTTTCTATGAAAAGACATTTCTATGAAAATTTAATTTAATTTCACTTACAGTAATTTTGCACCTTCCATTTCCCTGGAAAGAACAATAATTATGCGTGAACGTGTTTATGTTCGTAGTTCCAAAGGTCTATTTTGAATATTATTCATTGACCTTTGAGCTAAGCTTAAAAATAAATTCGTCATTGCGGCTTTGAAGTGCAGCTGCGCTTTCTTACTCACTTTTGCTGCATTAAGACGGTGTAGAAACGTATTTATCTACATACGTACATATGTAAATACAATTTATTTTATGCATTTATGTATGAAAATCTGATTCTTTCTAAATGTTGACTCATCCGCAAGTCACATAAATAATTACAAACATACGTATGTAGATATGTTTAATTGTCACTGCGATAAGAATATGTGAAAATGAGGCGGTCAACGTTGGTAGCCAATATACCTTACATACAAACATACATATAAACATTCAATACAAATTAACATACATTTACGAGTACGTATGTACGAGTAGATGTACATCTTCTCATTCAATTCTATTGAATTCCACAAACATTTATTGTATACGGAAATGTGGCTCAAAACGGAAATCTTATCTACAGAAAATGCAAAATAAGACGAGCATACATGAATATATATATATGTGCATACGTATGTACACTGTTAAAAAATTTAATAGAAAACATTGAAATACAACTACATACATACATACATACATATGCTACATATGACCACAACAGTAATTACTTTGAGGAATATGAAAATTTTTCGCTGATTTCCCTTCTGCTCAGCCATAAAACCATTTATTTTATTGTTGTTGTTGTCGTTGTTATTGTCGTCGGAACAATCGACCATATGCGATCGAAAATTGTGACCATTCTACTACATTTCATACATATATATACATATGTATGTACGTGTACATAAATGGTTTACTCTGTCAGCGCCTTTCATTGCCAATGTCTGGCTTGAGAGTACAAAATGTGTGCGCGTGTGTGTTTGCTTGTGATTCTCGCTTACCCTGTAGGAAACAGTGCAAGTGGGGAAAACTAGAGCAGCGAGGTGAAGTCAGGAGGAGTGTTAAGTAAGTTTTACATATATATTTGAACAAATAAGGAAAATTAAGTTCGGGTCGCACCGGATATTAGAAACTCGGCTCCTTTATTTACATTAAGTCCACAGATCGGTTAAGATAAAAGTATGTTATATAGGAGGGAAGTCTATTTCTGGACAGCTACTTTTCGTATACTTACTAAGTCTGAATGATTTCAGTTGATTTATACCTTAAATATTCGTTCTTGAGTCAAATCGGCAGTGGGAAGTAAAAAGTTCGTTATATGGTGAAAACTTTTCTTTCCAAAATCGCTTCTTGTTTTCGCTGTTTGACGCCAATTGAAGACCCAAAGTCTCTTTCTATCTGATCGGTCCAGCAAAGTGGAGGTATTCTTCTTCCTTTGCTTCAATCAGTGAACACTCTATCGGAATATTTTCATCCATGCGGACGACATAGCCTGGCCGCTGTCTCTTAATTCACTGAACTATGTCAATGCCGTTATATCTCCTACAGCTCATCCATTCATCGTCCAATTCGCAGGACCGACTATTCGGATGTCGACAACATGAACACTTCTGCATCATATAACAAGACGAGAATAATGAGCGACTTGTAGAGTCAGTATACTTATCAAGCCTTAATGATTTCAGTTGAGTTATACCTTAAATATTCCTTCTTGAGCCAAATCTGCAAATCGGCAAATGTCTAGTTTCTGTCTGATTACAGTAAGTATAAAATTTCTTTTATCTAAAAGTGTCAATACCATGCCCACCCCCAAAGGTTTACAAAAAAAAAAAAAAAATTCACAAGTGTAGATTTTCTGTAACATAAAGTGAATTACTGTAACTTACTTCTAATTATTGGAAGTTTGAACCATTTGCAGCTCCCCTTCACGCACTTGTACAGGTAAGTTACGGAATTATCAGTTATTGTGCAAAAACTTCCATTTATGTTAAAAGTAGCGTTGATTCAGTGTAGCGACATCTTTCAGAAAGAAAACACCGATTTGTTACTGGTATGCAATCAAGTGATTCCGTAAGTAAGGACGAAAATGCACATGCAATGTATCGGTGTCGCGAAATAATCAACATGATGAATGATGGAAAATTTATGGAAAGATTGAGACTTAGCCGAGAAGGTTGTCAAGCTCTTCTTGAGGTGTAGGCCAAGCATTGTTAATACTGCGACTAAAAACTTCTCATTTCTCTGCATTGGTTTGGAAAAAAATTACAGTCTGCATGTGTTCTCAAATTTGTAAGTGTTGTGATCGAAATAGAGTTTAATGAAGTTATTCATAATTTATCTGGATTTCCTGAAGTTTGAGGAGCTATTGATGGAATACTTATAAACCAGCAGTGCCCCCCATAATAATGACGAACCCGCTCATGTCGACCACTATGGTAAACATTCAATAAATCGCATTGCTGTGTGCGGACCTGATTTAAAGTTTTATTATGTAAATGCGAATTGGTCAGGTAGTGTGTATGACGCTTTTCGTAGAAAGGGGAAATGGTTGGTGACCTCATATAAAAATGATTTTTTTTTGGAGATTTCGCGTATCCCTTACGTGAATGGTTAATTCCACCAATCTATGACGATACAACAAACCCAGTGTAAAGCGCATTTAATACATTTCCAAAAAGGGCTATTAATTATTCTAAATATCTCAGCAAACCGTTTTTTAATATTGGCATCGCCAAAGTCCTAAAAAATACAATAATTTCGTGACATAAGTCATTTGAATGAATAAAGTTAAGCTAATGATCGTGGCCATCCAATCAAAAAAGGTATAAACTTGTTCTAGATTATAGTAATTTATAGTTTAATGATAAGATTGGACCGGGGTGGCTACCATATGATGGGTACCTGATAACATATTTTCAGCCGAGCCCCTCCTCCGATTTATGGCGTGCGCCATGAAAGGATATAGTATCAACAAGATTTCACCAATGGGTTATCTTATTAATAGAGTGATTTTTTGATAGATTTTGATTTTGTGAAAGTTTTGTTCTACTAATAACGTAACCCATTGATGAAATCTTGATTGATACCCAAGAAGATAAATATTTGTTTCTTTTTCTTTATCTGTTACATATTTTTGTCGAGGAAGAGATAACATAATTACACTCTGGTACTATGGTAGTCGAAAAAAGATTTTCAAATTTTTTTTTTAAATATTTTAATTTTATTTTGTTCCAGATCCTTTTACTGCTTTTTGTTGTTGTTGTTGTTTTTTAATAGTAAAGATAGTAACACAATTTAATTTTTCTATAAAAAAATACTTTTTTGCTTCTCTGCCTAGCATGAACAAAAAATTCCTACAGGGTACTCGGTAGAGTAACACTCTCAAATCGCTATCGCCAACGCCTTTTGACATCGCTGTCTTTCATTGATTTTGCTCATTTGGTTTTTAATGCATATTTACTAGTTTTATGTAAATTCATATCAACAAAAAAGAGAAAAAAGAATACTTTAACATACTTATATATTATATGTACATACAATATGTACATAAAATAACAAACTGCAGCTAAATGCGTTATAGATAATGCCAACGGCAATACGGTGGTGACAACAATAAATTACAAATAACAAAATGAGGAAGCAGCAACACGAGAGAAAGCGATCGCGAATACGCCAACAGCACCGCAAGGCAACGACGACGGCAAAGGCGAAGCAAAGGCACCCAGAGTGGCAAGAGTCCAACGAACGCAGCAGAAATTGTAGTTAATGCAGTCAATAACAACCGTATCAAGAATGTGAGAACAACAACCACAGCGAACACGTAAACGGTCATAGAAGGCGAATAGGCAAAAATGCAAGCAAAAGTAAGCGAAGAAGCGAACAAGCGAACGTTTCATATTCATGGCAATGCATCGCAAACGACGATAATAAATGAACTTTGACATTAATTTTCAAAGCAACAACAACAACAACAACAACAACAATAAAAGCAGTTGTTACTACTTACCATAATAATATGCATAGAAATGGTAGCAACAAGCGAATGGAAATGAAGAAGCGTTTTGTTTGATGGTCGCAGCTATTAAAGGGCGAAAACATTGTTGTATTTTACTGACTTAATACCCACAAATTATTGGAAAACCTTTTAAAGAGGACATAAATATATAAATATATATGTGCATATGTATGCACATACGTATGTGGTAGATTTTTTTCCTTAATGCACCTCAGCCTACACATATATATGTACATATGTCTATATCGATAATAAAACAATATTTATACGATTATTTCCACATATATGTAGGTACATATGTATAAATAAGTATGTAGTAACTGATATACATTCTAAAGTTAGAAGTACATATAAACACAGTTCATTATAATATTATATATCATGTAAAAAGTTCCCGGCCTACCATAGTACCTAAAACACATGTTTTGGCAAAATTTATTTATTTTAATTCAACATGGTTCCCTTCAAGGGTGATACACTGATTACAGCGACCCTCCAACTCTTCGATACCATTTATATGGTACAATTGGTCCTTTGCTTCAAAAAATCTTCTAAGGGAGCAGTATTTTAAGATCTGAGAACAGGAAATAATTGTTGAGAGCCAGATCTGGAGTACATGATGGTTGCGGAAGCAATTCGAATTTTGCTACCGATTTCACTGATTTGTGACAAGGCGCATTCTCTTGGTGAAACAGCACTTTCTTTTCTTCAAAAGCGGCAGTTTTTAATTTTTTTTTTTGCGATTTCGTCCTTCAAACAATCCAATAACGTTTTGTAATAGTCAATGAATAGTCATGCTCATCCCAAAATACAGACGTCATAATCTTCCCAGCCGACTATTAAATTTTTTCCACGCTTTGGAGCGGCTTCATCGAGTGCAGTCCACTCGGATGACTGTTTCATCCATTGTCAAATATCGACGCAAAAATCGGGTTTATTACGCTTGAACCTCTCCAAAAACTGGTCCTTATCATCAACTCGTCGTTGTTTTTGATCAAAAGGGAGCTGGCGCGGCACCCACTTTGCACATAGATTTCTCATATCCAAATGCTCGTGAATGATATGATGTACGCGTTCAGTTGATATCTTTTCAATTTACGGTCATTCAAAATCATTTTGTGGATTTTGATGATCTCGTCGGTAACAAACTCTTTTGGGCGCCCACTGCCTTCACCGTCTTCAGTGCTCATTTCACCACGTCCAACATTAGCATACCAATCCTTGATGGTTGAATTTCTTGGGCCAGTGTCCGAAAGCTTGTCAGCAAGCCGAGTTTTTGATTCAACTGTGCTTTTTCTCTTCAAAAAGCAATATTTTAAAGTTGCTTCGTTAAAAGTGCTATAATTCACAAGCTAATGATCCGACAGCTGTCAAATTTATACATGCGTCTTTTTAAGGTTAGGGCTAACTAAAATCTATATAGATGTAATTCTAGTAGCGCCATCTATGTGTAAGCCCAAGGACTTTTCAATTGGTCTGTTGTAATGATCTAAGACTATCATTCTTTTATCTTCTTAAGCTCCAGCTGCACCTATGACGGGTTCTTAACCAAATGTTATCTTTTACGCTAGTTTTTCCAAATATAATGACCCACAGTTATCACTGTTTTCCATATTATTGAATCGCCAGCGAATAAATGACGTTGTATATCTCGTACAGCTCATCGTGCTATCGACAGCGATATTCGCCTTCGAATTGTTGTCATCGTTCATGCCTCCGCAACATTATGGAAATGATGATGGACTTGTACGAGTTGGGTCCTTGTTCGCCGGGAGAGGACTTTACTTTACATTTGCTCACTAAGTCCAAAGCAGCACCTGTTAGTAAAAGTGACTCTGGGTTATTCGTTTGATCATAGAAGGTATTTCGTCCTGTCCTCATTTAGTACCAGACCATATATAGTCTGCAGAAAGTTTAACGCTCTTCTGGAAAATTGTGATTTATTTGCCTAAAAGTTCTAAGCTTAAAGCTTAAAGCTTATTTTCCACAACATGAAGTTAAAGAAGTCACACTATGAAGCTTTTGGTGTAGTTCAACGTCAGTTTATATAGCCATATACGTTTCGCGGAAATATCGAACTCAGACTCCTTTTCTATTTTCTAAAAGATTTTTCGCATCGTGAATATCTAGTAAATTGTAGATTTTCTAAATCTAAAGCCATACTGATCAGATCCAATCGGTTCGTTGACGGTGGGCCTTAGTCTTTCCCCACAGTGCGCTCGATGAGCCTTTATATGCGATATGGAGAACGAATATTCCATGATAATTGGCGCAAATCCTGTGATCCGCCTTTTTGTGGAATGGGCAGATCGCATTTAGGTACGAATGCATTCATCAGTTCGCCACCGTATTTGAATAGCCCTATCGGCAATCTATCTGCATCAGCCGCTTTGTTGTTAGGGAGCAATTGCTATTCGAGTCTGGCAATGGAACGTCTATTCCATCTTCATCGATTGGAGAATCGGCTTCGCTTTTTCCTGGTGTTTGATTCATATATTCAGTATACTCTGGGCATCAGTCGCTAGATCACCTCTATCTGGGATATTAGTAAGTTCTCAAACTGACGGACACAGCTAGATGAACTCAGATCTGACTTTATTGTTGTTGTTACTGCTTTTCTTTAAGCATTCTTCCTACCCTTCTTCACTATCAGACCCATTTGCTTTGCTTTCTTGTTCTGTACTGTTCCAGATAGAATCCGTTTGCATAGTCTTATAATTTTTACAAATAAGCTGAACTCAGACAAATCGACGTTTAAGCAACCATTCTTCGGGTTGTCGTGTTAAATGAATATGTCATATTTTCCATGCTACAAGCGCCAGTCTTACCGAAATTGACTTGGAAGGGTTACTCCGGAATGCAAAAAATAATAATAATTTGAAATAATATAAATTGAAGATTCATAGATTTCGGGCTTGATTTTTAAAAATATGCAGAATTAAAGATCGAAGTGACCACGAAGAACCTCACTGCTTAAAACAGGTGGCAGTAAAAAATACAAACGCTTCTCCTAGTTCCATGGCAACATGTTGGTCAACATATGTTGGTATTGAAAGCTATGGCATTCCTTATGATATTGCAAAAAATGGGAGAATTAATAAAAAAGTTGTTTTCGACACATACTAAAACAACATACTATTACCCTTGTTTCCTATCGGTTCAACCGATATACTTTATATAAATAGTTGCATTATTCTGTCAAAAATGATCATTTTCGCTATCCATGTCAACAATTTTAACCTCATGAAAGAAAGCGGACTTAGTACACTTCTATAGGATAGGATTAGTAAATTGAAAAACAACCCTGATTCTGAAACTGGTTTTCCAAAACATGAAAAATCAATTTCTCATATTCAAGCTACTTATAAGAATGGGGTAAGAGATAGAATATCTATGGATATGGCTGTTCCTTGAAGTCTACCATTGGAAACGGATTACCTTTGCGTGGAAATTATATTTTGGAAGAAAAAAAATAAATTATTTCAGAATTTTTATTGAATACAAAATGGGTAAAATATCTAAATTTAAACGAGGTTCTCATTTATATACGACAAAACTCAGCAGTAGGCAGTTTCATTGTCAAATATACATATTAACGAATTTGACGCGAAAACGTCGACGCTAATGGAGATGGGACGAGAGATAGAAATAACCGCGAAAATATTGCATTAGCAATATGCTTCGTTAATGATGGTGTTGTTAATTAATTGTTGTTGTAACCGTAGAAATATTCCTCAAATTGATTTTCGGTGAATATTGTGGAAGTGTCAGTCGTGGCCAAATAAAAAGTCGGGTAGTTGAGCTATTGGACTATTGGATTTTTCATGCGACAGACATGTCGTAATGAATCATTGCTTATGGTTAAGACTTATGAAAACCTTGATGCAGCCACTTTCACGGAGTTAATGTTAAATACGCTTACGAAAAATATCAGTGACCCCTCTTGTATGCTCAGTCAATGCTATGATGGTGCAAGTGTAATGATTGGGGTAAAATTCAGGAGTTGCGACTAGAATAGCAGGTAAATTTCATGGAAAAATTTCTTACGTCCACTACCATAACCAACGCTTGAACTTCATAGTCATCAGAACTATTTCGGAAATTTCTTTCATTCGTTTATTTTTTGACCATCATGTTATCTGAATTACTTGATCATCGCAAAATAGCTGCCTCAGTCTGGACATTTGGCAGTAACAAAAATTGCTTACGATAATTATTCATCGATTTTGTAGACTCTGAAAGAAATTAAAAATGGCAAACTCAACAGTTATGACGTGACCAAAAGTATCGGTATTAAAAAAGTCATACTTGATCTGGAATTCCGAATTGTCATGGTTGTGGCCAAAAAAAATTATGCACGCAATAACCTGCGGACGCTACAATGCAAGCCCGAAGCGCAGACTGAAAGACGCCATAACAATCGTAGAGTATGTAGAAGAATAAATTATAAAATGAAGATCAAATTAAATGTATAAGCAAATTTTGGAAGAAGCTAAATCTTTAGCAAGCGACGACTGCTGTGTATTAGAAAACAGACACAGACCTCGGAGAGACAAGTACAAAAATCAAATGGGAAGGAATATTTGACGTATGACCCCTACTATTCCTCCGCTAGACAAAATATAGAAGAGAACGACGAGCCATTTAAGTCTGAGTTTTTCGGAAATACTAAATGCTGAATTACAAAGAAGGTTCTCCGACATTAGATCATCGTTCGTCAATCAATTCAATTGAAAGTCTCGATGAGTTAGATAAAATGGAGATCAAATAGTTCCATGGAAAAATTTGGAATTCTGACCAAAAGACCAGTTATATACACACATACATGGTAATTGATTTAGGAGCCAATTCTTCGAGAGCAGATCAATTAGAATATATTTTTACTTCCGCCCTACTAGTAACCAATTAGGCCAGATTAGGCTCGAAATGTTGATGTTGTTGATTTCCATGAAATTCCTTCCTTACTATAAAGTTTAAACCTTGACATTATAGGTGAAGCACCACATCATTCATATGACCGCCTCGTGAATTTTTACAAACTTCGTTCCGTTTGAGGTAAATTTCGACCACTTTTTGGCACATATCGGACGGTATCTCAGCCATAACTTGACGAAGAATGGTTTTCAAGTGCTCAAGAGTTAAAAGCTTATCCGCATAAACACAGTCTTTCGCGTAGCCCTCCAAGAAACAAAAGTCCAATGGTGCCAAATCACACGAGGAAAGAATACGAAGCAGGGGGATTTAATTTAAGATCATATTCGCTCGTGTTGTGTGGCATGTGGCACCATCTTTGTTGGAACCACATATTTTCCAAGTCGTGCTCTTCAAGTGCAGGCCAAAAAAAGGAGGTTATCATTCGCTCGTGTTGTGTGACATGTGGCACCATCTTTGTTGAAACCACATATTTTCCAAGTCGTGCTCTTCAAGTGCAGGCCAAAAAAAGGAGGTTATCATACGACTATAACGCTCCAAATTGACATTGATAGTCTCGCCTTTATCGTTTTCAAAGAAGTAAGGTCCAATCAGACCTCCGAACTAAAGAGCTCACCAGACAGTAAGGTTTTTTGGCTTTTCTTCAGTTATTTGAGGATTCTTGGAGCTCCAAATTCGACAATATTGCTTATTTACGTATCCACCGAGGCATAAATGTGCCTCGTCGCTAAAGAATTTTTATTTTGGGAAAAGTCGCGGTCCATTGCTTATTGTTGAAACACCCAATCGACGTACATATGTGTGTATCTGCGACATCGTGAATGGTCAGCTTTTTTTTATGGATTTAGGTGTGTAAGTTCAAGTGTAAAATGGATCTTAATGTGCCGTAAGATCATTCCAGCTCTTGAGAACGTTGAGAAATAGACACATTGTAGTCTTCGGCTACACTTCCACTTACAGCAGCGATATTTGAGGTAGAACGAACAAAACGATGATGCACAGACCCTACAATATCTGTAACCGATCCAGTATCTTTAAATGTATATAAAATTTTACGAATTGCTTGAGTAGTTGGACGAATATGTGCACTATAAGCTTTTAAAGCACGAAACGTGGCCATGTTTGAATCACCATCTTTTGTAGTAGTAATTCATATTCATAAAAGCCTGACTTTTAACTAAAACAAAAGAATTTTGACTTGACAGTTACATAAGTTTGTCAAAATACAGATCGCTTCTTCATCTTCCTCTTCCTATTACTTTAACGAACACTAGCCGAACAAAGCCGATATACCATGCATATACAATACTTATGCAGTCGTGTACGTATGTACATATGTACATATAAAAATTAGCACGAAGTATGAGGTTAGAATCAACCCCTAAGTCTATGTCTTGTCAACTGAATATTCTCCACCGCCAATATTATTTGGATCAACAGCAGAGCGCTTTGAACCAAAATTGCAACGCAATAGTTTTATGACGCAGTGGCTCCCGGCCACTCAGATGGCGTGACGTGCCATTTATGTCAATTTTAATAAACGAATGAATATATGTACGTATGTATGTATGTATGCATGTACAAAAATACAAGAATATGAAAAAAAACGGGGCAGGAAAAAGCGGCAATAATGGACACAAACGAAATTCCTCCATAAAACCATGTTAGTTGTTGTTGATGATTTCGTTGCTGCTGTTATCGCCAATACATATACATATACATACATATATACATACATACGTATGTATGTATTTACAAGCAAACGTCGCCAAAGCACTTTGAGCGCTTATATGTTCTTCTATTTAGTTGCTGGTGTTGTTGTTGTTCTTGTTGTTGCTTTAGCTAATTCAGCCACTCTTTGCTGGTGTGTTTCCCCATATTTGTGCCACTCTCGAGTAGTATTTCACCACACATCATAACTAGAGTAAATGCCAATGTAAATATATGTAGTATATATATGCTCTTGTTCTTGTTGTTGCTGCTTGTTCTTGCCGTTTTTAATGAACGAAAAAATCAGCGTGATCCCCCTGCAGTCTGCATTCCGTTTTAGACTCATCAAAACCAAAACAAAAAAAATTCCAACAAAATTTATAATGATAATGCCAACTACACTAAATACAAGTACATACATATATGTATGTATATGTATGTATGTATGTATGAAAGAATACTGGCACAACTAAGTAACAACAGCAGCAAAATTCAAATAACAATTGCTGTACGCTCTGGCACTTAAGAAGCCATTTCCGTTAGCAATTTACAAACAGCCACAGACTTACAGATACATTTATGTACATACATATATATGTATGCATGTATGTATACATTTGTATGTATATAGAACAAAAGCGGCTGTGGCAACGTCAACAATAAAATCGTTTAGTGTAGACATCATCTGCCCATCAGCTCAGCTCAGCTCGGCCGCGTTTGATGCATGGATGTGGCTTATGGGCACGAAAAATTTTTCAGCGCTGGTTGCAATGATAAAAGACGGATAGACGGATAGAAGAGTGGCGGTTGGTTGGTGACTGGCAGTGATGGTGGTGGTGGTGGTGGTGGTGGTGTTGGTTGCTGCTGTGACGGTAGTGACGCGACCGTTTCTGCCACATTAAGAGTTCTTCAATTGGCTTGATTAAATGACGAGGGCGCTCGCTGGCAATTCATTCATTCCACAATAATTGTTAAAACTTGTATTTGTGTACTCGATTTGGTGTAGGAGCTTCATTTAAATTTATTAATTTTTTGAGTGTTTTATGTTAGCCTCGAAATATTCCTTGCAAAATGACCAGTTTGTACATCTGTATAGATGTACATATGTATGTATGTCCGTATGTCAATATAAATGAAGCTCTATATAAACTGCTTTAATGATCTACAATTGTTCATTCCGAATTTCCTTCTCAAATGATATGTGCTTGAATGTATGTACATATGTATATATGAAAGTACATATATCGTCTCGTAAATGAGTTCCGGTGGTGCACTTTTAACCAAAATCACGAAGAAAAAGGGTTTGTGATAATATACATACATATATATGTACATATATATGTACATACGTACGTATGACACATGCCTAATTCAAACAAAGCCGGAGGCTGTCGAAGGGCTCAAACTGGAGAAAACAAATGTTCTTCTTTATTTAATTTTTCAAAGTTGAGATCTTTCTTTGCATTCACCAGCAGAGCCTAATGTGAAGCTTGTGAAGTCTCTTCTAAGAAAAACGATCATCTTCAGTTGAGATATATCACCAGACACACCACAAGAATCACCCTTCCCACTGCACTAAGTTTTTCACAGTAAATAAGCTGATTCGAAAACTGAACAGCATATGTTGTGGTGTGGTATCTTACGCTAACGACATTGCCCTAAAAGCAATGATAGAAAAGCTCCCCAAAAAGTTATTTACATACGTAGTAGGAAACTGGTCTGCAAGTAAAGTGGACTGGATGTCGACCAACCAAAAATCGAAATCGTCCTTTTTACCATGAGATACTAACCACCTCCGTTTAGTACACCTTTACTATAGGTCATGGAGATCGGTTGTTCTAGCGAAGTCAAATATCTCGGGATAATCCTAGTAATGGTAGTCTGGGCACCACAGGGAAGCGATCTCAGGCAATTGCTTGGTAAACGAGCTAGCGAGAGGTGAAAACCTGATAACCAAAATAAAAGGATAGACACGATGTAGGTGTTCCTCTGTCCACGTCAAAGTATATGCTAATATTTCTTCTTGTTCCTTTTTGGGGTAGGCACTGCTTACGCGATTATAGACAAATCAACAATGGCGCTTCATTCGTTGCTTTTCTTCGCTGTTTGGCGCCAGTTGGAAATTCGAAGTGAAACCATGTCCCTCTCCACCTGGTACTTCCAACGGAGGGTACTCCATCGAATACTTTCAGAGCTGGGGTGCTTTCATCCATTCGGATAACGTAACCAGCCTAGCCGATGTCTTTTATTCGCTGAACTATCCAACAGTTCATGGTTCCATCGTCTGCGGTATTTCCAAAGCAGCACCTGTTGGCAAGAGTGATTCTGCGTTGAATTTCAAGGCTGACATTGTTGGTGTTATTGAAACTGATTCCAAGATGGACGAAATTATATACCACCTCGAAGTTATAACTGTAGGCAGTGACGTCAGAGCCAAGACGCGAATGCGATGACTATTTGTTTGACGACGAGAGATATTTCGTCTTTTCAACCTTCACCACGAGGCCCATTTGTTTTGCTTCTTTATATAACCTGGAGAAAGCAGAACTCACGGTGCGGTTGTTATGGCCAATGACATACTCTTGTAAAATATTGCTCGAATACCTTGAGGTTCCGATCGTCTGACATACGTTCATCAAACCCTGTTCTGATAAGAAGCTGATGCATACACCTTTTAAGATTTCTGCAGCCGTATTTGAATAACTCGACCGGTAAGTCATCGGCTCCTGCTGTTTGTTATCTTCAATTGGAGATTCGGGCTCGCCATTATCAGGTGTGTCACTTTCACTGTCATTCATCAGGCTGGAGAAGTGTTTTCAGTATCTGCTAAGTATATTCTGGATATCTATTACCAGAATTCCTCCTTGGTTCATACATGAGTATGCTTCGGTCTTGAAACCTTCTGTAAGTCTCTATATCTCTTCATTAGCTTCTCAAGCTTTTCATTTTCACGCATTTGCTAAACAAGCAAACATTAGATGACTGATTGAGATCACGCGTAACGTAGAAAAGTATGGCCAGAGCTGGAGCTTAAAATATTAAAACATCTTATGCTACCAAACCGGTCTCCTCTAGCATAACGATAGGTGTAATAAAAAAGAAGTGTTTATTGAGGTTCCACGGGAATGTAATGAATGAATACTCAAATGATTTTTGTCATAGCTGTGTAGGCGAAGAAAAGGAAGGGTCTGTTGAAAGTTAGTCCTGTCACTATCCAGCCTTGACAATCGCGCGACACAAGATCGTCACCTTACGCTGAGCCAACTTTAGCTAAATTTAATAATGTCGTTGCTTTTATAAAGCACATCAAATTGATCGCAAATTTGAAAAGGTGGTAGAAACCTCACAGCGGTATAACGATGGGTGTATAGGCCGCATCAACGCTAATCTAGGCTGAACACCACAAAACCTCTTCTGAAACTTTGCTCATTATAAGTCTATTGTTCTCTGTTCATAAGAGTTTGTCTCCAGAAAAATATACTATACATATATCATAGAAAATCCCTCAATCATAGTTTTAAGAGAGCAACATATCTTACCAGAAAAAAGAGCAATATATATTCCGCAATCATAATAGAGACGCTTTTTATTCCTTGAGCCTCTATAGAGATGCACGGCAACGTTTAAACCGATGTCAACCCTCCACTTAAATTTCTCCTAAAACCGTAATAATCCATTACACTCTTCACTACCACCATGAACTTTATTTGGTTTGTTCAAAAATCTTCACAGTGAATTGAAAAGGGAGAGCCAAGTTGTTGACAGCGACAAAGGACCAGAAAAAATTGTATAAAATAAATGGCCCTTACCAGCGCAAGACTAAATACACACGTATGTGAATGCGTTATGAACTTAAATGAACTATGTATGTACATATGTATATGGAGCTATTTTCTGACTGAGAATCTGCGCAGCCGCATCGCCGGTAATCGTGATGGCTAAGCACACATGCGCAGCAAATGTTCAAACTGTTTGAGGGTTGGAAGGTCTGCCATTGCAGTAACGTATTGAACATTTGGGCGACAGCGTACGACGCGACTTCGGTTTTTTGTCTGCAAAACATCGCTTTATACGTATACAGCGAAGCATTTCGAAACGAATTTCACTTGAAATACTTTTCAATGAAATTTATGCTTAACGAACTTTACACACGTTCGAAAAATTTGTTTCGAATTACAGATTAAATACAAGTAGAATTGGATTAAGGAACGTCTCAAAATTTGCGATTGCCAGAATTTAGTTCCAACTCCTCATATATGTACATATGTATGTATTAATAATTGCCGCTATTTTAGAACAGTTTTAAGTTTAGAACAGAATGTCAGTTTGCGATTCCGTCACTCTGATATCGTGGTATCAAACAGTTCCCATAAGAACTTTGATGTTGAAGTTATTGTTCTAACCACAAAATGGTTAAAAAGACCCGATTGTCATGTGGGCTATTAAATTCTTCTTAAGACTGCCTATCCCAACTATGTGTTAGCGAGTCTCGCTCGATTTGATGAGTTGTTTTCCACCCATGTGTACTCGTTGCCATACGTGAATTCAAACCCCTGATGATATGGCATTTCAATCGGTTCAAGTAAGGGGCACTCGTAATGAGTACTTAGGCATCTAGTTAGTCTTATTTCCTTATAACGGGTGTTCCATTTCGAGCTTCCCTACTTTTTTGAAGAATAAAAATATAGAAACTTCAAATATATTGGGGAATGTTTATTGATATTCGAAAGAACATTCCTTGGCTTTTTTTTAAGATTATGTCTTTCAAAAGCTTCCGTGGCTACGTCTCAGATGGTCGATCCGTTGAGTACAATTTTCGATTTGCTCCAAGGCCTGAATCGAAGCGAGATTGTCCGCATAAACTCTACACTTTACATTTCCCCATTGGAAAAAGTCAAACAGTGTGATAACAAACGCTCTTGGTGGCCAATCGGCCGGCCCAAAACGTGAAATTTTCTGCTCACCACTTCGGTTCTCTCAATAAATCCATTGATTGATGTGATGTGTGGGAGTTTCAATTTCAGGCATTAAATAGTCGGTTATCATGGCGCGATAACGGTCGCCATTGACGGGAACGTTCTCACCGATGAAATGGCAGCTCATCGCTGAACACTTGAAAACGTCGGATCTTCTAAGAACTTTTCAAGAGCCCATAGAGCGAAGCGATGTCTCTTGGGAAGTTCGAGCGGCTTCAATTCTTGCACAAGCTGTATTTTGTACGCTTTCAATTTAAGATCTCGACGTAAAATGCGTCAAGACGTTCCATACATCAGTCCGAGTTGCTGCGAATGGTGCCGAATCGACTCTCCACGGTCTTCGTGTACACTCTCAGCTACGGCCGCTATATTTTCTTCACTGCGTGCTGGACATGGTCTATTCGGTCGAATATTATCCAATAATGGGTGTTGGGTCTCAAGATGGGCGATGGTGTTGCGAATAGTACGCTCAGCAGGCTGAGTATGTTGACTATAAGTTGAGTGAAGTGCGCGAAACACATTCTTTATAGAACTTGAGTTTTTATAATAAAGTTTAATGATTTGTAAATGTTGTTCGGGCGTTAATCTTTCCATGATGAAATCCCAAAAAATACTGAACAAAAATAACATGACAGCTTGACACGGCTCACGCGTGATCTGTCTAAAGAGGCTATTAAAAAGGTACCTCTAGTTGGATCTTTCCTTGAAATAAAGAGTAGTGGTTAATGAGTTTGGAACCATCTTCGTTTTTCGAGCAATCATAAAAGAATTCTACTCCAGGTCCAAGCAATCGTTTATGTTGGGCTTTAATCATTTACACAATACGCTAGATAAGACCTTATATGCAATGTTGTACCACAAGGATTGTGTGGAACATATATACCTAAATTCCAATTGCCAGATACGACTTCGTCCGACTATATTGTGCTTTCGCTTTTAAGCTCTAAAGCTATATTTGCGAAAAAAAAATTTCGATAAATGCGCTGTTCGACCAGATCGGAGCACTACAGCATATATACGAACAAATTTTTCAGATTCAGATTGAAATCGAAATCGGAATACTATATAACATAGCCACCGTACAACAGGTTTGTTCAGATACGAGGTTTTGCATTAAAAAACCCCCAAAAACGAATATACCCATCTGAAATAAATATACTTTTTATTTTAAAATATATTGGAGAACGCTCGGAAGGCTATCAGCTGATTTGAGTTGTCTTCATAACTTAACTTTTCTTTGAAGCTATTATAACTGACCAACCAGCTCCTCAGTGTCATTAATTATTGACTCTTCGCAACACGGGTTTTTTGTAAAAATAAGTCCACCTCATCGAACCTACTGGAATTCACTACCCATATCAGTAAAGGTTTTAAAAATGGTTATCAAACCGATGTTATTTATACTGATTTCAGCAAAGCATTTGACAAGGTCTCGTACTCAATGTTTCACTATAAATTCGATATGTTTTGGTTTCCAATAGAGTAATTTTTAACTCTAGTACTTCACGTGAAATATCAGTAACATCTGGTGTACCTCAAGGCAGTCATTTCGGTCCCTTACTAATCCTCTTATTCATCAATGATCTGCCAAATGTGATTCGACATTCTAAAGCACTTATGTATGTACACAGATGGTGTCAAGCTCTTTAAATCAGTTCGTTCTATAGAAGATAGAGAACTCTTGCAACGTGACCTCAATAATATGGTAAGGTGGTGTGATATGAACTTTATGTATTTAAATATAAAAAAGTGTAAATATATGCCCTACTCTAGAAAAGCTTTGCAACCCTTTGCCTATATGATTTAAAATCACAATGTAGAACAAGTTACTGACTTCATTGGCTTGGGTGTCACAATGAACCCTAAGCTAGATTTTAGAAATTATATAAATTCCTGTGTTAATAAGGCTAAAGTAGTACTAGCTAGGAGTTTTATTACCCATATATTACCAAATTAATCTACACCTCAATTGCTGCATAGTGATAAATTGGAATCTGTGAAAAAAACAGTTCTTATTATTCGTGTTAAGGAATTTACATTGGGATGTGAATACAAGTCTCCCTCCTTATAAAAGCCGATTAAGGCTTATTAATATGCCTTCACTCCAGAGCCGACCAGAGATGCTTGGAGTTTTATTTTTAACTAAGCTGATAAGAGGTATTATCAGTACTCAATTCCTACTTGGCGAGATTAACTTTAGTGTACCTTTAAGACAATCTAGATACTTTAGACCCCTTTCCCTGTCTTTATGCAAAACAAATTTTGAGTTTAATTCTCATTACGCCAGCTTTGATTCTTCTAACTCACTTTTTTGTATAAAGAAATATTTACTGAAAGTTTTAAACTAATAAATAATCTCTTTACACTCAACTCTTCTTAATCGCAAATTACTTTATAGCAGCTGATGAGCAAATCTGTAGCTACTCAATGTAAGGGGCAAGTGTAGCCCCGATCTTCCGCGATCGGTTTCGGATTCAGGACAGTCCGGGTTGTACCTGGTTTTCGATCACCGGTCTGTTGGATTTTGCGTTTATCCATCAGGCGCGCCCCTCGGTCGGTTGGGCCGGGAGGTTGGGCAGCGCTGGGCTCGTCGTCAAAAAAAAAGCTGTTATGTTAGCAACACCACTTATCTTAATGGGGGCAGACATATGTATGTAAATCTCACCATCATAAGAAGAAGCGAGTTACCAGGTGAAATTTCCTATTCACCAACTAACAAGAGAAGTCTAAAGTAGTACCTTACTCATCATTTGATCGAAGTTTTAATATTTAAACCACTAACGGATCTAACCCGCCTAAATCCGTAAAACACATTCACTTGAATATGGTATGCGTCTCCACTAAATTGTCATGAGCGCACGTTTACTACCATTTTCCATATGACTGAGGCAGTCGGATAACTAATGATCGGTTTCAACCGAACTTAATATTACTTTAAAGAAAAATTTTTAAAATTTCGATGAGGTTCGACACTTTTATGTTTTTTGAAATATCGACTAAATTCAACGTAAATCAGTACTCAATGTTTGTATGAAGCTCAAAAATCATGTTTTTCAAACATGTAATAAATATTTTGTAGTTTTCGGATTTTTAAAAATTTTAAATAAAATTTAATTTTTTTTAAACCAAAAATACAAGATTTTTGAAAATTCTAATATAAAAGCTCAGTTAGATGTTACTTTGATGGTGTTTGCTGCTTTCATTTGTAAATGATACATATGTACATATGTATGTACATACATACATACATACATACACAATAAAATCCTAATTTAGTGACCGAACAAATCTAGTAGTTCTTTGTAATTCTCATTTTATTTCTTATAAATACTGATTTTTTTCTTAATTTGGCATCACACATTTTATTTTCGTAATAAAGTGTTTTAAACTCATCTCAAGCCTCCCTAATTTTTGTCCAAATTACAAACCTCTGTATGCATACGAGTATACTTCCTATCTGTATATACGAATACACATTTCTCGTCATAATCACATTCCTGTATAAAAATAAATGAATTCTTACACATATATACATATGTGTTTATGTATTCTTAAAATGCTCAGCGAATTCATGCTTTTGCTCACACTTAATTGAATAGAGGAGAGCACTTAGATCGTGGATTTAAAAATAATTGCACTCAGTTGTATAACCCAATCAACAATGGTTGCAGTAATCGAATGAAAGTATAAATTAAATATTGTTGAGAAGTATTGATTATTAATTTTGAATAATAAGCTGCATGTTTCTTCAAAAAAGAAATAAAAAAAAAATAAAAAATAAAATACAGTAGTTTTCATGATTTGATCTATTGGTATTTATGATAAATTTGGTAAACTTTGTTAATTTAAAAAATAAAAAAATTAAAAATATCAAATTTATAATCCCAAATCCCTACTGTATGAGTAGCGTTGCGTGATTTCGTATATTCCCTCCTTCTAACCAAGTGAAATGTAAACAAACTCAGCTGTTACTATAAATTCAGAAATAAGTACTATATTTCACTAACTATCTAGAGTATTTATGTTAAATATTTATCAAAAATACTTCGCATCGTGAAACCGATTTTTATTAAAACAACTGAAATAAATGAGGTCAGTACATACATATATATGTATAACATTTACTCTGTTTTCTTTGGGGATGTTTTGTAAAACTCCTATTTCTCTAAAATGCTATTTTAAATTTTTTTTTCTGGATTATTCAAATATTATAATTCTTACCAATATAATGGAAAAAATTGTTTTTATATTTACTTTTATACAGATTTTGCTCTTGTGCCAGGACTTTCTCCAATTCCCGAAATATTTCTCAAACTCGATCTGTGAGATAGCCTATAGTTCTTTCAATCATCTCGGGCTGCGAAAGAATAATTTATGCAAATACGCCTGAAACGAAAGGACTAGTTATAGTATAAAGACTAGCTCATTTTGCGTACGATTTTTTGCATAAAAAAATATAATATATATATTTTATATATGTATATGTATATAATATAAAAAATTTATTCTTCATATATTTTAATTACAATATTTTGGGCTTAATCTTAAGATCTTGCGTCAGTACAATCAAATTTTATTTCAAACGTGTGTTATAAATTACTTGGTATCACGACAGATGTAACATAGTATTAGCGGAAGTGAAAAAAAACGAACGGCTGTAAAAATGGCCTTAAGCTTCAAGCCAAGCATCGATGCAGTATTGTTTTTGTCCAAAAAATCACGCAATACGGTGCTTGAACCTTAGTTTCGACGTCATATCCATAAACCCATGTTATAATACATTTCAATAATTCTACTTCGTTGTCGACTTAATTTTTTTTTTTTAATTTCTATACGCCACTGAAATTGCTCAAAATTCAAGAATTTTAGAACAAATTTTATAGCCGCTTGCTTCATTCTCAAAAAAAAGTGAAAAAAATGGCATGACATGATTCAATTGTTATGCCCGTTATCTTCATGCTCTTCTTCGAAACGCTTATACCACGCATAAAATCTTGCTTGATACTGTGATGCATTTCTTTTGACATACGAAAACCGTCGGGCTCATACGAGGTATGTTCCAAGGAAAAGGTGAAGGTTTTGCTCACTGTGACTGCCAAAAGATCGTAGAGTTAATAAGGAATACTACAAGGAAGTTATGCAACGTTTGCGTGAAGCAATACGGCTCAAACGATCGGAATTGTGGAAAAACAAATCGTGGATTCTGCATCACGATAATGCACCTGTTCAAGCATCAATGCTTATTCGTGATTTGGTCACAAACAAAACCGTAATCATGCGAAAAGCGTCTTGCCACAGGAGATCAAGTCATAATCGAAGAAAATGCTTAAAAAAATCGAAATTCACCTTTACCTTTGAACACACCTCGTATAAATACGTCTCACCTTAATAGTTGCCACAAACAAAGTTCTCTTTATTTTTTAATACACCTTGTTTATTTGAAATTTTCACTAGTGTTATTTCACTTCAAGTACTTATGGAACGTCTACTACTAAACTACGCAACTTGTTCGAGAGAGTGGAGGGGATAGATGAAAGTAAAGTTACGTAGATGAAGCAAATATTCATTGGAGCTATAGATTATACTCAATAAAAGATTTACTAACCGCTAATAAATAATTTTTCGTAAAATATGTTAGAAAATTACTTAATATACCAATTATGAGACAATATAATAAATAACGCTTTTAAAGAAAAATATTTTTTAATAAATATGTTGTAGAAAACGAAAAGTATCCGCGTTCCATAGGTTAGGAGGTAACGGAAAAGGCCTCGTTAAGATATATGAAGGTTGAGAGCGGCACCAAAATATCTAAAATATGACCACTTGGCTTGCGGACGCTTCCCTATTACCTACAAATAACTGAAATATAAATTAAATCAGTTATTCTATATGAAAAGTGACAAAAACTGCAACGGGTTGAAGGGTTAGGCCCCTCTAAAGGACCACAAAATAGACCTTATTTGAGATTTTTTTTCGGGAAAACTAAATAAATCTGACTTGTGACAAAAGACATTTATTATACATATGATTAACTGCTTATAACTATTCTTTAAGAAAAATTAATTTAAAAATGGCGGTTATACAACGTTTTCCCTAGGATGTATCCATTTTTTCGGGAACCACCGTCGGACACACAGCTCCTGTACTTTCTTCCCATTTTCCGAAAATTCTAGACTGGCATAACCCTTAAATTTTTGTTTGAACTCTTATAAATCGAACTGAAAAAGTAAGAAACAACTATACGACAAATATTTCAATTTTAAATGCTTTCCGACCATTTTCATTTCAACTACACTTGTTAATTCTTCAAACCTTTCAAAATGAAATTGTTGATATGTGTTCTGAAGAATTAATTTTTAATTTATTTGAGAAATAACTCAATGTCGAGCGGCTATTAGTACCCTCAGTTTTAATACTCGACATATTATATTCAAAAATTGTATAATTTTGTCAATCAGTATGACAACTACTGCCGCACTGTACACGCCAAAAAAATTAATATATTGTGATAAAGCTGGTATTCAAATTTAATATTTAATATTTTTAAGATCTTAAGGACAAAATATGATTTTATTGAATGTTGTTTAAATTTTTCAATCCGCTTGAAAAAGTTTGGCAAAAATTCTTACAGCTATTTCTAATATTACTTTTACACCGTATAAAAATTAATCCCAAACATTCAATTAGCAAAATCTATACGAAAACACTTTCTCAATCTTCGCTGGAATCGTATTAAAATTTAGTGACTTTTTGGTACCAACATATTTCAAACTATTATGAAGCGATAAGAACCATCTTAAAAAATTATGTTTATTGGGTTATGCGCACATGAGGGTTGCAGTAGGCGCACTCTCCCAGTTGTGATTATTCGCTGTAGCCGTTGTTGCCGTCGCAGATATGAGACTACTGGTAGAGTCAGCCAAGCCAGCGAACCAGCTAGCAAATCAGTCAGCCAGCTAAACTAGTGAGCCGAGTCGACGCCGTTATTGCGTGCAAATAATAAACGGAGCAGTTCCCTGCTGAAGTGCCCAAAAAGTGTACGAATAATTCAAAACGAGCAAGATGGAACATCGTAGGAAACGAGTGGCTGTAAGACGACGACAGCAGCGACAACAGCGAACACAAAGAAGATGTAAACAGGCAACACAAAAGCAATTTAAAGCCGAGTTCTTTTGACAGTGTTTGTATAGAAAATTCGCGCTGCTGCTTTGGTCATTTACAAACAGACATACAGATATATGTACATACATAAGCAAATGCATAGATCTTTCCAATGTTGTTGATATTTTTGTGTATATTCAATTTTACGTAGTGTGTGTATGTGCGCATCGCCGTACGTGCGCTATCGGCTGATATGTGAACTGCTCAGCGTTCTGCAAAGCTGTTTCGGACTCGAAGTTTCGTGTCATTTCAGCTTTTTGGAGACTTGGTTATACTATATGATTCATTGCTCTTCGTCTTCAGTGCTCAGCAAATATTTCACGGTAACCTTTCTCCTTCTTTTGCAAGCAAACAAAGCCGAGTAATTGACAATGCTGACGCACACTGCCTTCCCTCGTTTTGTGCGCCGTTAGTTAGGCTTGTAAGCGCAGCGTAGAAAAGACGCGAACGTGAAAATCAACAGCCAACAGTGCCTACAAGAACAGCAATAACAAGTAAGCCTGTTCAAATCAATGGCCGAATGGCATTCTACACATTTGAGGGGTATTTTTTCCGTCGTCACCGTCGAGCGAATTTCGTTTTCTTTAAGCACATACGCACTCGTTCATACATACATACAAACGCAGAGACTTCACTTCACAAATATGCATGCGCATACATACATATGAATGTTTATCTCTGCACTTTGTGAGCGATCGTTCACGGCTGACTAGTTGGCTGGCTCATCCATATGGCCTCTCTCTTTCTGCTCCTTCTTTTCCGCTATTGCCATTGTGGGTTTCTCGCATTGTGGCTTGGGATCGACTGCTGCGTCGTCGGCTTGAAGCGTGATTTGTTGTTATTACAAAGGCGATTGTCGCGCTCAGCCCTAGCAATCGGCAGTGTTAAATGAATATTGTTGTTGTTGCTATTATTTTTATATTTCTCATACATATCGCACACATTTGGTTCACTTTTGTTGTTGTTTTTCTTGTTGTTGGGCGTCGCGCTGATTTTGGCTTTGGCGCTGGCGTTGCTGCCTTGTTTACGTATTCAGCTCGGTTTTGGGCTCGGGTGGATGGTTAGTTCATTGGCGTTTTGCCTGGATTTTATTAGTTGGTTTTTAAACTTGGTCGTGAGAGGGTAGTAAAAGTGAAAATCGGACAGCGTATACATCGTAGTAGCAGTGAGAACACTCGAAGAAAGTGGAAAACCAGCTAAATAAGAACACAAGAAAGCAATTGGAAAAGTGAGTGAGTGTGTGAGGAAGAATTAGCAAGAAGACGAAGATTGGATTTCTGTGGGGAGGCTTTTGAGAAAACCAACTCGAAGTGCAGACATACATACCTACATACATATGTATGTGCATACATACTTACTCATAGTGTTATCGAGTACTTAAGAAATGCATGAGTGAGGACGTAAAGTGGACCATATAACAAAACTGAGCTTATGAGTTGATATGCTTACATACTAACATATGTACATATGTAGATTGTGTTAATCCGGAGCGTATATTCACGTCAATTAAAGTGTTGGGAATTATTTATAGACAAATTTTGTGAATGGATGCGCTGAGGGCTAGTATCGCTTTTGTCAGCCCAACTGCAATTTACTCAACTCATAATAGCCCAACACAAACGAGAAAATCCAAAAAATCAAACACAGCGGCGGTACCGCCATCACCAAGCTCTTCGCGATCATCGTCAGCTTCCTCACCTACCAGCATCTTACCGGAAGCTGTCAACAAAGCAGCAGCAACCATTGAGCCGCCGTCGCCCACACACTCTTCACGCGCTTCGACGTGCTCTTCGCACTCGAGACTGCGCGTAGCAACCCCCGACTCTGATTGTGGTGGTGGTGGTGGTGGTAGTGGTAGTGGTGGTAGTGGTAGTGGTGTTGGTGTTAGTAGTCGTGAGATGAATGTAAACGGTGGAAATCAACTTGGTACAGCGTTGGATATGAAAACGAAAGGTTCAACAGTTGCCACTGCAGCCGCCGCCGCCGCCGTCGCCGTGGACCTTTTAAATGCTGGTATGCCAACAACTCAGGTGCAGTCGCAGAAAATCAAAAAATGTGCGTTTAATAATCAAAATATCAGTAGTAGTACTAAGTCGCTTAGTGAATTTGTAGAAGTAAATAGAAATTTTCCAAAATATACCCAATGTGCAGTACGAGCTATTGTATGTGATGTTGTCGAAGATAATATCAACAACTATAATAACAATAACAATAACATAGTTGAGGACAAGAAAGTTGATAACTATGAGGGACAAGCAGTCTTGCCAACAACAACAACAATGACTGCCACAAAGTTGCTTAGAAATTGTAGAAGTAGAGGTAGCCCTAGGTTACAGCAATTATATTACCGCCAACAACAACAACAGCCACAGCTGCAACGACAACAAAAGTCAATATCGTTACAGCGTCATCAAAAGCAGCGGCAACAAGTAAAACAGCAACAACAACAACAACAACAATATACAAAACGTTACCGACAACAACAAAAACAACCGAAGACGAAAACTAGCAAATATTTGAATAAAAAATTTAGGCTTGAACAAGAACGCAAATTTGCTGAAGCTGAACAGTTACAACAACAGCAACAACAACTCTATGCATCGTCAAAAGAAAACTTTTTACTTACGCTCGATTTACTTGCAGTGGTCCGCCGTAATGCCTCGGACAAATTACGCCTCATCCAAATGGTACACGACAATCCGATACTTTGGGATTCCCGCCTGCCCAATTTCAAGGGTGCCGAGGAGGAGAAGAATCGTGCTTGGGAAATGATTGGCAAGGAATTTAATGCGCCGGGGCGGCGTGTGGCGCGCGCCTTCAAATCACTACGCGAATCATATCGACGCGAATTGGCGCATGTGAAGCTGATGGGCACCGGTTTCAAGCCGAAGTGGAGTCTATACGAGGCGATGGACTTTTTGCGCGATGTCATACGAGAGAGAAAGTGAGTAGAGTGTAATGCATATTGAAAAATTATATAATTAAATTTTATTTCGTAAGTGTGCGTGCATGTACATATGTAGGTATGTGCCCAGTAGGAAAATTGTGTGCTTGCGAATGAAAGTGAAAGTGGGGCATACGATTGTCACTTCTCATCTTCTATTCTGTGTTTGAATAGTGTTTTACTAACACCGAATGTTCGTCGTGTCCTTCGGTGATGTAGTATTAGTAGCTACAAAGTAAAAGTGATTCAAATCGGTTGCGCCTTCAAGTGGATATTCGAGCTTCGGTTGAAAAATATATTGTGTATATTTTCAATATCGTTGACTCACATTTTAAAATCAAGGTTGTCAGCTTGCGCATACATAGATAAGCCTGAATTATTGAATTACAAATTTTTAGAAGGAGACAGAATATCAAAATACATACATACATACATACATACATACATACATATGTATGTTTATCTACAAATACATTTCTAGTTTATTACCATTAACTGCAGAAGCATGAATATTTCTGTCATCAATCATGGTTTGAGCTGAGATTTTAATAGAAACAAGAAAAAGAGATGTCTTCGATCATGCCGAAGTCTTTATGCCTTTCATGAATATATCAAATTTATTGAAAAACTCGATTTCGATAATTTACAGTACCAACATTTAAAGTGAGGTTATGCACCTATGTAAATAGAATACCAAATTTCTCGCTCCTAAATGATTTTTGGCGGATATTTTAGGACAAAGTTCATATGATAACATATCGGTTCTTTGGGAGCTATATGATATTGTTGACCGATCATATCGCTAAAAATTTTGGTTCTATCTCTTCTCCTTCTGGTACTTACATATTGTACATCGGTTCAGAGCTGATATACGATTTCATGTACAATGAGTTACATATCTCTTCTTTCTGAAGTAAATCCTACTAAATCCAAATTTATTTGCAATGGAAGAGATTTCCATCTAAGTAGGACATTCCAAAAGAAACTTCCTTTTAGGCTTAGAAGGTAAGATCCCAAACTTTACAGCGCTAGTCTCGCTGAAGAAATTGCTCATCCCCCGTGGACTGAGTTAGTGCAATGACAATGTCAAGTTTCGATGTGAAGAAGCGAAGCTCAACCCTTTTATTGTAGCGGTCGATTAGTCCCGCCTTCGAGGTCAACTAGTGAGAGACTTAGGCAAAGAATTATCTCGATGGGCTTAGACCAAAGGGAGAGCGTTGTTAGGGAACACGTTAAGTGGTGTGTGTGCGTATTGTGGGGACTCATTGTGTGGTCTGGTTGCATATTGCTAGGAGACGAGTATGGATAGTAAAGAGTTAAGTCACTACAGTTTTTAGACATTATTTGTAAAGTTTTTTGTTGGTGTAGCCGTTGTTTAGGAGCAGGTCAATCTCATTGAGTCCATCTAACGAGAAGCGAAGGAAACTTAGGGAACATGAAGAGAGGTGATTACTATTGTGTTGTGACTCATTGCTTGCTGGTCCTACGTTCAGCTTTTCGTGGTCAAAACTGAATAAGAAGAGTTTAAGTCACTGCAGTTGCTAGACCTTAATTATGAAGTTTGTCTATCCAGAGGGACGGCTTACTTAAAGGCGAGAAAAATGAATTGCTGGTCGACTGCATTGGTGGCAATTTGAACTACAACGATATATATAGCCTAGAGAGTAGCGGAAAGCTTGTCTTCTGTTATTAGTACCAAGTCCAGGGGGAATTGGAGTAATTTCGTTACTCTCTTATCTCGATTTCTAGATTTATAGTCTGAGAGACCCGAACATTTGGAGTTGAACATATTGCGTAGCTTATCGATGGTAGAGTTGATCGTAACCAAAGTTAAAGAAGGAAGGACCAAGATTTTCATCTTGCCAAGGTCAAGTCACTGCCGCAACATTCTCCAAAATAAATTTGGGGGACAAGAACAACAAAATACTTTGATTATGGAAAAAAGTTTTTCGTATCTTCAGTATCTTCAAATTCTTAGCTTCGAATTTACTGTTATTGTGGGCCATGCACACGAGTGTGAGTCAAATAATTTCAATATAATCAGCAACATCAAGCCACTGTTAAACAACAGCGTTCTACCCCCGCAAATATTTCTTTATGTACATATATGTGTGTGTGTGGGTGTATGTTTGTATATGTGTGTGCATGTCTACAACTCAATTGAGGCATAAAATGAAATGAAATCAAAACTGAATGACACGCCACAAGTAGCAATCATAAATTAGAGCAAACTTGGCTCACACACGACATTTATACATATGCGAGTACATATGTATGTTTATGTATGTATGTATGTATGTATGTATGTTATGAAACAGCTCGCTGATTGTGCATATGCGCACGGGCTTACAAAATTCTTATGCTGGCTGAGTGATTTACGTTAGAAACGGCGAGCTTCATCAGCATTGCGACATCGCAACAACAACAACAACAAAAGTAAAGCGTATTAATAGTAATAAAATTAAAATTTCAAGCAATTTTTTAATAAAAGCAAATTATATGTAGACGCTTTTGTCGCAAGAGGCGGCCAAGAAAGAGGAAGCATGGAATGTTTGTATATATTTTTATACGCCCAATTATGATGCGATGAACGTATATATATGTATGTATGTGTATACATACATACTTATATATATCAATAAATTAATATCTTTCCTGGACAATATGCTTCCATTAGTGGGAATGTGTTCTCGGCCAAGTTACTTACGATTTCAACGCTTTGGACCTTCGCATGCTTATAACGCGTAAATATATATGAACATATGTGTAGATGTATGTACTTTAAAAGATAAATTTTTAACGCAGTCATTCAGAAGTGTCAAATATAGACTCAAAAAGGTATATTAATATGTACATGCATATAAATATATATATATATATATATATATATATACTTATATGTAAGTATATATATATATATAGGTTTAAACCATTGGTATCAAAGGCGCATCTTTAATCTACAATTCATTTGACGAACCCTAAAACAGTATTTGCCGCAATCTTGCCATAAGCACGAATGACCCACGAAACCAATCAACCAAGTAACCGTTCAACCCCTCTGTCTTCGAAGCTAGCTTGCTGTGTTTGGCCCATTATCTTCGTTGATCACTGATCGCTGTCTTTATGAATGTGTAAAAGTCTAAACAAACACGCACACATACATATAAGTACATAAACATTATTTACGACATAATTTTGAAATGATTTGCTTAATAAAACGTTAGCAAATCATAACCCACACCCTATAAATGCCAATATGTTTTCATATATATATGCAGATATATATTCATATATATAAATGTACATATGTGCTAAAGGGTGATCAATTTCGAGGTTCCCTACTTTTTTTTAAAGAAAAAACACAGAAAATTCAAATTTATTGGGGAATGTTTTTTTTTTCATTTGAAAGAAGATTCTTTGGCATTTATATTTTGAAGACTATCTCTTTCAAATGTTGACCGCGGCTACGTCTCAGACGCGAAGTCGTTCCATACGTCAGTCCGAGTTGCTGCGAATGGCGCCGAATCGGCTCTCCACGGTCTTCGTGTACACTCTCAGCTTCGGCCGCTATATTTTCGTCACTGCGTGCTGGACATGGTCTATTCTGTCGAATATTATCCAATAATGAATGCTAGGTCTCAAGATAGGTGATGGTGTTGCGAATAGTACGCTCAGTAGGACTATTATCCGATGACCATAAGTTCAGTGAAGCGCACGAAACAAATTCTTTACAGAACGTAAATTTTCGTAATAAAGTTGAATGATTTGTAAATGTTGTTCAGGCTAGAGTCTTTCCATGATGAAATGTCAAACAATACTGAACAAAAATCACATGACAGCGTGACACGACTCACGCGTGATCTGTAAAAAAATATGCTATTGAAATGAGTACCTGTACTGGGATCACCCTTTACATGTATACAAATACGGTAACGGTTAATACACATAATATAACATTGTTCGATCAAATTTTATGCTTTCATTATTTCATGCTTAGCCATATTTTATGTTTAGTTATAATTTATGTTTAGCAATATTTTTTGTTATGAAATGTTTTTTAAAATTTTGTAATTAGCTATATTTTATGTTTACCCATATTTTATGTTTAGCCATATTTTATGTTTAGCTTTATTTTATGTTTAGCTACATTTTATGTTGAGTCATATTCTGTGTTTGAGAATATTTGAGTTTGCTAAAATTATATGTCTGACAACATGTTAGCGCTAAATAAAATTTTATCTTTCGCCATTTTTTATGTTTATAAACATTTTATGGTTATCAATATTTTATGTTTGGAAAAACTTTATTTAACGATGTTCTATGCCTAGTCATATTTAGACACATTTTATGCTTTTGTACATTTTAAGTTGAGTTGCTACATTTTATATTTGGAAATATTTTATTATTTATTGTTAGCAATATGTGATATTTGGAAATATTTTCTGTTCAAAAACAGATAATCAGTAACAGTTTGAAGCCAGTTTTAGTGTGTTCTTGAGTTTCACGTTATCAGCGTACTAATTTCAGTTAAATGGGCCGCCGTACAACGATCGAAAAGCGAGAATTAGTCATAAACCATTTCAAAAATGGAAAATCGTAGCGAAAAATAGCTGAGATAGTTAATTTAAGTAGTGCGACAGTGGAAAATATAATGAGAAATGTGACAAATAAAATTTTCAATGAACGGGACGAACGTTAATTTGTTCTTAAAATTAAAGAAAATCCTAGGCTATCAGCTCCACTATTAAGCACAGAGGCTCAGGAGGAACTAGGTAAATCATTTGGTGCTGAAACTGCTCGTCGGGTACTTCAGTGGTTGAGTACCCCGAAAGAAGCCATTCATTAGAAAAATATACCAAGCCGAGCTGCTTTTGCCACGGAGCTGGAAATCAAGAATTTTGTCTTTTGGAACACAGTAATTTCTGCTAACAAATCGAATTTCAATCTTTTCGGCTTAGATGGAATGTCTTACGTTTGGCGGAAACCCAATACTCGGCGTTGGAAATTTGCTCTTTTTGGATGGTATTATGGATAAAATGTTATGCCTTAATATAGTAAAAGAAAGTTTACACCAAATTGCCGAGAAACTTGGGATACGTCGAAATTTCCGATATTATTGGAACAACGATCCTAAGCTCTAATCAACAATAGTGCAGACGTGGCTAATATGGAATTCTCCACATGTAATGAATCCACCGGCCCAGTCATCCTACATGAACCCGAACGAGATTCTATGGTCTTTATTAGAAAATAACATCCGTAAAAACCGCAAAAGTAAAAAGGAACAATTATAAATTGCAATTTCGGAAGAGTGAAACAAAATCATAATAGAAAGTACAAAAAAAAAAAAAAAAAAAAAATAGTTGAGTCCATGCCAGCTAGACTATAAACTGTATTAAAAGCTAACGGATATCACACTAAATATTAAACAAGTTTTAATTCAAACACTTATCGTATTTTTAGTAAAAAATCCACTACATGAAATAAGCTTTGGGCAACTGTATTATGTTCAGTAAAACCCAGTAATATTGAATATTGAACCATATTTCGTGTCTAGTAAAATTGATATTTTGTTTTTGTTATAATCGGACACTTATGTTTATCATGTGCTAGCATTAGGAGCCAATTTCGGTTAGTAGTTTGTTTTTGACAACAGAAGAGGTTAGTCAGTCACGTTTTTGCGAGCTCTTCGATTTTTGACTTTTGAAAGAAATAGATCAAATAAATGTACTAAATTTTGCGTGAAAAATGGAATAAAATGTCTCAAAAAGGTGTTTATAAGTGGCACAAGCGCTTTACAGAGGACCGATAAATTATTGATGACGATGAGCGTCCTGGAGGTGCGACCACGTCAACAAGCGAAGAAAACATCGAAACAGTGAAAAAATTATTCTTGAAAATCATATATCAATCAGCTCATATAATTCAGTTTTCTCGAACGTTTTGGGCATGAAACGTGTGGCAGCGAAGTTTGTTCCGAAATTGCTAAATTTTGAGCAAAAGCAATGTCGCATTAGTATCGCTCAGAAGTTGTTGAATGACGTCAACAACGATCCGGGTTTGCTCCAACGGGTCATAACTGGCTACGAAACGTGGGTATATGGTTATGACGTCGAAACTAACGCCCAATCATCCCAATGCAAGCTGCCAGATGAACCATGACGGAAAAAGGCGCGCCAAGTTCGATCAAATATGAAAGTTTTGCTCACTGTTTTCTTTGATCACAATGGTGTGGTGCATCATTAGTTTCTGCTAAAAGGCCATACAGTTAATAAGGAATACTACGAGGAAGTTATGCAACGTTTGCGTGAAACAATACGACTCAAACGATCGGAATTGTGGAAAAATAAATCGTGGTTCTGCATCACGATAATACACTAGCTCACACATCAATGCTTATTTTTGATTTTTTTGGCCAAAAACAAAGCCGTAATCATTCCTCAACCACTGTATTCGCCCGATTTGGCTCTCTGAGACTTCTTACTATTACCAAAACAAAAGAAACCAATTAAAGGAAAGCGGTTTGCCACAATTGATGAGATCAAGTCAGAATCGAAGAAAGAACTGATGACCATACCGAAAAGCATACTTCAGAAGTGCTTCGAGAATTAGAAAAAGCCTCGGCACAAGTGTATTATAACCGAGGAGGATTACTTTGAAGGAGACAAAATAGATATTGATGAATAAATAAGTACTTAAAATACCTCGTATATTTAGACATATTTTATGTTAAGACATATTTTATATCATGCCAAATTTTATGTTAAGCCATAATTTATCATATTTTATTTTCAGCACCATTTTACGTCTGCCACATTTTATGTTGTCATAGTTTCTGGTCAGCCACAATTTATGTCTGCCATATTTTATATTAAACCATTTTTATGTTCAGCATAAATGGTTCTTGGAAACTATTATATACATATTTAGGAAAGTCTCAAACTTAGAAAGATTTTGAATGTTTTCAAAACTATTAGCTTATTGCATTTTACTTTCAGCTTTCTGCTGCTTAGTAATATTTTCCATTCAGCAACATTTAGGCTCTTAACAATTTTTTTTTTTGTCAACTTTACATATCATTAAGTTATAGGGAAGGAATTTCCTGTTCTAATTAACCTTTAAACTAGCGTATCAGAGAAGGTTTACAATTTATTTGCATACTTTCGTTACCTACTGTAACGTACATATGTATGTATATGGTACAGAATAATAATTCCTTCAAGTGTTTGTATGCTTAAATAAGAATATAGTATATACATAAGTATATCCATGTATGGCTACTTGTATAAGTGTATGTAAATAATTTTATTTATTTATACGTTTGATTTGATGTTATTTTGCTCGTTTTGCTGCTATTGCGGCGCTGTTGTTACCCTCTTGCAAAGGCGTCAATAAAATGCCTGTGCCATTTGTTGGCTCGAGGTTTTCTTACTTAATTCGCTAGCACGATCGGTCGGGCCATTTTTAACCCTGGCTCTTTCATTTAACATTACGCGACTCACACTATATGCATGCATACATACATACATATGTATGTGATTTCAGCTCTGCAACATTTGAGTCGTCTTTTTATTGTGTGAGTGCGCGTGTGTGTGTGTGTGTGTTTTGTACAACGTCAAAATGACTACAAATTCGCTTGCAAATTGTGTGTTGTAGTTGGTGGCGATGTAACCACATACATATAAATACATATTTACATATCAATGTACATATATATATATAGACATATATGTATATGTATGAGTGCTCATACATTTTTGCCATTTAATCGGCGCTTTTTATTCCTCACTGCTGTCACATCGTTCATTTAAACTTGGTCCATTTTGATCGCATGTTTGTATGTTTGTATGTTTGCAATCGAAAAAAATAGTCGCCACTGCGCTGGCTGAGTCTCACTCGTTGTTCTACTTCAAGTACAACCGTTAACTGCCCCACTAACCGCCGATCTTACCATAACTTAAGATTACCGAACTCCCCTTGGCTTGGCTTGGCGTGTTTTTCGCCCGCATATTTTTTTAAGTGCGGATGTACCAATGTACTTATATATATCCATGTGTGCGTGTGTGTGTGTGTGTTTTGTGGTTTTGAACGTTGATTGGTGGCTTTATTGGCATCAACGAAACGGCAGCGACAATCACAACCAAACGAATCGCACAAACGAGCGACCCAACGGTAGTGGCTGTAGAGAGAGCGTTTGGCTTGAGTTGGCTTTCGTACGAGCTGGATGCGGCATTTGTGACAGTTTATATGCAATATAGAATACTTAATATATTTAATACATACATACATTGGTACTTGTAAGTTGTGTCAACAACCGTTACGCCATATTTTCAAGCCAGTATGTAGTCTATCGCTCGACCCAGCGTCCCTTGCCTGTCATCATAGCCTGATCGCCACGGTGCGACGATCGCGACCATAAACTCAGTCACAGACAGAGCCAGAGCCAGAGCCAGAGCCACCATATGTGCGCTTGTTGGCTCGTCGGCGAGGCATCGTTATCAACTTAAATTCACAATAAATGGCCGTAAATGTGATAAAGCGCTATATATATATTTAGACATACATATATAGGGGCAGTATAAAAGTACTTATGTACATACATACATACATATCTAAATGCAATGCAAGTAAAACAGTTGTTTTGGGGCGGTCTCGGCTTTGGTGGCGATGTTGGCGGGGTACTTTCATGCCATAATGACATCGGCTTATTTAATAAACTCTCTAAACTATATTTATATGAGTTGTGTGCCAGCTTGATTTGTGTGTGTGTGTGTGTTGGTATGTGTGTGTGAGTGCCCACTCTCATTTAATACCGCACTGGTTGTTGTCGTGGTACAGTCAATTAAGTCAGCTAACTACGAGTATATGGCTGGAATGTTTTTACTGTTTATTATTGTTGTTTTTAATCTCGTCTTCCTGTTGAGTATTTTTCCCCTATTTAAAGCGAAATTTAATCGATTCAATTTATGCCAAGTATTGTAGTATAAATGTGGAATTTCAGCTCACACGTACATACATATGTATGTACATTCATACATATGTACGTTCATGGATACATATTTACATGCTAGCAACAGCGTTGTGATGGAATTTTTACCGTTACTAACGAATAAACGATCTAATAATTCATTCAGCCCTGAAATTGTGTTAATAAAATTCTCGCTTACAATTGAGCTACTTTGCGCTTAAACTGAGTTGAATTCTTCATTCGAATATTATATCTACATAATTGAAGCTTCTCATATACAGTTTGGATGCTTTAAGGCTTTCAATGATTTAACATCGCAACATAAAGCACCCCTAGTGAAGTGTTGCATATACTATACACATAGACCATAAAGTCTGCGTTCATCCAACACATTTTCTAAAGTAAGCTACAAACACAATTGAAATAGTTAATTCAGTTAAAAAATTTTACATGCATTATTCATTATATTTCTCAGTTCAAAAATTTGTATACAAATTTCCATTTTCGAGATAACGGTATCTAAGTGCAGCAACAAGTAAACATAGGCACCACAAAGTCTGTGTTCAGTTTGCTTGACTTGAGAATACCGTTACTTTTCATGAAGATAGATGTTTCTTCTTTTTGAATATTTTCTATTGTCTTTTTTTTGTCCTAATTAAATTTAAAGATTTCGTGACGTGTTTTAATATTAGTTTCAAAAAATGGAAAGCAAATGGAAAGAAATTAGTGTGTCAAAGGAAAAATAATTATTAAACTGCTTAAAGATAGCGAAAGTTTCCGAAAAGTTGGAAAAACTATTGGAAGAACGTATTCCTCCGTCCAGCGCGTAGGAAATAATTTCAACCAAACCGGTATTTTAACGTCGAAATCCCGATCTGGCCGTGCAAAAATATCAGTACGGGAAGAAAGAATTTGGTGAAAGCTATCCCCCGAATAACGTCAACAAATATAGTTGAAAATTTAAAAAAAATGTTTAAAAAAATAATTTGTGCAGAAACTGTTAGAAAAATTTACGTTAAGCTGGATATCATGATAGAGTCGCTCGAAAAAAATCTTAAATCTCATTTGTCAACAAACGAAAGCGCATTGAATTTGCTCATAATAATAATAATAATAAGTCTCCGGAATTTTGAATACAAGTAATTTTTTCGGATGAGAGCACATTTTATATATAACGAAAATGAAAATGGAAATATAGATTTTTGCTTTTGCATTTTAAGCTTAAAAATATAATGAATAAATTCATGTAGAAATTTTTAACTGAATTAACTCATTCAGTTGGGTTTTTACTTTACTTAAAAAAATGTGTTGGATGAACGCAGACTTATGGTCTATGTGTAAGCCTAGATCGGCAAATTATGTAAAAAAAAAATCGTCATTGTTGGTACAGTGACCATATGATTTCACTTGACTACCTAACATCTTCCTAAAGTACCCCGTAATGGCCTAAAAATCTGATCTTTGTATTAGCAAGATTTATCGACGGCTAATTCACCGCCAATATCACGTAGAATACCGCAACTCCGACTCAACGTGTAAGCTCAGCGATCCCTCTAAATATTGACTGAGATGCAAGTTAGTTGCAACTGTCTGACTAGTGCTTTGTATTGCGAGCGTAATCTCGAAACCATTGGAAGTCGCTTTTCACCAAAATTGACAAACTGATTTGTACTGCTCTGGAATATTATTTTAGCCGTTTAGATAGTGATTGTTTTAATATGTTCTTGAGTTAAAAATATCTCATGAACATCATACTGGAGGTAGACCTTCCTTCTGTTTGGTAGAATGGCTGATCCTAAGAGGATCTCACATCCTGAGTGCTAGACCATAGATTATTCCATCTCTTCTTCCATACAACCACGACAGTGGGTATCTGGAAAAATTTCCAAATCTTACCTCGGGAATTCCCATCGTACAAATCTCGGTCACAACTCTCACAAAGTGCTAGAGTTTTGCTCTTACGTACTAAGGGGCTTCCCTGAAGGCATCTCGCAGTCTATCCCAGGGCACGTAGACTTAATTCAATGCGCAAGTTAACGAAGGAGGCCTATTTGCGATCCCATATATAAAAATGAAAATTCTTTACAATTTTGGAGCTCAAGGTTGTAAAAGCTGAATTGTTAGCTGAGGAAAAGATAGCAGTTTCGAAGTAGTGCTTCCTTGATAGCAAGTATATCTGCCTGAAACACACTACAATAGTCTGGAAGTCTAAACCCTACGCAGATGGATAATTCTTGAGAGAAGTCTCCTGCGCCGACCTTTCCGTCAAGCTTCCATTCATCCGTAAAGAAATTAAGTGTTCTCCTCCAGTGGGCCGGTCTGTGTATTTTACTAATTGAGACAAATTCGAGCCCCTCAGGAACAGCGGAGCGCCTCACGCTTGAGCTGACTCTGAGTTTTACCACTACTTTTACAGTGATAGGTTACCTGTAGTAAATATAAACACGCGTAGTTAAGCGCCGTTATCGTTTTCAAAGTAGTATGGTCCAAACACATCTCCGGAACAAAGAGTGCACCAGATGGTAAGTTATTTGAGGATTCATGGAGCCCCAAATTCGACAATTTTGCTTAGTTACGTATCCACCGAGTTAGAAATGTGCCTCGTCGCCGAAAAAAAATTTGTTGAAAAAATCGTGGTCCACTGCTTTTTGTTCAATCAACCAATCGACGTAACTACGGCGTTGTAAAGGGTCAGCTGGTTTCCGTTGTTGTGTGAGCTGGACCTTGTGTGGATGTAGGTATAAGTCCAAGTGCAAAATACACCATAATGTGCCGTAACAAATGCCAAGTTCTTGAGAACGTCGCGAAATAAACGCATTCGGGTCTTCGGCTATACTTGTGGACTTGTGGACTCTGTCATAATTAATGAGGGGCAAATATACTTTAACATATTTGGGCGCTTCAGGACGAAAAACAAAACCAATCTAACCTTTTTTCTATAAAAAAAATAGTTAGAATCCTATCGGAACCTTTTTCAGCTCCTACAGCATGTCTTCAACCCTGTACTAAGTATTTTTTTATCTAGTAAAAAATTTCTCGTTACAAAATTCATTTCCTCTTCCCTACATTGCCAATGCTCAAACCCTACTTATGGCGTACATACAAAATTTAAATCAAATAATTTGAATTGCTTAGCAACTTGGCATTGTGACATAAATATGCTACCTAAATTCATCTACATATGTACGAGTATAAGAAGATATAAACATATGAACAAACGCCAAGCCAATACATTCCCCATAAAGAGAAATAGAAAACCATTCGAAACGTGCAATAGAAAAGTTTGAGCAGATTTACTACACAATACGTAGAGTTTTTTAAGAATGGAAGTTAGAAAAAATTTCGAGAGCAAAAAGTAGCCACCGGAAATAAGTTACGTCGATGATAACCGAAAAAAAAAGAAAAAATTAAAAACAGAATTTTGTGTAGGAGAAGCGCGTCAAACGGTGAAGACAACCTAAAAATTATACAAAAGACTAAAACATACATATTTATGTACATAAATACATAAATGCCTGAAAGCGTCTGTCAATTTGCAGTACATTTGCGCAGGAACAGAAGTCTTCTTGAATCCGTTTCAATATATTTCCGAGAGCACTTACTAGATAAATATGTACGAGCATGTATTTATATACATATGTTAGCATGTGTCTAATTATGCGTGAGGCAGACAAAAATGGTTTTTATTAAATCGATTTATGGCTCCGTAGGTGAGTTAAAGATACGTCTTGAATACCGTTTAATAATGAGATAAGTTTTCGACTTTCGTACGCCTGAAAGTGGCCTGAAATTATTTTCTTTTTAAATACAATGCAGTTTCCGACTTCCGGTCTTACAACAAATATCCTCTGGGTAGGCAACAAACATTCGTTTGAAGGCGACCTAAATTAAGAATTGCGTTTGTGTGTGGTGTTTGGGACCTACCACATGAAATTCATGCCCAATGTAAAATGAAGAAATGCCCTGGATGAGAGACCCCATTTTTGATGACGACCCCAGTAAACGTTTAAAGGACCACGATTTGAGCGCGTGCATCTGGTTTGTCCCCCCAATTGGCCCAGCTGGTTGATGTACAGAAGAAAAGGACAATTTGACCAAATATGCTTACTATGAGCGGCATCAGAATCTTGCTTGGCGATTTTAACGACAAGGTGGGTGTAGAAAGTATCTTCGGTACAACAGTTGGCAAATTCAGCCTCCATGACGAAATATCCACAAACTAGTTGAGGCTGATCGACTTTGCCCGGGTCGAAATATGATTTTCCTGTAACACCACGTTCCGGCACAAGAAAATTCTTCATGTAACATGACCGACTTCGGATCGAAAATCGATAATGTCTATCCAGTGTTATAGATGTCCGACTCCGAGTAATTAATATCGACTCGTATCACATTCTAGTATCAGCGTTGGATGATACGCATCCACCTCAGTGCCCGTGAACTAAAACAAGACAGGTTCGACGCCGTACAGCTATAATCAGAGAACCGCCTCTTACTTCTCTGCGAGCACTCAACAGCAACTCGATATAGGTGGAACGGCATTTAAAGCTCCTTACGTAATGTCGCTACAGAAACAATTGGTTTTCGATAATGTCCAAAAAAAGAGCTGCTGCCATGAGGATAGATGCACTTGAGTGGAGGGAAAATAATCTACCTACCTCCAAACGCTGCGGGCGATCACGACCCATGTAAGCTGGGGTAGATACTGGGAGGCTGAATAGGGAAGAAATAGAAGTATGTCGAAAGTGAAAAAGAGGTAATGCTCGAAAACTACGAAAAGAGGACTTCTAGAAGGTTTCAAGATTGAAGCGGCGTCATGTAGGAACCGAGGAGGTAATCTGGTGGTAGATTTCCAGATCGAGGACGATGGTGCAGACTTTACATCAACCGACGGAAGAATCTCTCCGAGCCTCTGCCGAAGTTGCAGACAGCTTTATTTTGGATATGGTATTGAGGTAGTGAGCCGGGACAAGACAGAAAATCATCTGTCAAAGTTTGTTTGTTGATTCGAGTCAACAATGTGAGACTTGAAATACAACGCAGAATCCTTTTTGCCACCAGGTACGTGCTACATTAGACTGAGTAGGCGATTGAAAGCTAAAGCACTCTTTCGACGAGCCAAAAACCTAAGTCTAAATGTCGTTCATCACATCTGTTCTGTTCGAAATGCTTGTCAATGTCAAAGTACTCATGGCTATTCAGTTTGGTTCAGATCAAACCAAGATTTTTCTCTTTTCTCACATATTATGTACTATATATGTATGTATGTATGTATGTTCCAAGTATATACCACTTCACTTGAATTTCAAAAAGACCAAAAGGTAGGGGGCGTCGTCTGTGTCAGTCAGTACGAGTAAAATGCCACTTGGCCGAGATTAAAAAATTGACAAACTCGATGTTAGCAACAAATGAATGTATAAACACACATACACGACATATAATGCTAACAACAACAACCTTAAAAAAATTACACTTATTTTACAATACAAATGCATAAAATTTCCATATGTCGGAGCGTATAAAAAAAGGAAATGCTGTAAAAGAACAAAACAACAAAGCATAAAGATCAGGGTGTATGGCAGCGGCAAGGCACGTCGGTAGTGGCAGCTTCAAACAATAAACACAAGAGTACAAGATTCAAATAACAAGAAAAAAAAAAGAAAAAAAATTAGGAAGAATTGTGCGCTGCCGCAAAATAAATAAGTGATAGGAGTACAGTAAAAGTATGTAAAGAGCGAGAAGTTGGCCATGTTAGGGAGAGGATTATACAAACTGATTTTTGAGTGTTTTTTTTTTCTCTATAAAAGAAGACTTTGCGAGCTTTACTTTCATGGAAGAAATAGCTCCAGATTTTGCTCAAACATTTTCGAGCAGTACGAGCATTTGAGCAACGAGCACTCGCACACCTGCTCATTGCTCATTACTCGAAAATTGTTCGAGTCGAGCACGAGCATTTTGAGCATTTTAACAAACATTTTGACAAACACTTTGATTTTTTTCTCAAAACTATTTTTTATTAATTTTAAATTTACATATTTATGCAGAATGTAAAAATCATTGAAACGCCAAAGAAATTTATACAAACAAATATGAATTTTTTTTGTACTGCTGAACAGTTGATCGACCGAGCATCGAGCTGCTCGCAATGCTCGATATCCGGGTATCTAGAGTTCTAAGAAATACTAAAAAATCATTAAAAAAATGTAAGATTGTTAATTATAGAGTAAATTTCATAGACATATTTATTCAAAAAAAAAAAAAAAAAAATTAACTAATATAAGAACCTACAAAAAATTTTAACTCGCATATTTATTTGCAGACTGCTTGTTAAGCCTAATTAATTAAAAATTAATTTTTGTTATTTTTCATTTAATTTTGTTATTAATGACTCATATTATCAGTTGTAGCAGTTTTAATTTAACAAAATTAAAATTTTTGTATTTACGCTCGCACAGTATATGTACAAGCGATTGCATTCATTATCAGCTCTATGCTCTTACCAGGAAATATATACATAAATACATATGTTATATTTACATATATAACAGTATTTGTACAGCTTCATACAGTTTTTTTGTTTTTGGTCTAAAAATAGTATGAAAACACACACACCCACACAGCTGCAAACAAAAAGAAAATTCAGTCAGCAGTCAGCAGTAGTATTACAGGCAAACAGAGACGTCAACAGATAACGTATGTTAACACATCTAAAACGACTGATATGCATGTATGTAGTCATAAATATGTATATGACACATGAAAACATGCATACACACATCACATACATACAAACATGTTATATGTATGTCTCAACATAATTTTGTGCTGAGTTTGTTAAGTAAGATCCTTTGCCGCTCATTCACTATTAAAATTTTTCTACGCTCATATACGAGTATTGTGACTTGGAAGACCTAGATATAAAATGTACGCGAAAGAAAGAATTTTTTGTAATATGATATATTCTACTGAAATTTCAAGTGTTTCACCAAAAGAATTCCTTGCGGCTCCTCTACAAACTTGGCTAGATTTTCGTTTCATATGGCAATTTCAAATAAAGGAGGGTTGGAAAATTCGGATATTTTTAGCCCAAACCGTGGAGCGAGCGTCAAGCTAGTTTTAAGACAGCTGCTAGGCAGTATACTCGGCAGAATATATTGATTTATGGATTTATGTGATACGTTAAGTAAATATCAAAGCGCATGTGGTATAAATACATACATATATTGTACATAAACACATACAAAAGCTTCGGACAGGAATTTCAATGTCCATTTATCGCTTGAACGTGCGATTATTTTTTAAATGTTGACAAGTAAAATAGAAAATCCGTGAGATTTGTGGTAATACTAGATTTGATAATTTATACAAACATATATATATATATACCAGTATATTCATATGTATAAAATATTATAAAAATCTAAAATTAAACTTTTAAGTTTGATAAAATTGCCTGAGAAAACGCAAAAAATTAAACTCTTCACGACCATAGTTTGCCACCATTTGTGGTCTGTGAATTAACTAAGAATATCTAAGTGGCGATAGCGCGGTGCAAAGTTGAGCCAATCGTGAGAAATTATTCAGTAGCTATTATTATATTAAAAACAACAACAACAAAAAAAAACGGAAAAAGACCAGTTTTAAAAATAAATATAGAACATAACAAGAAATACTTGTTCCTGTTATGTTATGAATAATTAGTTTTTGAATTTTCATTAATTGACGGCGAAAATGTATAAGAAAGTTTAGCTTGTAGATTTTGGATTGTAATTTTGGTTAGGCCGTGAGCTATTGCATTCAATTTACAAAAGAACAATAAGAGGCTCAGAGAGTTAAATGGAAAATGTGTTTTCTTTTGCACCGCCGACCTGCACAAGAACACTCATCTGGCTTATTTCCAAAAATTTTGGAATACTTTTAATAAATTAAGATATTTAGTCAAAAATAATAATAAATATTCTGAAATATAATTTATATTTTATTTGATATTTTTTAAAATAATTTTTGATCCGCCATTTTACTTACTATTCGGATTTTTCAGTGTCCCTTTCACAACAATTTTTTACTATTAATCAGGTACGTTGTTGTTTAAGCGATTTCAACTCAAACCGGTTAAATAATGATAACATTTTGTATTATTGTTTTCCATGTTATTCGATAACCTACCTAACGTTCTTTTGTAGGTCCGGTGCAAAAGTAAACGCCTAAAGTAACAACAAAATAAACAATTTCGCTAAAAATTTCCTGTCATTAGCAAAAACGTTTTCAACTGTTATTTTAGAGTTCAATTCACTGTTCTGAGGTAAACACCGCTTCCCCCATTATAGCCGAGTTTATAACAACACGTCAGTCGTTTCTTAAGTTCGTCATTTCGCGCCCACTGGAGATACCAAGTGAAGCTAGAGCGCTCACCATCTGATTTCTCCAAAGAAGTGGAGGGTCGCTGTCTATTGATTTCTAAATTATGTTAATTTCGCCGTTTATTTCCTATAGCTCATCGTTCCACTGACATAGACCATAGGCTCATTCTTCGTTTGTTTAACTTTATTATTCTTTTAGTGGGCAATACCTTTTCGAGCTTCATTATGGTCGTGGCATGGAACATCAATACCATCGTCAACGGTTGAACTGTCTGGTTCACTGTCTTCGTGTGCTTCACTTTCGCTGCAGTTAAGCAGATTGGAGAAGTGTTCCTCCCCATAAATTCATTATACTCTGCACGTGAGTCACTAAATTCCCTTTCTCGTTACTAAAAAACTACAAAAAAAATTCTTCGTTCTTCGAACCTCCTCAGACGCTTCATGTTTCCGTGAAGTTGTCGGGCATATCTCCTGCTGGCCAACTCATCAAGTTCTTCATGCTCACGCATTTCAATCTCTCTTTTTTTCTGTGTGTAAATGTATCTCGCTTCGCTCTTTAACCATCGAAATCTTTCCCATACAGCTCGCATTTGCGGTCTATCGCGAGATACGTATTCTTTTTTTTTCCAACGCGGTACGACAATCTTCTTTTCAGCTTCGTTAGCGACTGTTAGGAACTTAGAATGCAATCCCTTGTATCGAACTGTTGATGCGAACTCGATGTCTGAATCTCTCTCCTACCACATGTTCAGCATCAAACTTGCGCTCCTTCTTTCTATGGACACTGTAATAAAAGTTGCATTTCCTGGATGGGGGTGATATCAGTCTTATTTTTTATGACGACATCAACCAGCTGGGCAACGGCATCCTTCAAATTAAGGAACCGAACATTTCAGGTGCGCGACCTTAAATCTTAATCCTTAATACGTGGCGGGCCCTAAATTCAGTGCACAGTCTCGCCAGGCAAGGGTGTAAAAGTTGCTTATTTCATCACCGACATCCGCTTGCAGCCGCACATCTGGAGAGCAGTGACTGTAGCGAATACTTACACCGCATAAGTTGGAGTGTTTGCGCTGTAGTTTCCTCTCTTAGCCATGACCCAAGGGCTTCACTGGCTGCTTACCTAGTATCCGTATTTCTCATCATACTAGTACAAAATCTGAATAATCAGAGTGTAGAAAAGCTTTTTAAATATTTTTCTCTAAAATACAGCCGTCGGTAGGGTGATTGAAAGAGAGTATGTTTTAGTTGTTGTATACAGTAAATTATGTAAAATTTATATGCTTATATACTTTAACTTATATATTGCCATACACATACACATACATATGTATCTAATCAATACTCCTTTTCTTCTTCTTCTTCTTTTTTATTTCTCATTTCTCTTCTCCCCTCTTTTTTCTTTTGTTCCTCTCTTTACAGAGGCGGTTCGCACGCTGCTGAACATGCGGCCATTGGCCTTAATTTGAGCGCATTCACGCAACATTTAAACAACAACAATAGCAAGTCTGCACTGAAACTGAACGCCGCCTTGCATTCATCATTTAACGAAAGCGCATTGAATCTGTCGAAATGCGCGCCAGGCCTGAATATGAGCCACGAAGACTATTACTACTATGTGAAATCGGAATTGGATATGTCGGCGGCGCATGCGGGTAACAATGGCATTGGTATCGGTAATGGCGGTGGTGGTGTTGGTATTGGTGTTGGTGTTGGTAGCAATGCAGCTGCTTCGCCACTTCCGCTGCCAGCACATCAAACACAACAGCTCCATCAACATCAGCAGCAGCAACAACAACAACAACAGCAACAGCAACAACAACACAGTGCTGCACATGACAGCCGTGTCTCATCTACGCGCAATGACAGCACCACCCAACACAGCAATACATTCGACGATCTTGACGCATCATCCGTACGCAGTGGCGATGAAGCCTCCATGCGTAATGCGGATATGAGCAATCAGGGTTCCGATGAAGTGGAGGAATTGGAGGCCATAGATGCAGATTTTCCCTATCCCCTCATACTCGATGCCAATTCGCCGCGTTCTGTGAGCGCAGCTGGCGGTAATGGCAATGTTGTTGGTGGTGGCGCATTGAAACGTAAACGTCGTGACATTAACGGTGATGGCTTAGATGGTGGCGGTGGCGACGATGAGGATGACTACGATGGACAGATGATGCAACAACATCGTCATTTGCGCCAACAAAATGGTGGCATCGGTGGTGCGAACGGTGGTGGCGGTGGTGGTGGTGGTGGTATGGGCATGGGTAGTTGTATGCTGGATATGCCGCCGCCGCAGACAGTCCGTGAGGTGTTGAACTCTAAGTTTTGTGGTTTCATTTCGGCGAAACTCAATAGCATGGAAGATACGGAGGCAGATAATTTAATGAACAAAATACTCATGTTGCTGGTGCAGACACAGACGCAAACGCAGACGCCAACGGGTGAAGGCAAATAGTTTGGCAGGACAGAGGCGAATGTGGTGCAATTTGTGT
>CM061526.1:31158812-31374767 GCA_030068015.2 Neoceratitis asiatica
AAACCGTTCTCCTTAACAAATCGCACGCATTGCTCTCGTGTGCTCAGTTCCAAAAAACACTTGCACATGGTTCCACATCCCTTCGAGCTCAGAGGCTGTCAGTACAGTCGTGCGCACTCCACGTTAGTTGAGGGGACTTCTACATATAATTTTTTTTTATTAAAATATTTGTACGTATGTAACGTCACTGTAATAATGTTAACTTACCAATTTCCACGGTATTCATTTTTAAAAGAATTTAAAAAAATGGTATTAATACAAAAAATTAAGAATAAAATACAAGGCACTTTCACTTTTAGAAAAATTGAAATAGCGAATAGCGGCATTAAAATAAGGCTCAATTTCGCTTTAATTCACCAATGCTAGTTTTAGCCAAAGTAATGCACCAAACTTAAAGAAATTCACACGAGTTGTTGTTGTTATTAACGTTTATTTGGAACAATTTACTTATTAATATTGTTAAATTATTAATAGTTTGCTGTTAAACTATTCACACATATATCATTAAATTTTCACATAACACGCTTATAAATGTCTCATATATGTTGTAATAAAGATGATTTTATATGTATGTTCACATGCGATTACAAGTATTAATTATATTCTTATTTTAATTTGTTAAGTAGAAAAATCAAATTTTATATTTGAAAATTTTTATCGACACGAATTGCAATAGAAATGCCCGACAATAACAATAAATGGGTGTTGCCATACAGCATAAAAATAAAAATACTTGACCATGCAGGATTGTATGTGCAAACACAAAAATATATTAAAGCATTTTTTATTCATCATTAAGAGAATTATGCAAAATTCTGTGCAAGACGTAGCCGATGTTGCTCCGGCCCAGGATTATTTTCTGAAGAGCGTCGGGAGGTCACCAATATACAAAGGTGACCCGCCCAAAATTACTTTGCAAGACGAAGCCGTGGTCCAACCTATGTTTTTTTTAAATCGCTCCCAATAGCAAGCACCATAACGGTAAAATCCTTTGTTAAATCATGGAAAAATCAACCGTTATACTCAATAGTGTGTTTACAAAAGTAATTAAAGTCTTTTTCCAGCGTTCTTTCTGTGTTTGATATATTCATTGTTTCAGTTTTTAAGTATAATTAAAGTCTTTTCCCTGTGTTTTTTCTGTGTTTGATATATTCATTTTATAAAGTTTTAAGTATACATTTTTATTTAAAAAATCAGTGATACGGATTACGGTAAGTTCGGTATTGTTGATAATTATACATACATATATGCACATTTATGTAGTTTTTTTTTTAAAGATTCTGATGTCCCAACCACTAGTGGAGCTGCACTAAACCCCAGAGCTATTACTGTTGCGGAATTCCGAAGCATGTGGAATAACCACAAGATGAGAGACAATCTCGTCTCGGTGGAGAAGTGCATAGCTTTTGCATGGGCTGTTGCTGCGCAGCAAATTATGCTCCTCCCATAGGGCGCCCATGTCCTTGGTGAGGCGTGGGAATTCACAGCTAGGAAACTTCTGCTGCCGAAAGGGAAGTTGCAGGGAGAAATCAAGTGTCTCAAGAGCGAAAGGCACGTGGTTTGAACGGGCACACATATCCCTTCCCCATATTTTTTATCTGACGTATTGCTTTGCACACAAGAAAACGCAATTCGACGTAGGATTACGTCGGTACACCACTTTCGTGCGGGACCATAACCGACTGGTACAGTTACTGCCGGGAAACGGTGGTGCTGTACCAGATCAATCATCAGCAACAGGAGGGTAAAATCGAGGGGCCCGGGAAAGTGGTCCAAATAGATGAGAGTAAATTCGGGAAGAGGAAGTATAACAAAGGTAATATTTCACTATTTTTTTTGTTAACTTTATTTAACTTTGTGTTAATTTTTTTTAGGGAGGAGGGTTGAAGGCCACTGGGTACTCGGGATGATTGAGGACGGATTTGTGGACCTATGGTTGGAAGTGTGCCCGGACAACGTGCGGTCCGCAGAGGTGCTCGTACCTCTCATCCAGAAGCATGTAGCTGAAGGGACAATAATACATACCGATTGCTGGAAAGCATGTGATTGTCTCTCCAGCTACGGGTACGAACACAAGCGCGTCAATCATAGCGATCCGGATAACCCCTTTGTTGGTCCGGATGGCACACACACCCAACGGATCGAGTCTCAATAGAGAATAGTGAAGAGATTTTTTATCAAAGAAAACTGCAACAATCCGGCAAATTTTGCGGACTTGATTGTAGAGTATTTGTGGAGGAAGGATTTAAAAAATAATAGGGAAGACCCTTTCCCAAAAATTATTGAGGCAATAAAATATTCTTATAAAGCCTAAACTTTGAAGTTTTGTTTTTGTTTAGATATTTTTCTTTATTTCCATATTCATTTCTGATTAAGTGAATTTACATAGGTGTTTTTTTTTAAAAAAATACTGTGCAGGGTAAAGCTGATGGTACGGCCCAGGACCACTTTTATAATGCGTGGTAGAAGGCCGGCATTTTACAAAGTTGTTCAGCTTAAAAAAAAACTGTGCAAGGCGAAGGCGGTGTTGATCCGTCCCGCGCGCGAGTTATGAGTCCGTGCCGGAAGTTTAAATAAAATACAAGCATTAGCTTAATTTAGTCTTCCTTTATTTTCAGAACTGCTTTTACATTTTTACGCTTACAACTATTTATACTATTTCTAACTATTGTTTGATAAAAAGATGTTTACATGTTGAGCATTATGTTATCATAATGCTTTGTTACTTATGAGACAAACATGTTTGTTTGTTTTGCTTTGTTACTTATGAGACAAACATGTTTGTTTGTTTTGCTTTGTTACTTATGAGACAAACATGTTTGTTTGTTTATTATAGCTTATCAATAGATTGTTTACGTCTTCGTATATTCTGAACAAGAATATACATGTTTATTTGTATATTATAGTTTATGAAATGTATGTAACAAAGTTTGTTAGCTAAGTATGTGTGTATGCAATATATGTATGTATGTATGGACGTAGTTATGCTAACGTCGTTAACTATGTATGGACGTAGTTATGCTAACGTCGTTAACTCTCCCCTGTGTTGAAAATGGAATGTCCTCATTTCAACGGGCTTAGGTTTTGTATTCGTTGTAACTCTGTTTGATAAGCTAATTCGAACTCTCTTTGGCGTCTGGTGTTTAATTGTAGTTGTCGGCATGTATATAATTTTATAATTAAGTACGTGACTAAAGCTAATATAATTATGATTGTGATTAAATATAAGGTAAATTTCCAAGGATGTTCCTCAATTGGTAAAAATAATTTATACATTTCTTGTATATTAGTAAATTTATAATCTGATTCAGAGTTTAAAATTCTTAGTACATTAACCTTTTCATTCTGATAAGCATGTATTACATTTTTTATTTCTTGCTTATGGTTAATATAAGTTTTATTATCAATAGTTGTATTGGAATTGAATTGGATTAAATGTGGGCCATTTACCCTAATTCCGTTCCATGTGTGTTCATTGTCGATAATAATATTACCATTATCTAATATTTGTAAGGGAGAGTTATTTTCTTGGATAATATTACAATGGGCTTTTTGTTTTAATAACAAAGGGATAGTACAATTATCCCTTGGTTCTTTTTTACAAATATGTGTTCCTACGTAATTTTTGCATTTTGATAAATTGGTGAAATTATTATTACACAAGGCAATTCTATTATGAAGTTGATATTTTCCGTATTTAAAGGCTAGTGGGGTTAAATTGTACATTTTACATTTATTTGTTATTATGGGGTATTTATTGATTGTAATAATAGTATTATTAAAAGTACATATGTGTATATCGGAATACTCTAGTACATTTATTATTGGAATGTCATATACTTCGTTTTTTATTACCTGCTGTACGTCTCTAAAATTAAGTGTGCCAGAAAAGAAATTTCCTGTTTTTGCAAAGTTAATGGTATTTGTTATAGCTACTAATTCGTTATATATTTCTGTAAGTACTGACTGATCAAAAATTGATTCTGGATTTAATGTTGCTAAAATTTTTTCAAACCGGGAATTTATTTTCCTTTGCTGATTATTATTATCTATAAGCTGGTTCACTCCAGTTTTAATTTCGACAAGGTCATCGTGATCTGGTATTCCTGTTATAAATTTTAACGCGGAACCTAAAAAATTGAGGGCACGTTTGGCACGATACTCGGATGGTATTAATTGTGACTTCAGAGTTTCTATTTTATCAATTATTATATTTTTTCATCTGTTTGAGTTGATTCATATTTACTTCGCACAATTCTTTCATATGGTTCTAATATTATGGATAAATTTGATACATGGTAAAGAAATGTTGAACTCTCATAGGTATACACAGTATCTACTTCAGTAAGTACATATTTTTTACCAGTCAAATCTGTTATTTTATCGCAAAATCCGTGAGTAACTATTACTAAAATTAGGAAGCCTATTCGTTGCATGGTGTGCTAGTTTTCCTTATACTGTCCTTGTGTATGATTTTCCCCCTCACTGTTAGGATTGTGTCCCCACGATCTTCTTTTACTTTGTGTTTATTATACTTTGTTGCGAGTTTATTACGTCGATCTGTTCTACTATAAATTATATCACCTGGTTTGTATATAATGGTTTTCCTTTTTTTATTATGTTGCCTGAGTAGTTTTTCTTGTTTATCCTCAAGTATGTCCTTGATATCAGGATATTTTTCTCGGTTGTAAAAAACCTCCTCGGGCTTATATCCTGTTGTGGAGTGAATCGTCCTGTTGTATTGGCGAACTGCGTTGAATAATTCGTCACCGGGAGCAGTATTATTCTCTGCAGATAAACTTTGGCAAAGTTCAATTAGAGTGTTATGTATCCGTTCAACTTGAGCGTTTGATGTTGAATGATGTACAGGCGTGACAGAGTGCGTTATTTGTAGCCGGCTGTACAAGAATTTTGTTATGTTGCTCTTAAATATACTTTCGTTATCAGTCATGAGGTACTTGGCATTTGGGTAAACTTGTGTGAGTACTTCCTCTATGTATTCGTGACAGTTTGTCTTTGTGTCCAATTTTCGTAAGAAACAGTATTTGGAATATCTGTCTGTAGAACTAAGGTATTGTTTATTATTAATATGGAAAACATCCATCTGTATATACTCTCCTACTTGTGTTGGTATTGGAGTTTTTCCAATAGGTTGTTTATTTGGTTGTCTTTCGTATTTGTGCTGTAGACATATTTCACAGCCTACGACTAGTTTACGGCACTATTCTTTAATATTGGGCCAGTAATGAGTCAACAATATTTCTTGCGTGTTATTTTTGTAGTTCCTATGTGCACGTTTATGTGTTTGTGTGATGATTTCTCTTTGTTCGTTTGAAGAAGTTACGTCGTTTAACTTATTTTGGGCTAGCACTAGGTTATAATTTGGAAAGGCGGAGATAATTTCTTGCTTTAAGTGAAACAGTATTTCCTCATCTATCTTTATTGCATTAGTAACTTTTGCGTTAACTACATCTTTAAGTTTAGATAGTAAGTCCGGGGTATCTCTATAAAATATTGTATGTCTAAACTGACCAGGAAATATTGTTTGACTGAGGACTTCATTCCTTGCATTATCTTGTAACATAATTATTTGATTTCTGAAAGCGTTAAGTGGTTGTTTAACTTTCTTCATAGTTTCGACAGGAGAACTTTGTTGTGAATGATCGGAGCAATTTGTTGTAGTATTTATTTGCTGTCGCGAAAGCGCATCTGCAACGACATTCTGGTGTCCAGGTTTATATACAAGTTTGGCACCGTATTCCTCAATTAGGTTTTTCCAACGCTTTAATTTCGCATTCGGATTTTTGCGGAAATTGAAAATATTAGGGATTGGTGGTCCGTGTAAATTGTCAAGTTTGCTACACCATACAAATAATTTCTAAGTTTTTGCAAGGACCAAACGATTGCTAGTAGTTCTTTCTCATTGGTACTATAGTTTTGTTCTGTTTCATTCAGAGTGCGTGAAATGAATGCGATCGGGTGGCGATTTTGTGACAGAACTGCCCCGATAGCGAAATTACTAGCATCGGTTGTTAAACTAAATGGTTTAGAGAAATCGGGCTGGAAAAGCTCAACTTGTTCTTGTAAAGCGTTTTTTATTTTTTCCAAGGCTTCTTCTGCTGCTATATCTAATTGTATTGGTATTTTAGCACTTTGATTTTTTGATACCATTCCTAATTCTCCTCTCAAATTAATCGTTAAAGGTTTCGTGATTTTAGCAAAATCCTTTATAAACTTCCTGTAGTAACTAGCAAGTCCTAGGAAAGATCTCAATTCTTTCAAGTTTTTTGGTTTTGGGTATTTCTTTATAGTTTCGACTTTTTTGGGTCTACAGTAATTCTATTATGTTTTATAATGTGTCCAAGGTATTCAACTGAATCCTGGAAAAAATTTGACTTTTCGTCAGAAATTTTCATGTTAGCATTATGAAGTGCGTTAATTATAATCCGGATGTGTTCCATATGTTCTTCTGGTGTAGATGAATAAATTAGCACGTCATCAATATAAACATACGCGAACTTTCCGATATACTCTCTAAGAATGTCGTCAACGCATCGTTGAAATATGGAGGGTGCATTCTTTAATCCGAATGGCATTCTGATAAATTCATACTTTGCGCCGTTGACAGAGAATGCTGTCTTTTTCTCGATCAGATTCTTTAATTAAAATCTGATGAAACCCTGATTCTAAGTCTATTGTGGAAAAAATCTTGGCTTTTCCGAGGTTTTGTATTGTCATATTAATATCTGGGATTGGATATCTGTCAGTAATCGTATGAGAATTTATCTTTTGGAAGTCAACAACCATTCTTCGTTTGGGCTTGCCTTGGTCATCGGTGCCCTTTTTTGGTACAGTCCATATAGGTGAATTATATGGGCTTTTGCTTGGTTGTATTATACCGTCGTTTAAAAGTTTCTCAATTTCTTTCTTGACAAAGTCGTGATCGGACATGGGATATGGATATTGTTTTGTCCATATAGGGTCTTCCGATTCAGTCTTGATAGCTGCTTGTATTGTGGTTGTAAAAGGCAATTTCCCATTTGTATTATTATTTCTATTCATTAGCTCTTCCACCTGATCTTTAAATTTTTCATTATTTATTGTATAATTAATCTTGGGTTCTACTTCCAAGATCTTTTTTCTTTGATACTTCAAACTATAGTCAAATAACCTAATTTCTGCCTTCATTTGGCGTAATCCCTGTTCTCCGAGTATCATGTCAAAGTCATGTAGTTCCCTAATTTCATAGAACGTTAAATGATGCCCGTACATCGTTATAATTTTTTTAGAATTTACAATTGAGTAACCGTGTAAGGTTTTGGTTTTAAATGGTTTCAATTTAATAGATTTTCCTATATTACAATTTATGTTTATGTAATTGTTAGTGGAGCCTGTGTCGATTAATAAGGTAACGGGTGTACCGGTTAGGCCGCATTTTGTTTGTAAGCAAGGCAACCCGTTTACTCGCCTAAAAAAGTACTGCCTGTTTCAAATTGTTCTTCATAATTAGATACATCTACTGACTCTAGATCTTCTCTATTTAATTGGTTAATTCTTTGGAACTTCTTATCTGGCGGAGAAGTTGTGTTATTGTAGTTAGATGCCCTATCTCTTTTATATGCATGGTTTGATTTAAAAGGATTTTGACTTACGGCATTATTGTACCTGGTTTGGTCTACGTCCATTGGAGTAGGTGTGGGTTGTTGTTGGTGTTGTTGATTAAAACTCCTTGCCTGGTAGTTATGGTTCTGCATCCTTACGTTTGGCTTGTAATATCTTTCCTCTTTATGTTGTTGTGAGTAGGTGTTTCGGTTTGTGCTGTGTTGATATCGTCTGCTGTTACTTTCTGGTCTGGACCGTGTCTCGAATTCTTCATTCTCGTTGTCGTGAAAAATGGTACAAGCTATCGCATATGCCGATTCCAAATTTTTTGGGTTATGGCTGTACAATGTACCGCTTGTATATTTGGAGTTTAACCCAAGAATAAACGTCCTTACTGCCTCCTGATTAGCGTATGCTATCATTCCTTTGTCATCATTGGACATCTCAATCTTTGATAGGGCTAAATTAAGTGCCTTAGAAACTTCACTGTGGAATTCTGCAAGGGTTTTCTACCTTGTGTGATTCGCTTCATTTCATCAAGAAGCACATATAGTGGGCGTTGATCTGCATACGTATAATCCAATCTGTTGATGATTGAATAAAAATTCAATTTGGTGTTGTGGTTCGTAAGAATGTTAGCAGCGGGTCCTGTAATTTTTGTCCGCATTATTCCCAGGGCACTATAATATTTTGGGTGATCTTGCAAGATCTTTATAGCTTCCATGAATGTCCACACTTGTGATCTCCATGATCGGTATTGTTCTTTATCCCCGTCAAATTTCGGTAGAGATTTGAATAGCTCAAGGTCGATATCCTTGGCGTCAGTAATATTTAGTTTTGCCTCCTCATATAAGACTAATTCTTCCGGAGCGTTTTGTTGCTCCAGTGCAGCAATTCTCTCCGTGAATTCCATTGTTTGTTGCTGCATCTGGTTCATCAGTGTGGTGAACTGGGCATTTAGTTGGGCCAGTTGATGCTCCATTGTAAACTTATTTAGATTTCTGTGGTCGTCGTAGGATTTCTGCTTTTTCCCCCTCCGAAGTCTCCGTAAAGTATCCAGATTTTTCACTTCACTTTTTTTTGTCTAAAATTTTCAGAGTTTTTTTGTTTTTTTTGTTTTATTTATACACTTTTTTTGAGTAACTAGTGTTTTGTCGCCTTTTTTACGATTCCGGTTTATGTTGTCGGTATTATTCCGTTTTTTCAGGATCTATACTTGATTTTCGTTGATTATTTTTTGGCACTTTTTTCAAACGTATAGTGCTGGAAGTCTTTCTTCCCGTGGATTTAGTTTTTTTCTATTTCTTTTACATAGAAAAATGGCTTAAGGTTCGTTTGAGCCCCCAGTTATGAGTCCGTGCCGGAAGTTTAAATAAAATACAAGCATTAGCTTAATTTAGTCTTCCTTTATTTTCAGAACTGCTTTTACATTTTTACGCTTACAACTATTTATACTATTTCTAACTATTGTTTGATAAAAAGATGTTTACATGTTGAGCATTATGTTATCATAATGCTTTGTTACTTATGATACAAACATGTTTGTTTGTTTTGCTTTGTTACTTATGAGACAAACATGTTTGTTTGTTTTGCTTTGTTACTTATGAGACAAACATGTTTGTTTGTTTATTATAGCTTATCAATAGATTGTTTACGTCTTCGTATATTCTGAACAAGAATATACATGTTTATTTGTATATTATAGTTTATGAAATGTATGTAACAAAGTTTGTTAGCTAAGTATGTGTGTATGCAATATATGTATGTATGTATGGACGTAGTTATGTATGGACGTAGTTATGCTAACGTCGTTAACTCGCGCATTAAAAGAAATAATCCCATTTTTCCTTTGAATAAAAACAAAATTTTAGCAGTTATAATTAATTAATTTAAAAAATTCAACTCCATACAACATAAATTATTTTAAAAATCAAAGCTATTCTAAAGGTTTTTGCTGCTTTTCCTTTTCTTCGCTGCGTTTGTATACATTTTGTTTTTGACAAGCTTAAATCCGTTTTTATTTCCAAGAAATTTTTTTCCTTTTTATTTATGGCTTCTGTAAGAAAGTAAAATAATCAAATTACTTGATTAAAATAGTTTTTGATAAAAATAATGTTTTACTCACCACACAAATGTGTCTGTGAATACATAATTGAAGCATTTTAAAATTCCATCCTTATCTAAGTGTATCTCAAGATATTCTAACTGAAAGTTACATTCAAAAACAACAAAAATATGTTGACGACAATTATTAATTTTTTATATCACTTGTTTTGCTTGAAAATTGAATAATATTTAAGAGCTCTCAACTGAATTAAATGGAACAATTTTGAAAACAATTAAATCCGGAAAACATTGTGCTGCAATCCTTTTTATTACGAGATCTCGCTTCTTTAGTTATTAATAAAGTTCGTTTTGTTTCACGAATTTTGTATGTCTAATTTCACTTTCTTCATCTATCTTTCGCTTAAAATTAACGGCTAAAAAGATTAAAGTCAGTATATTACTATAAATTCATATATATGCATAAACATAAAAAATACCGGTGTCACTAATGCTGGACGTGTTTTGCAGAAAATTCATTAAAGGTAGGTAATTTTCGTGCAATTGACTTTTTACTTTGTACGGTGATGTTGGTCCATCTTCGCTTATATAAAAAAGAGAACAAAGTTCACCTCAAATATGAATATGATGTTACATTGGAACAAGAACTAATTCCAGTTATTTTTTATTCATTTAACTTAATACTTAATCTATGTGAAGCAGTGGGAAGTTGATGGAGGATGGGTTTGTAGTATTCGTACTGAATTTCTGCAAAAACAAATATGATATATTTTAAACTACCTTTAAAACGTGAATTTTGCTTAATCCAGCAGCTTCGATACTTCTCAATTAAATTTTTCTACACTGAAATTCACTGAAATTCCAAATTCGAATAATAACACGTTTTTTAAAATAATTTTATTTTATTAAAGAAAATGTTTATTTATTCATCATAAATATTTTATTTTATTAAAAGATATGTTTGAATATGTTGGTAAATCTGAAATGAAGGATTAAAAAAAGAAAATAATCTGAAATGAAAGAAAATAAAAATGCATTAATTTTTAAATAAAAAAATATATATTTTTAATAAGACACGATTTTGCAAGTTGCCAATCATCTTTTGCCAAAATTCTCAGACAACTTAATCAAGTAAGATTAAGCCATTTTGCACCAGTTTTATATAACATGATTTAACGTTACAAAATCATATGACTACTGTTTTATAAATACACGGCTCGTTTGTGTCATATTACTTACATACTACTAATAACAACTACTACTTACATGCTGCTAAATATTTATTCTGAAAAAAAAACATGAAAGAAAAATTTTATTTTATGATTAAAGGCACACAATATCAAAAAAAAAAATATACTAATCTTGACGGAAGTTGGCTTGTTTATGGCCTTAGCTCTCAATTTGAACAATTTTATCTGCGGTGCCTATGTATTTACTTCTCCAGAAGTTCCGCCAATTGGTTACCTTTTAATCCTTCTTTGCAAATAACGTCCGATAGCACATATTTTCAACTTGAAAGGATACCTTTAAATATAAAAAAACAGGTCTTATTCCCGGTAACGCTCTCCCTTTGATCTTGTCCGTTATCCATGAAGCCTTCAATGACATCCCGCGATTTATTATATGTCAAATCTCTTTTAAAAGGCTCCTCCATCAAAAATAATTTGACAAACAAACTCATGTGCAGCCATTTCTTTGACAATTTTCTAGAACTTTATTGTCAGCTCCGGGGCCACATAACGGATGGGAAGACAACGTAGCATGGCTTTTTTTATGAGGCAAGGCAAACAACAAATCATTTCTCATAAAATTGTAGGCTTTTTTAGACACGCAGTTCACATTTCGAGCCAATATTCGTTCATCTTCGCTATATGATTTTGTTGTACACAAAATAATCTTGGCAAACGAAATTGCGTGTTTAATTGCAGCCGCTCTATAAGTAATGCATATTTTCTCCAGAGCTTTGTATTTTTCAGTCAACGAAGCTATTTGAGCCCTAAGCTCTTATGACCTTATCCTGCTTTAGGGCATTGCGTTGATATGCACGCGCCACCTGAGCATAGTGTTCCTGATCGCTAATTATTCTTCCGTTATCCATGTTGCGATCATAATCATCCACGCTATCTTCAACCAAGAAGTGACACACAGCAATATCTTTCTCTTTATTCTTTGACTGACATTCTCACTGCGATGAAAAATCTTTCTTATGAAATTGCTAAGCGCATATGTATGTATATATATTTTAATACCTATTTCTAGTGGTACGTTCAAATTGCAAGCTATCGCCCATTCGTTTCGAGCAACTTCCGTTTTAGGAAACTTGCAGTTTCCTTTTTCCCCCTTCGAACAGCTTGTGACACAGCAGCATTTTTTGGGTTTAGTTGCTTCGAAACTAAATGGTGGATCACTCTCTATGAATCGCCTATAATAAATGCAAACAATGAATAGTTATTACCTACAATTCAATAATATGCCGCATCTAAACATCAATGAAATTAAAATATTACTAAAAAAATAAAAATTACTTATTTACTTATATTAGAATACTTTCCGACATACCTAATGTGCATATTATGTATGCACACGTTAACATGCAAATGTGTAGACCGGCTGACCTACATACATATACATATAACCATATATATGTCCCTGCAAATATTTGTGGACATATGTTCCATTGGAGTAGCCATAAACATATGCCTCTATGGGAATTATTGGACCAACTCATGTTTTTACACGAACTTAGCGCGGCACGACCATTCTTCGTGTCATACCGATCGCTATTACTACACGAATTTACAATTGCGCAATAAGTTTTACACGCGCATACAGAAAATGTATGGAAATGAAGCTGAGTCAGTTTCGTTACGCTAATGTGCTCTGCTGATATGCAAGAGACGTGCAGATTTATTATTAATTCAATGAAAACACGCAACTAATAGATATTATATAATTATTAACAATAATATTTACACGATAAACAATATGTTTTAATAGTTTTCACCAAAGCAGATTGTATTCGTAACTAAAGAGTATGTAGGTACTCTATGTTTGAATTTAAACTATCAAAATTATAGAAGTAAAATTCACCAAACAGACGAGATAGCGGTACCTTTATTTTTCTAGGTAACTAAAGCAGCGATTAAAAGTCTACAAACGCTTAGTATTGTCGCGGCCAAAGATGACTAGATACGAAACTCTGTAAAAATGTAGATAAATGCGTTCCTCGATTATTTTCTTTGTGCTGGTAACAAAGTTAATGAAGGAATTTTGAACAGCTGATGGTAAACAAGCCTCAGTACCACTTCGTCAATAATGAAACGCACTATTTTTCATCAGAAAACCATTTTAGGTTATCAATAAATTTTCATTGAGCACGAGAAATTTGTATGTTAAAATTAAGAACAAATTTTGTTTGTATTTATTGAACTCAAATATTTTCCAAGCACAGCTGTAAAGGTGCAGAAATATTCATTTTTACAATTTTTGTTATCAAAAAATGCCCAAAAATTTCCAGAAATCCCAAAGTGAAACTTTTCCATCGCAGTTGCACGGTTTGAAAATGTTATAAAAAATGTAGATTTTCAGAGCGCTCTCACGAAATAAAGAGTTTCGTATCTAGTCATATTTGGTCGCGGCATTAGTTCTTGTTATCAGTTATTTGCGAAAATGTTTGATTATACTTTATTGTATTCATTTTATTAATAAAAAAATTTATATAAAATAATTTGATTTGATAACCTTTGATCTAAAAGTTTGCAACGGTGTCCAATCGGAAAATCATTGTGGACGAAAGGAATATTATTAACTTTTTGGCGGGAAGGAAACTCATATCACGAAATTGCACGTTTTATTGGAAGATATCATACCTCAGTTTATACCGTAACAAAAAATTTCAAACGCACGGAACTAACGCTCCGTGAAAGACGGTCGAACTTGAATGCGATAAAAGAAGGCAAATCCGCGGTTAAAAGTATTTTCAATTGCACATAATATCAAAGAAAGGCTTGCGAAAAATATTTCATTGGTTACTTCGCAGAGAATTTTGAAAGGGGCAGCTTTCATATTAACCGAAAAAAGGGCATTGACTTTGCAAATACATAAATATATAAACATGACAAATGAAATTTAGAACAATGTGATTTTCTCCAACGAATCGAAGTACTGCATTTTCGGCACAAAGGGGCGTAAATTAGTATGGTGTAAACAAGGTGAAGCATACAACAAATGTAATATTTATCCAACTGTGAAGCATGGAAGTGGTGGTATGAGGGTCTAAGGCTTAATGTCAGCCAGCGGCACAGGCAATTTAGAACTTGGTGAGACAACAAAGGAGAGGAATATATATTTAGACATATTAAAAAGTAATTTGCGGTCGAGTGCTAAAAGCTGGGTATTATTTTCAGCACGATAATGATCCTAAGCACATCGCAGAAATTGCCCGGTCTCCACAGTCACCAGATTTAAGCCCAATTAGTTAAAGAGTGGTCTGAAATAACAACTCCGGAGACCACCAAGCTTGTCGATTCAATTAAAACCCCTTTGTCAGAGGTCCTTAAATTCCGCGGCTACCCGACTCGTTATTAACCCATTCGCATCCCGCACTGCCAAAACGAGTATACTCGCCCTACTTTAAATATATTATAACATACAGGGTTTTGAATTAGCAACTTTTTTTTCCACACACATAATATACATATGTAAAAACACTTGAAAAATACTACAAATAAAATTTTTACAAAAATAATACTTTACTTCTTATAGAGAATGATCTTTTACGCAAAAATCAACTTCATCGTGTATTTATAACAAAATTTTATAGCAACTAAATCACTTATGATACCTTATCTTCATGATAAGATTTGTAACAAAGTCCAATACATAATAATCGGCAAAGTGAATTTCTAAGTGTTGCCAATTTTCGCAATGTGTCTCGTTTTATTCCATTTCCTTTTTTTTTATCCATCTGCATGATTTATTATTTGTTTTTCTACTAAAACGTACGCAAATACGAAAACGGATATAGAATCCTTCTGCCTTCCTATTGCCAACGAGTATACTCGTCTTCAGTTTTCTGCTTGTAAATGATTATATATGATAGTATATGTGCACTTACCAAGAAATAACAGGATTTTGGTAAACAATAACACTCAAAATATAAATGGCAATGGGAATGACTTCATATAATTTAGGCTTGGCAGCGAATGGGTTTATTTATACACAATATTGCCTTCATAAAATTAGTGCTTGTAGATTTTTGATCGCTTGATTTGGTTCCCCGAAGGATAAAAGTACCGTTATCTCGTCTGTTTGGCGAACTTGTGAAAAAAAATTGACATCTTCAATATACGTTGAATAGTGTATGAGAATAAGAAAATTTTTATTCAATAAATTTATTAGTTAAAAAATATTTTTAAACAAACTTCTTATTTGTAGCTGCTTGTAGACTTATTACGCTGACTGTATGCATATGTATGTATGTAAAATGAGATATCCGTGCACAAATCAATTAATTCTGTTATTTAAAAAAGAATACATATAATTTGTGGAATAGTTTTAATATACCTACATATGTATGTATGTATAAGTCGACGTATTTTTATAAATACATACATACAAGCCCTGAAAAATGTGATGCACCAGCAAAGTCATTTGCATGTGGAATTGCTCACCATTCTTCAGCAAATGGTTGTGCGAAGTTCTTACAAGTTGCTAAAAAAAAGACGTCATGTATTAACATACAGCACACAAATTGCTGATGTTATAGATTACGATGTTTTCGCTAAAGGAAATTCAAAAGTCAACAGCAAATAGAATACTTGAATACGAACACTTTTTGAAAAACTTAATTTAAAAATGATTAGTCAAGTTCCCCTAGACATATAGCTATTGATTTAGGGTAACCAGAAAACTGGTCGACAAACTTTTTAAGAACAAAGTAAATGTAAATATTTCAAATATTAGTAAACTCAATATTTCTAAATTATTAAATTTAAAAAAAATATATATTCTCAAAGAATTTGTAAGATTGCCCCGAGGTTTAGGCAAGCTTTCCAATTGGAAAGCTATAGAGTTTCGGCAATTTCTTCTTACACAGGGGTTTTAGTTTTAATAATCATTGTTGGTGGTGATATTTATTATGTTTTCCTACTGTTTCATTGCGCAGTACCACTGTTATCATGCCCTAAAAATTTGCAAAATAACATCGGACTTGCAGAAGAATTGCTAGCCTTTTTTTTCAAAACTTTTAAGAAACTTTTGGACCCGAAAGTGTTTGATTGTGTTAGGCAACGCAGATTGCTGTACAGCTTGTTTGCATATGATTTTGAAAATCATTCGCAAATAATTTAGAAAAATGTGCGCGCAATTGCCGTAGAAGAACACAAGTATATAGGAATATAAGAAAAAAATTACATCATTTTTGCATATAGAAATCGCGAATTAATTTTTAGTATAAAATCTGATAACGTGTGCCTTCTGATGCCTAATGCTCCTGTCAAAATTTGGTTTAAACTCGACGATAATAACGAAATTTTAATCATACGTAAAAATGCGTATATCTCAGTTCTTTTCCCTTATTAATTTACGTTCTTTTTCATTCAAAATCATATTGTGTATTACGCATTACAGCATTTTCTGATATAACACCTTGACTGGTCGACGGTCTATCATAATATGAAAAGAAGTATAGTAATATAAAACATAAATACATTACAAAGGAAATTCACTTAATTCTCGTTTTACACGACAGCTAAAGACGTTCCCGCAAAACTCATGTAAAACGATAATAAATTGTAAACCTTGAAAATAAATTTACTTGAGAGCTACTGCTCACTAAATGTATTCACGATTAGAGTGTTTATGTTTATTAATATTAATAATTTTTTTAAATATGAACAAATTAATGTTATTTAATTTTAGTTTCCTTATTAGAAAAAAAAAAGTTGGTGACCATATAAAATTATGTTTCAAAGTAGTTCAAAATAGTTAGTTCATCTAGTACTTCCATGCTTCAGCTAAAAATTGATATACCGTTTCATGCAAATACAAGAAAAGGTCTTTTTTAAAATCCACGCATTATATATTTATCCTACAAAAAAATATATCTTGGGAAAGAGGGTATAATATCAAAAATTCATTAACTCAAAGTTTTGTTTAAAAAAAATAATAATGTTTCTGCATTTCGGCTCGAAACGAAATTTTCTCCCTTCGACGGATTTGGTATTCTGTGTTACGTTCCGTTTTGATTAATCTTCGAAATTTTCGATTCCATCCAATTCTATATATTCTGAATTTCGATCGATGTTACATTTTTCTACTTCATAATATATGTAATAAATAAGACTCCATGATTTCGAGAAATTTGTGTAATGGATTTGACTTATTATTATAGCTGCATCAACTCTATGTTGGTAGCTGCCTTCCGGAAAAACTTGCAAATTAGCTATTATCGGATTACATGCAGATAACCTTGTCAAAGCACTCGATTGAGTTTCTTGCAATAAAAAATATCCAGAACGCATCGTTATAAGTGGTCTTTTTTGTAATCTAACTAAATTAATTATACAAAAAATTAAAAATTATATCCTCAATTTCTTAAAATTCATCACCCATGCAAACATAGTTTGCATTTGTTTGCATTGTTTTGATTCAATTTCACACATTCACACGTAAACAGCTGATTTCGAATATGTTTTCTCTCTTCCTCTTCTTCATTCGATTCGATTGTATCTGAGAATAACTAACTACGACTATGGTAAGGCGTGCAAGTGGTCATTTCGCATCTGAAAATACGCTAGTTATTTGTTCTGAAATTCAACGGTTGGATCCCACTCATTTATTATATCTATATATGGTGAAGTGAATGTCGAATTCAGGGCAGTCGAATGTTCTCAGTTATTTTCCAGATTGTCCAGCCGGTAAATTTTTAATATATGAAATGATTAGATCTTTGATAACATGTTGAGTTAAAATCTAATGAAACCGTTTCAATTAATAAATATAAAATAACAATCAATTGAGAGCTTTTCATAAGAAAATTGTTAATGCGCCTCTGGCAAATTTTTTAGTAATAACATTAATTTCTCAAACATTTTTCTACAATACTCAATAGGCAGTGTCGTGATTTGTTTGACTCATAAAAGTATGCTCTAAAATGCTCCATTACTGTGATTGTGCCAATGATATTGATATTATTATAATTGGTAGTGGGCTTTAAGTGCCCCCAAAAGTATACTTTAACATGTTGAATTAATTTAATTCAACGTGAATGCATAAAATACATCCTACGAAAGAATTTATAATCAGCCAAGAAAAAGGATATAATTTTTAAAATTGTGTAATTTTTATTGATCATTTCGTTGAGAGACATTTATGAGTAGGTGAATAGAATCAAAGCGTTCTAAGCAAGTTGAGCTCGTAATAAAGCAACTGTGGCTGAACTTCTTTATACACCATCAAATCTATATCACGGGTAGGTAAGTTTATCACAATTATGTATAAGTAGTTTATATAAATTCAAAATAAGGTTTTATTTCAGTGAGTCCCAATTTGTTGTTGAAGATACGATGGCGCAGACCAGACCGGCTCTATTTATTTTGGATTGGGCAGAGCACACTTAGATTTCATTCGGCGGGCGGGTATATAATCTCCACAAATAAAATAATCGAGGAAGACGTTTACTCATTTACATTTGGAGAAAGTTGTTAAGTTGGGTTTATCAAACATTATCCCTGCATAAAAGCTCGTAACCTTTGAAAATGCTAAAAGAATTTGCTAGATAGGAGGCAAAATGAAAAATCAATTGATCATTCTATCTTCATTTAATCATAAAATATCAATAAAGTTACCACCAAAATGTTTGTCCAATTGAAATTCTAGCTGTCAAAGTGAATATAAATCAGACAATAGGTTGATACAACTGTATATACATCCTCGGCTAGGCACTCGTCAGGATTGCTTATTATCTGGACTTTTTCTACTGAATGTAATAGTGGGATGAACATTTATTTCTTCATTACAGTCCAAGAATATATCATCATCATCCTCGCAGTTGTTTCCTTTGTCTTGAAACCGGTGTCTCAAGATTTTCATTGACATTAATCTAGCCACGACAAGCGCATCTTGGATTAATTTTCTCATTAACACGAAGTCTATATTTGGATTATTTTCCAAAATATCTTCAGACAAATTTATGTATATGGATTTTGTTGTCTTAACAAATCCTTCTATGCAGGGTACACTCCTTTTATGCAGAAAATAATTTTTTTTTAAGTAGTCCATATGATCCTAGTAACCTACTCATTTTCTTGGGCGATGCCCTATACAAGGGTTGTCTTAGCGGATTTTTGTGACCGATATACTTACAATCAAGCTCATAAAAGAAATCATTCATCTTTTTAATGAAGATTTGAGTCGGCTTAGCACATTGAAGAAAGGTTTCATCATCACCAAGCAGATTTAAATCATGCAGCATTCCAATAGCAGCTGAAGCGGAATTACTCAATATTTGAGTCCCTCGAGATACTTTAATTTTTTCAAAACCATTAGGCATAAACGGGCATCTATCAATTTCGAGCACATTTTATAATTGTCATTATTTTTATCAATATTATTAAGTACATCTTTTTTATCACTGCATTTCTAACAGTGCCATCCCGAGTATGCATTCCGTTATTTCCAACATCTTAAATAAGGCTTGATTGCCACTTCCATGGTCACATATAGCCGCTTTTGCATTTTCCTATGTAATAAGACAAAATGTATTTCCATCATGAAAAAGAGACATTTGTCCCTGATCAAAATCTCTTGTTGACCGGCACCGTCATCAATAAATGCATCGATAACGTCCGTATGATTGTTGTAAGTTAAAACTTTTTTTATACTAATTTCATCCCCCATAATTTGACAAATTCGATGGCTTACTGGCATAGTATTTATCAGTGTTTTTAGATTACTGATAACTGTGTCATTTATACCATGGGGACATACCTTATTGAGCGCCATCTTTGTAGGGACCTCTTCTGGGGTTGACGGTTCCTAAAAAAACAATAAAAACACAAATTTTAAACTTTATAAACATACTTTATTGCTTCCAAAAATTTTTGGAAGGGATCTCTCTGTTCCATAATATGGACTTTCTCCACAAATATTCGTATATACAATCTGCACAGTTACATGGATTATTGAAGTTATCTCTAATAAAAAATCGCTTTACGACCCTCCACTGCGACTCTATTCGTTGAGTATGGGTACCTTCGGGGCCCACGAACGGATTATCCGGGTCGCTGTGGTTAACGCGATGATGCTGGTACCCGTAGCTGGAGAGACAATCATACGCTTTCCAGCAATCCGTATGAACGATTGTCCCTTCAGCTACATGCTTCTTAAATAAGGGCACCAGCACCTCAGCCGACCAGACGTTTTCCGGGCATACCTCTAACCGAAGATCCTCGGACCCGTTCTTGATCATTCCGAGCACCCAATGGCCTTCGACTCTCCTCCCTTAAAAAAAATAAAAATTAACTACAAATTCAATATGAAAAAATATAAATATTACCTTTGTTATATTTACGTTTACCAAATTTGCTTACATCGATTTGGACGACTTTCCCCGAACCACCGATCTTTCCTCGATTGATTATGGATTTGGTACAGCACTACGGTTTCTCGACAGTAACTGTACCAATCGCTGATTGTCCGGGAGGAAAGTGGTCCACCGGTGTAATCATCTAATTTAACTTCAAAATAGCTTTTCTTATGCGCAAAGCAATACGTAATGTAAAAACTGCCGGGTATCGAAATACATGCTCCCTCAAACCACGTGCCTTTCGCCCAGGTCACGCTGGGCCTGTCCCGGCACTTTCCTTTGCGACAAGTGAAACTCCTAAGTTGAGAATTCGTCTTAGGGATATGGGCATCCTATGTATTGAACACAATTTACTGCGGAGCAGTAGCCCATGCCCCTCCGCAAAAGAAATACATTTTTCCACCGTATCGAGACAATCTCGCATCTTATGAATATTCCACATAGCGCGGATTTCTTCGAGAGTGTACGCCCTTCGCTTCGCTGCGGCTGCGCTCGTTTATGGAACATCCGAATCTAGAAAAATACTCCATAATTATATACATATATATGTGTATGTACACGTATAATTATAATTTAATTAATCTTACCATACTCCTCTGCAGTAAAGGCCTCACGTGTTGCTGCTACGCCTGCGCCTGTGGATGAAGCATCCGAATCTAGACAAATGTACTCCATAATTACATATATATATATATATATATATATAATTATAAATGAAATCAATCTTACCATACTCCTCTTCAGTAAGGGCCTCACGTATTGTTGCTTCGGCTGCACTTGTGGATGGAACATCCGAATCTAAAAAATAATTTGCTCCATAAATATAAATATATATAATATATATTATAAATTAAATAAAACTTGCCGTACTTATTATCACTCATTATGATAAAGAAAATTACTTTTTTGTATAGAAAATTTCCAAATTACCCAAGTTAATTATAACGGCGCTTTAAAGAATAAAGGAAAAGGAAAATTAAATACCGTTATTTTCCTTTATTCGTATAATATAGAGCTGCCACATACTTACTAATTTCTTTCTTAAAATAATTGAAAGATCTTTATAAATTAGCGGCCTTCGGCCGCGCTTGGAAAAATAACCCTCCACCGCACCAACACCGGCTTCTCTCTCCTCTCTCAAAAATGCATATGCCTTGCTTGACATATAGCTAACATTTTGAGCTAATGTTTTCTTATCTTCTGTATACCTTGTATTTTTCATACCCACTATCATCCTCGCAAAAGTTATTGCGTTAGAACTTGCTGAGGGATGTGGTATTATGCACCGATTCTCCAATAAGTCATTTCGCTCTTTCAGCCTTTGCAAATCCCTATTTACAACCACAATTTTTCTGTCTAATTTAGCTGCATTACTCTGGTATTGCCGCACAGCTTTGGCGAATCATTCATGGTCACATACCATTTACACATCATCCTCATCATCATTTAATCCCTCATATCCGTGAGGTATGCATATCCTCCAATTCCGTAAAAAAATCAAACTCTTCAAATGACATGTCAGTTTTAACATCATATATATGTATGTATGTAAATGTTTTATTATCTGGAAAAATACTGTACATGAAGATTCTGATTCTGTGTCATTATTATCTTCTCCCAAATGAAGTTTGGAAGAGCTCCATCCAAAAGTCTTTTTAAAAATAGACTTAGTTTCGAAATGGCGCTCGCATATATAATGCACTTTCTTAGCCACATCGGAATCTGATAACTCACAGGCTATAGCCCACATATTCCTGTCAGCTTCGGTTTTTGGAAATGTATATAAAATGGCTCGGTCCGGTCAAGCATTGCCGCTCATTCAGCAAATTGAATGAAGTGCTGCCAACTGTTTCTCCCGCTTATTCTGCGTAATATGAACGTAAAGAGTGGGTGATCCAAAAGAAAATGTTTCGTTTATTTTTTTCGATCGTATTTAGAATATCGTATTGTTACGATTTTGCTGAATCAACCTTAATGATTTCCCAAATCTTCCGGGTGCAATCACTGGATTTTTAAATAAAAGTTATTTATTTATAAAGAATTTATTTACTGTCCTTTATTACTCAGTACTTCACAACTCAATTATAATTTGCTTCACTATTTACAATGACTTGTATTACAACTTCCGCAATGTTCTATTTATTCCTTCACTGTAGCTTAATCACCAATGCGTCTACTTTACGACTGATAGGCTTTACAGTTGTGTTTCACCCATATATACTAGTCGGTTGTCTGCAATTAATACCTGGAAAGATCGAATTGTTCTCAATAACGAATGTTCTCGATTTTACGCTCTGGCACATGCCTGTCATAGACTTTTTTTTTCTCTGACATTCCCTCCGCATTTTCGCAGCAATATTGACAATTATAATCTGAAATGTCTTGCCTGATCGTATTCGCGATATGATATATCTTGATAAATATTCATAAATACTCTAGCTTGTGATCGAATTTATTCGTTCTGAAAGGTTCACAAATTAAAGGAACAAGCAATATATAAAATATCCTGATATGAACTTGTTATTAAGAGTTTACTACATTCAAAATAAAGTAGAATTTACAACATATTAAGCCCGTAGAGCCTGATAGCTCACACACCAATTCATTTACGAAATTCAATCATAACTTATACATATATACGTATATATTCAGCATGATGCTCGCCACTCAACTGAGATACCAAACATATCTCCATGCCATCTGTGCGACGAGAGGCACCCAATTAGGGTATGTCCAATTTATCGCGCAAAAACACCGGAGGAAAGGCTGCGAGAAGCATTGTTGGGTCGCTATTGCTCAAATTGCTTGTCGGTATCGCACAAATCCGAAGAGTGCACAAGCGAGGGCAGATGCCGTCGGTGTGGAGAAAAGCATCACACTACATTACATTTTGAGGAGGAGACAAGATCTTGGAGCCAACAGGTGGCTGAGGAAGAAGAAGACATCTTGTCCATAGACGCCACAGACTCTGGGACGGAGACCAGGTCTCCCACCAGAAAGGCATGAAAAAAGTGATTCAGGAGCGGAAACTAGGACTTTCCGCCCGACTTCACGAAAGGGATCGGAGACTCGGACTTTCCGACCCCCTCTTGCCCATGAGCGAAGGAGACAACGACGACCGTAAACTCGGTCTTTCCGGCCTCGCCCATCAATTCGACAACGTGGGGGGCCTTTCCGCCCACAAACAAACATGCACATAACTAGACACCGGGGCAGACGGGATATCAGTCTGCGAAATCTGCCCACCAATTTTCGAAGTGGTCTCGTCAGCCAAGAGCTGACAAAAAATAACAATTTTCGCCCGTGTAATCCCATTGCCCCAACCGCGGTCGTAAAAGTGGAAGCTAATGGACGCCTTCATCTAGTACGGGTGCTAATAGATGCACGTTCTCCAACCTCAGTAATTTCCGCCGACTTGGCCCACGATCTGCGGCTAGAGGAAACGTTTATAGGAGGACAACGGGGCTGCCTGCTACGTCTCCGAGGCAAACACGGACAAACTAAGCAGGTGGCAATACATGCAACCATTGTGAATAATTATGGGCGCATCAGTCCCTCAGGTAACATAGACCCAGCAACAGCAACGAACTATGCCCACATTCGTCTCGCCGATCTGCGCTTTTATGTGTCGGCGCCAATACGCTTGGTACTGGGTGTCGACGCATACCCAGAAATCATGCTACATGGCGCGCTACCAAATACGTTCGGGCCATTTTTGGCCCAAAGCACAATATTCGGATACGTGCTATCCGGAGCATGCCGATTGTAATATACTAAATATATACATATATATTACTTAATAATACTAATAATAAAAATTAGCATATTAATATTGAATTTTAATAAAAGCACTGAATAAATGCACTGAAATTTCACACACGTTTATTTCTGAATTTAATCATTTTTAACAGGTACTCTTCGCTAAGGATGTATTTCTAAGCAAGTAAAACGATGTAAATGGGAGTGATGGTTGGACCGCTAGCGTGTTCAGGTCTTGCTTATCGCAATGGGGCCGGCATGTTTAGGCCATAAGCCTAAATTCTCACTATTTGGTACCACCCTAGTATTTCCAATATGTGCAAGATTTTTTCGTTAACTTTTTTAATAACACGGATTACGGTTCCCTGTTTGTACAACGGATTCGTATTAAATAATTTTTTATGACACTAAAAATTCAGCATTCAAGGTGACACCACGTAAGAAGGAAAACTGAGCCACTATCCAGCCATCATCCTCATCAATCAATACCCAATTTAATAAGGTAAAATCTATCCAAATCCATCTATCAATATCTATCTATCGAAATCTCCAATTTAATAAAAACTCACTAATATTGGATTAAAACTAATATCAATTTTGTGTTTTTCTTATCTTACTTTATGGTATACATCGGCGTGCCCTGTTAACAAGACGCGCCCGTGTATTTAGTGATTTTAAGGCAGAGTATAAGGGAGTATGGAAACTATCAGGTGATTTCCAGGAACCAGCCTACAGCTGAGGACAGCCTATGTATTTGACAAGGACGTATAGGCGTTGAATTTAGATTTTGACAGCTAGTATGGTGGAATATAGCGCAGCGCAAGGTCGCTTTGATATTTCGTTAAACAACTTAATAAATAGTTTTCCTAAAATTTTTCATTTCATGAATATATTTTATATTTTGTCGATAGGATATATAGCCCTTATAAAAATATTCTATATATACTTTAATATTATATTGAAATAATCGTGATATTCGAAGTTTTATTTAAGTCTTTTTTGTTCAAATTGTAACTACATAGAAATTCACAAAAAAATAAGTAGTATGATTATAAGCAATCTTGTCGGGGTGAATATCATATAAATATTATTTTTCAAAGAAGTTTGTAGACGCTATCAAATAAAGGTATGTAATAAAATTATTAAATCTTTGTACATTAGTAATATTTGCTATTAAATATTGCAGAACATAATGGATATGTGCGGAAGTTACCAGCACAATACAAAATTATGTGTTATTCGCAGGACGATAAATCCCACAACTTACAAAGCACACTGCACATAAAAGAAAAAAACATTGAGGAAAGTAAAATACCGCGCTTGTATACTCTACACACAAGAAGTCGAGAGCTATATATTATATGCTGGAAAACAATGCCGCTGACTAGTGAAGCTTATGACCTGGCACAAGGTCCATTATGTTTTGACAAAATGAAGATTAGTGTAGGACTAAAAGTGGGACGTTTTTCGGCGACTTTTCCGTTTTACAGTAAGTGTTGCGCGTGGGAAACAAAGCTGCTGATGCAATTTTATTTAATTACATAATGCCTTAGGTATCGCAGAGCTTAATTCTTCGATTTACTGTTTTATTTAGGAATGGTTTGCGTGGACGAGAGTCGACTAATAATGTGGGAAACGTGATGATACAATGTGGTGGCAAATTTGGCAATTGTACCCCTATACGTTGCTAAGCTAAGATCGCATGAATGCGGGCAATGGCATTTTTACATTACGATAAATTTTGGTTAATTGTTTGCTCACTAGAAAAACACATAAGTGACAAGTATTTGAAATAAAAATATTTTGTTTCTGAAAATTATAGCGCCTGTAGATTGTCAGAAAACTGAAAGCCGTGTATATGGAATTGGAAAAACCTGTTGCCAGGAGCTATGTGAAAATCTTTAACCATCTGAGTGGAGGTATTAATTACATATGTGAATGTATAATATATAATTTTATACTGATGAACTTTAAATTATTTTCAGTAAATAAAAAAAATTAAGGAAATAGCTTTGCTACTTATTTGGAATAGGATCATTTGAACAGATTGAACTTTTTTATAATATTGAAATAGGTATGAAAAGGGGAGCGCTACCGATTTTTAATAAATTTATTAAATACAAAGCTTTCAATAACATATTCATGGTGCAGACATATATAAAGCTACTAAAACACAAACAATTAATTTTCAACAGGGTTATCTTGTACAGAAAAAGTATGAGTTAAGTAAAATTTGTGAAAGTCAAAAATGTAATATTGTAATTATAATAGACATAGAAGAAAATACCAAATATTGTTTGACTTAATTTTTCTTTATTCCTATTATATTTTTCTTGCTAAATTTTATTAAATAGGTAACTAAATTTCCCCCTTCTTTTCTTTATCAGAACCAAATATAAAAGGTACTAAACAAAATATTCTCAGTTTAACGGAATGGTATCAGTCAATTAGAGCTAAGTGAATTAGTGCTATATTTTTAACATATCATATTTATAAAACATATGTAATTAAACGCACTCAGAGTGAAAAACAAATCATTTGAAATTTTTACTACTACATATACTACGTATATTAATACTAAAAGAATATATGTATTTTTGATAAGTAAGTATTTTTGACAAATTTTACAGAAGTGATAATGTGCTACCCCGTGCAAATGATGTTATAAAGTTTATAACAATGCGCTACAAAAAGAAAAAATGTTTACATGAGTGCGTGATATTTGGTCGGTGGTGTTAAGAAATAATCCCAGTGATAAAATTTGATATGCTGTAATTTTTTTTTTTTTTTTTTTTTTTTTTTTTTTTGATATGCATAAGCGGATAAACGGCACTCAAAATGGTAAGTTTATGATTCCTTTTGTTGTATTATACGAACGAGTTTCTTAATTTTTTTTTTTTTTTTAAATCCTTTAAGTGTTCCTTGCTCGGGTGCCATTATGCACTATATTGACAAACCACGTTACAAAATTGTAAGCTTATATTGTAATTTAATAATAATTCATTTATGTGTTTTATGCACTATAGTGATAAACCACATTACAAGGGAGTGAAAATTATTAAATTTTATTTTCACGATTAGGGCATGCCAAGATCGTCATATTTATCGTAGGGTGTACTATTGTAATAACGATGTAGTGAAGATTGAATGAATCTCTTTGAAGCAAAAATGTTAGTTGTGATCTGCCGGAGAACACAAGGAACATTTTAAATTTGACATAATAAATAATTAAATTCTTTCTGTGGAATACACTATACGAAAATATGTATTACTAAATGAAAATAGGTTTTTTTGTTGTTTTTTTTTTTTTGAGAAATTATAAATCTATGGGAAAGACCATTCATGAAATTTTATAAAAGTATTAATATGTGAATTATTATTAAGGTTACAAAGAAGGAAAAAAATACAATATGTGCTTATGGGTTTTTTACATCAAACGCAAGGTAACGGGAAAATTGGCTTATTTTTCTCCACATGCCCAGCAGTCAAAACTGTGGGTAGCGGTTTTAGTATAAACCCACAGTAACGTGAGATGTTGCTTATATATACCCAGCAGTCAAAACTGTGGACACGACGCTTCAACTTGCATCCAGCATTTGATAATGATAGTCCGGAGCGGTAAGCGTTTCTCGACTAACTATAGGGCTTGTTATATCTACTATTCGATCATTGTAATTACTTGGTAGGGACATAAATACTGTTGCAAAATTAAACACACGCATTTTAATAGAAGAATTGAGCATACCACATAACTCTCATATGATTTATAAAATATAACCTGTAAAGCGTTAGTCTGTATCGGGAATTCTAAATTGTGTGAGTTTTCAACGTGGAATGGACAGATAATGAAAACCGTATCGATGTTATAGCGCTTTTTAAGTGTGAAATGAAAAAACGTGATATTTTCAAAACAATCCGGTCGCTCGGCATTAGTCGCATGTTTGTCTTCCAGTGCATAAAACTGTTTGAGGAGACTGGGGATGTTAAAGACCGCCACCGGTCGGGCCGTCCACGCACAGTTCGAACGCCGCAAGTCATCAAAGCTGTCAAATTAAGAATTCTTTATATCCGCTCCGAAAACAGAAAATCATGGTCCGGGAGATGAATGTTTCGCAAAAGTCCATGAATCAAATTATTAAAAAGGATTGGGACTTGGGGCTTTCAAAAGCCGTACCGGACATTTGTTGACTGCAGCTTTGAAAAAAATAGGGTGGTAAAGGTAAAATGCAAACGTCTTTTGGTGAAGCACGCTGATAATTTGCACAGAAAAATCTTGTTTACCGATGAAAAAAATTTTACCGTGCAGGAAAAATTTAATAAAAAAAAATGATATGGTGTATGCACGGTCATCTAAGGAAGCATCTAAACTGATTCCACGGGTCGAAAAAGGTCATCACCCAGCTTCAGTGATGATTTGGTGGGGTGTCTCTTATGATGGGGTAACTGACTTGCATTTTTGCGAACAAGGGGTGAACAACATCAGCCAAAGTTTACCAAGAAACCATTCCATGTTCCAAAACCAATCATGGACTTTTCAGCAAGACTCTGCTCCGGCCCATAAAGCTAAAACGACTCAAATCTGGCTCCAAAACAATTTACCAGCATTCATTTCCTCTGAAGGGTGGCCCTCTGGCAGTCCTGATTTGGACCCGCTGGGTTACAAATTGTGGACAGTTTTAGAGGACATGGTTTGCCCCAAAAGATACCGTAACATTGATTCCCTTAAGACAGCTTTGATTCAATGGAGGAGGTGCGTGCGGCTATTGATGATTGGCCAGTCCGACTTAAGGCGTGCGTGAAGGCTAAAGGCGGGCATTTCGAATGAATTCTGCTTTTTTGTATGCAATATATATCAATAAATATGTAAAAAAAATTAGGCCAAAAATATTCATTATTTTTTTATTTTAAAGCATAAAATGTGTGTAATAGTATTTATGTACCTACTAAGTATTTCTCAATTCTTTAGGATTCGCTGCTATTGTATCATCCAGTTCTTCATCAAGCGAAAAAATGGGCATATCACTACCTCACAGGTAAGGAGGATGAAAGTTGATTCAGTAGGAATCATTCCACCCCACTGTCATCGTAAGTACTTCATACATACTTCATAGATATACATATGTATATTCAATTATAATTTAATTTAATTTAATTCTTCAGTACTTTAATATAGAGTGGTTAGCAATCTGAATGAGAGATGCATATGTGGATGTGGTTGTGGTTGTGGTTATGGATGTGGTGGTTGTGTACAACTTGTTCATTCGGACACTATTTAGGGTATTCATTCCATTGAGGTTAATTTATAATTTTTACCATTATATACTACGCTGCAGCTGCTAGTGGTTGCCATAAAACTATAGTAGTAAAGACCAACTTCTCAGGTTATAAGTAGAAATTAGCAGTTTTGTAAACCTTTCTTCTATGGATGTAGTACTGAGTGTGCTCGAACGTATGTTTGTAGAAAGTTGTGAATGAGGTACTATAAAAAAGAGACAGGCAAATCGCGTTTGCTTAGACAGAATTTATATAACACAAAATTTATATTTATAAAAAACATTCTGTATTTGCAGAGCTGAGGCAGCGCGAGCAAACAAATTTGTTTTCCTTTTGTTATAAAATATCCTTTTTTTTGTTCTTGGGTTCGCATGAATTCTTATGCTGTTTGTAAACAAAACACATGCATATTCGTACACATGTGCATTGTACATATATTCATACGTGCGATCGATAGCATGACATATTTTTTTTGTTATGCATAAATAAATTCTCATGCTGTGTAAACGATACACATGCCTATTTGTAAACATATGCAAAAAAAATTATTGTGCATAAATTCATACGTGCGGTCGTTAGCATGATATACTTTTGTTATTAACCCTTTCGACCCCGACTTTTTTCCTATGATTTCAAAATTTTTTTTTCATCATTGTTCTTATTATATATACTCCAGAAGTATACTGCCAAATTTTGAAGTCGCCACCCCCAACCGTTTGGGCGCTACAGAAAGTTGCCTGTGGGCAACATTGGGCACTCGTGGTATAAAATTAAACACATTTTCTATTTGCATTTTGCTTTATTTATAAGACAATATTAGGTATGAAAAGACAAGAAACAGTTTTTATTGTTATTACTACATAGATGGATCTTACATTTAAGGCATTTGGATGTTGGAGTTCCAGTTTTGCATAACCTGCAGCGCCCTTTTTCACCGTATACTACCCAATGATCCGTCTTATCATATCGTTTTGTTTCTGGAGGGTTCGGCTCGAACCTGTACTTTTTTGAGTTCTGGGAAGAGACACTGCTGGATGGTGAGTTAAAATCGGAATCCGTAGGATAGCTACCCTCTGCGTTGGATGGCCTACCTCTTTTTCTTTGGATAGATACTGAAGAAGATTGCAAAAGGGCACCAGCGATTTCTAGTTGAAATTTTATAAGAGGAATGTGTTTCTGTTTCGGATATAACATATTTAAATGTTTTCTATAAAGCAACCATGCATTTGTAACGGACGTTCCAAGACACCAATAGAAAATTCGTATATACCACTTCCTTGAGCGGTGGTTAACTTTGTAAAGTTCCATCAACATATCTGCCAAATCTACACCGCCCATGCCTCTATTGTAACAATCTACTATTGCAGGCCTTTGAATATCTACGTGGGTTTTTTCTTTCGGGTTCCAACGTTTGCAAACCCCAACTGGTTGATGATCAATATACGAAGATATAAGTTGGACCGGTTTATTATCGAACCATCTTAGACACACAATGTTATGATTGATTTCGCATTTAATGTCGAAAGATCCTCTTCCCCGCTTTTTGAGCTCGGTCTCTGAAAGTAACTGGCAATTGTTTATACGGTTTTTGCGTATAGTTCCTGTTGCGAATATGCCCATTTCCTTCAATGCAATCAGAAGGCTTACCGATGTAAACCAATTATCAAAATAGAGTTTGAAGTTCTTATGTTTGGGTAAATTTTTTGCCAGGTAGAGAACTATATCCGAAGAGAGCCCCAGTCCATATGATGGGCAGGTACCTTCACCAACGTACAGCGTGAAATCTTATACCAGTCCAGATATTCCAGCACGTGTAAACATTTTGAAGCCCCATTTATTAGGCTTAGCTGGATTGTATTGTTTGTACGTTGATCGACCTGTAACCGAAGAATTCAGGAAACCTATTAGGGAACCATTATATACATTCACATAAGAACTCAGACATACCTTTGAATGCAATTATTTGCTCATCAACACTTTGATGTTCTTCCTGAGGGAGTTTATTAAAGTTTTCTCTGAAGATGTCTAGTAGAGGGCGTATCTTGTACATCTTGTCATAGTTTGCATATTCTTTTTTAGGTTGTTTGCTGTTATCATTAAAATGTAAACACTGTTTAATTTTTTCAAACCTATTGCGAGATAGTGAGTCTGTTATAGCCGTTAACTTCATATTTTCAGACCACGCCATTTTAAATTGTGGCAATTTAATAACACCCAAGTATAACAGAATACCAATGTATCGTTGTATTTCTACGTTGGTGCTTTTAAGTTCAATTCCTAGTTTTGGAAGTCCATATAAGTCAGTTTGCTGGGTGATCAAATCGATACATCGAACATCAAAAAATTGTGAGAAATAGTCCACTGGTTTCATGACTTCGTGAATTTCCAAGATACAATCTTCCTTCCACATACTCTCGGGAGCTTCAAATCCCTTTGACCTCCATTTTAATGCCTTCGAATAAATTTTTTCGATACACATGTTTTGAATTGAGTGCAGTTCTTGCCCATTATCTTCTTCAATTAGATTGTCAAGAAGGTCAATTTCTATACTCTCCCCTCTTTCCATAATCCCCTCCAAATTTTGCTCCAGCACTGCGGACACATCTTCCATATCATCATCACTTTCTTCATCCTAAGAAACTTCCCAATCGAAGTTTAAAATTTGTTTTATGTCCTGTTTTGACAAACCTTTATCTTGAGGTCTCATAACTAAATGCATACAAATATATTACCACAATTGCCCAAAGTTGCTCACAAGCAACTTCACAAATGTAAAAATTACTTACCTGATGCTGGTTTACAATTACAAAAAATGACTTGCAAAAATATTTCACTTAACTATTGCTGAAAAGTAGTTTATTCACACATTTATCACTAATGACAAATTTATATAAAAAAAATGCACTTTTAAAAATTATCTCTTAAAAGAAAACACCACTTTTAGCTGACACTGCTGCAAACTTTTTCAAATAACTTAGCTAAGCGATTGAGAGGTGACTTTGAATTTAGTCACACTTCGTGCTAATTTATTAGACTACCGTTATCACACCGGTTTAATAAACAAAAACAAAATTAACGCCTGTGGTAAACCTATGATTTCGCGAAATTGCTCTCAGGCAACGTTGGGGTCGAAAGGGTTAAGATTTAGTAAAATGTGCGTTATCCTTGTTTATATATATATATATATATATATATATATATATATATATATATATATATATATATATATATATATATATATATTGTTTATATATCACCCTTTGTTATTTTTTCTTATTTATGCATATCCCAGCCAACCAGCACTAGGTAAAAAACTAGATAATTTGAGCAAGCGTTTGCTCAAAACTGGGTAACAGCATAGGCATTTTATTAAAGAGTGTGAAGATTATACCCACTTTTTGCTTGTACATGTGATTGCCATCCTTGTTACACTTACTCAATCACGTCATTGACTACATATATAGCTGTGCTCTACAAATTTAAAATTTTTTGATTTTAAGGGGAAAGTGGGTAGTCGTGGTTGGCAGGGATGTTATTGAACATGAAAACAACAGCAAATTGAGTATTGACATATTCATGCAAAAGTAATGTGTTGTTATTCTTCAAATAATTAATTATAATTGATTGCTTAATTAGGATTTGCTTTTACGAGTATGTACATATGTGTACATAGAAGATTAAATCGCTGCTCATCACAGCACCTTACTGGTCATTCGGAATTAGAACCAGTTTAACAAGTGGTCTTGTTACCTGGCCCTTTTGGTTTACTAGGTCGACCACGCGAACCCTGTTGTCGGCGTCAGGGTGTAACTTCGCAACTCTCCCCAATCTCCATTCATTCGGAGATAGGTTGTCTTCCTTGATTACTACAAGGAGTCCTATCGTGATATCCGCTTTTGGATGCTTCCATTTTATACGTTTCTGTAGTTCAGACAGATATTCGCTTTTCCATCGCTTGCAAAAAGCGTGATGTAAAGCTTTAAGTTTTTGCCATCGATTTACGATAGAAGCAGGATTTTCTCTGACTTCAATTTCGGGTGGTGCCAGAAGGTGAGCACCAACCAGAAAGTGGCCTGGAGTAAGCGGTTCCAAGTCAGTTGGTTCATTCGAAGAGGGACTTAAAGGTCTTGAGTTGAGACACGCCTCAACTCGACATAATAGGGTGGAAAACTCTTCGAATGTATATTTACCGCTTGAGGCCATCTTCTTAAAGTGGTTTTTAAAACCTTTTACCCCTGCTTCCCACAATCCACCCATGTGGGGAGCGGCCGCGGGTATAAAATGCCATGACAACATCTGATGGGTATATTTGCCTAATGTGCTATTGCGAGCATCGGCAATGAAGTGTTTGAACTCTGATCGCAAGGATCATGAAGCTCCGACAAAGTTAGTTTCATTGTCAGAGTTGATTTTCCTTGGACATCCTCGCCTGTCATCTAGAAAAAGCAGCTAGAAAGGATGGGGTGCTTAGATCATTGGTTGCTTCTAAATGAATCGCCTTTGTCGGAAAACAGACGAAAAGGCAGACATAGCCTTTAGATATGCGACATCCTCTGCCGCGAAAGTTTTTAATTTCGAAAGGACCTGCAAAGTCCACGCCAGTGATCGTGAATGCTCGCGAAAAAGTAATGCGTTCTTGAGGGAGGTTGCCCATTAACTGGGATTGGGACCTGCTTCTTGTAGAGAGTACATATCTTACAATTATGGATAATGGACCTAATCATATTTTTCACTCTGGGTATCCAGTATTGGGTGCGTATAAGACGCAACATTAATTGGTTTTCTCCGTGCAAGGATATATCGTGGTCGAACTGAACTATAAGACGAGAAAGTTTGCAATTGTAGGGGAGGATAATTGGATGGCGCCCGCTGTATGATAAATCTAGCGAAGCACCAAGACGACCCCAGTCCTCATTATCTCGTTTTTGTCTATGAAGGGATTTAAGGGTAAAACTTCACTCTTGTTATTAACTGGTCTTCCAGCTTTCAAATTTAGGTATTCTTCTTTATAAAAGTGCTTCTGAAATATTGTTATTAGGCGGAAACTTGTTTCTTTAATTTCCTCAGAGGAAATTAAATAAGTATCTGCTTTAAATGAAGCTTTATTTCGTGGATGAGTATTCTTTAAGAATCTCATAATATATGAGATAACTTAAAGCCCTCGGTAAATTTGAAAATCGGTCTAATATCGTAATAAGACTATTAACATTTGCTACATGAACGTGCACCCTTTTTTCTTCAATTTCCGTCTCGTAATTTTTGTTTTGTCGTGGCCATCTTGACCTGTCTTCTTGAAGCCAAGAAGGTCCCTGCGACCACAAGGAATTGTTGATAAGTTCCTTCGTCGACAAGCCTCTATTAGCTAAGTCTGCCGGATTTGAGGCGGACTCTACATGATGCCAGTTTGCGTTTCCTAGCTTTTCCACAATCTTCGTTATTCGGTGTGCGACGAAGGTTGACCATGAGCAGCGTGGTTTCCTGATCCAGGCTGAAACTATTGTTGAGTCAGTCCAGAGATTTTTTTTATTTGCGGTAATTCCAGTTTGTCGATAACTGATTCTACGATCTCTTATAATAAAACCGCTCCACACAGTTCTAGGCGTGGGAGGGAGATGGTCTTTACTTGCTTGCTGTGCCATGGCACTTAAGTAGCAATTCGGAATATTTCCAGTAAGCTGTGGTAACACGATCACCAAAGCTTTTAATTTTATTAAGGGGTCAGTGGGTGACCGCAATTGTATGGAGCATGCTTCTTTTACTTGTGCCGATTTGGAGTTATTGATACCCGATACTTGGGCATGCAACTTTGTTGACGGCAGGTTGATTCGATGTTTGAGTGTTTCTGAAATAAAGGAGCATTCGGAGCCAGAATCGATCAATGCTCTAGCAGAAAAAATTGTACCATTATGGTGTATGTCAACTTGTGCTGTTCCTAGTAATACACCTTTGTTGGTGTTAGCAAAGCAAGAGTTTACTTGTTGTACTAATGGTTTTTTTGCCTTTTCAGAACTTGGTCGTGATTGGGCCTGCCTTGATGTTGAAGGCATATCATCAGAGGAGCTTGGACTGCCTCTAAGAGCTGTTGCTTTTGGCTGAAAGGTCGGAATATGGAGTAACGTATTATGTCTTAAATGACAAGTGTTGCAATTATAGAAACTTGTGCATTTTGACACTGTGTGCACAGTCGAAAGATAATTCACACAACCCTTCTTACTCCTTATGTATTCTAGCCTTTGGGCAGTGGTGAAATCCAGAAATCGGGGACAGAGACGTAATGTGTGGTCATTTGATTGACACATAGCACATTTTGACTTGGACACACTTACTTGGAAGGCGCCAAGTCTCTTACGCGGAGGCGCTGTGATTTCTTTGAAATCTTGCGGCCTTGACGATCTCACCGGTTCCACTTCTTTTAAACGGGAAATTGTTTCTAAGCTTTGGAACCTGTTTGAGAGGAAACGATCCATGTCCTCCCACTTGGGAATTTCTGTTTTTTTCTCTATGGTTTGTTCCCATAGAGCTAATGTGCATTCTGGCAATTTAGTGGAACACAAATATGTTATAATTGCGTCCCAGTTTGAGATGTCAATTTGATGACCTCTGAGTGATGACAGACAATTATTAATATCTCGCTGTAATTTTTTAACATTCAGTTTCAACTGAATTAAGACTGAATAGAATTTTCAGTTGGGTATTGACAAGAATACGTTTATTTTCGTATCTGTCACATAAATTTTTCCAGGCTGTTGAAAAGCCTTCATTTGTTAAGGGACACTTGCTGACTATATCATTCGCCTCTCCTTGAGTTTTCTGATTGAGATAAAAGAGTTTCTCAACCGAGGAGATTCTATCGTTGGCTATGTACATATATGGCCGTAAACATATCCCTAAACGTAGGCCAAGATAGATAATCTCCTTTGAATACATTTGTGTCACACGATGGCAAATGAATATTGTGAGAAAATGTAGATATCTTTTCCCTTTCCTTTTCGGTTTTGTTCAATCGCTCGGCCAACTCGGCCATTAATGTATGACAACGGACATAACTAGAATATGCAAGCTTATTTTTCTTTCTGATAGCTGCTAATTCTTTAGGACCGATGCCTTCAGCACTCATTATCTCGTCAAAGGCAGATTTCGTTTTCCCCCATAGCTCCTCTTGTTCAATAACTAAGGAGTGTTTTGAATGCTCAGAAGCGGGGGCGTTATATAATCGGATTCGAATTCCGACACTGATTCAACTAAGCGGATAAAGTTGTCCATAGTTTATATTATTTATTTATCGAATTTGATTATATTCACAATATTTAGATAAATTTCTCAACAGAAATGTGTTTGATATGTGTGAATATATTTGGTATTATTGAAGAAGAATTTAATTTTAAGCCAAACGCGAATATACTGATCACCCTAGTAGCCACACCAATTTAACAATCCCAATTTAGTAAAAACAGATGATTTATGTATTTATGTATATACAAGTAGTATATGTATATATATTTTCTTAATTTTAGTTCGTAATTTGAATATTAATTTTTTCAGCGCTAAATCTTCGCCACCCAACGTTTTGATATTGATAAATACCGACAATATATGCCGTAAATTTGTAAAAAGTGACAATGTGAATACGAATAATTGTATATAATTTAATAATATATATAATGTTAAAAAAATGAGTTTGTGAGAAAAGAAGAAGAACACAAGAACTGTGGTAATGTGAACGTTGAGGTTATATCCTCTCACGTGCAGTGTTGTTGTAAAAAAAAAGAAGAAAACGATGCAACTTAATGCAAGTGCAGCACAATAAAATGGTGATATGTGTTACAAACAAACGATAAATTAAAGTTTAAGAATTTAGATTCTCGATTGAAAATTTTGCAATAATTATGAGAACTCGCGCTAATTCCTACAAGTTTAGTGCTGTTGAAAATGAATTTGCAAATTTAATGCAACCAAACAATTGTGAAAAACTTGAAATGAACGTGAGAATTTAGTGCAAAAACAACTAAAACAACGGAACAAGTGTTAAAGAAAATTCCCGAAACTTATCAACGTTATTAATTATGCTGCCTTTTATTACATTAACACTTAATTATAGTACACTTTTGTGGTTATGTCTGTATTCGAACAGACAGACTTTTAATGCTACTCACAAACTCACTGTTAATATTAGTGTTTTAATTTTAATTTTTTATAATTTTTTTTATGTTGTTTTTGAATTTAATTTGTTCAAAGAAGCACTTGAAATTTCACCACGAACCTTTAATGTTTTATTTAAATATATCCTCGAATGGTGAGTGTGTGTGTCGCTCCGGCTTCTCTTCTGTTAGTATCGGCGCAGTCCAATATTTTTTTGAAATTATGTTTCCACTTCGTAGAGGGACTCTTCCGTCTTAATTGGCGCTGTGATAAATATTTTTATTAGCCTTAACCGGCTCGAAGGACCACTAAATACAAGGGCGCGTCTTGTTAACAGGGCACGCCGATGTATACCATAAAGTAAACTAGAAAAACACAAAATTGATATTAGTTTTAATCCAATATTAGTGAGTTTTTATTAAATTGGAGAGATTTCGATAGATAGATATTGATAGATGGATTTGGATAGATTTTACCTTATTAAATTGGGTATTGATTGATGAGGATGATGGCTGGATCGTGGCTCAGTTTTCCTTTTGCGTGGTGTCACCTTGAATGCTGAATTTTTAGTGTCATAAAAAATTATTTAATACGAATCCGTTGTACAAACAGGGAACCGTAATCCGTGTTATTAAAAAAGTTAACGAAAAAATCTTGCACATATTGGAAATACTAGGGTGGTACCAAATATTGCGAATTTAGGTTTATGGCCTAAACAAGCATGCTTATGCGTTACTTGCTTATCGTAAGGATGGGAAACATCGCCATTATAACCTATACATATCATATAGCGAAATATCTTACTAAATTTAACTAAGAGTAAAATTATAAAATTATAATCAAATAGAAGTGTCGATTCTTAGTAAATATACAAAATACTCACATATTATATACATATGTATGCATATATGTATATGTAAGTATATACATTAGCCACTATCTCTGATAATAAGTCTCAACAATTTCTAATGATTATATCTGTACATCTATAATATTTGTATATATTTTTATATCCCTTACCTTATTACATTTGAACCCATATACTAATATCTGGTATAGTACCATTAATTAAGGTGTTCAAAGTTATTGATTAAGGTAACAGCCACGTAATCACATATCTATGTATGGATGTACATACGTATCTACATCTAAATCACAATTATTACACAAATTGCTTACCCAAATTAATGGTTGGGATCGAATTCTTTTTCATTCGACCCTTCCCTATTGCATTTTCCTCAAAATGAATTTCGCAGATGAAAATAGTCTTTGCGACTGGTTCCTCCAGCCGCAGATGTTTTTCCATTTGGACCACTTTTATTCACTTTTAGGAAACGCGAAAAGGCTAATAACGCGTCTACCCATTGTGTTATTCCCACAATATACTTCCTTTCGAGCGGCATTTTAATTTAAAAATACGAAATATTTACGAAAAACTCAAGTTATCCGCACTGGTTAAATCTTCTTTTTTGTCCTTCTGGTGCATTTCTACAATTAAACATAAAATAAAATAACTGTGGGTGGAACTTCCCCTTTTTTTAATTAGAATTACATAACAGAACAAGTTACAGTTGAAACTTTTATGATGTAAACAAAACTTATATACTTACATTCATATATATGTGCGCAGGATCCAAATACACCTAATGCATTTTATTTATGAAAATATGTATATTATAGATTTGTTTTATATACCGTTACAACGATACCTTTATGGATTCACATGGAGTCACTGAATCCTCATCATCCATAAGTTACACTTGCAACCATCGCCACTTCTGGTTCACTTGAACACATTTACTTTCGCTTACACATGATCTTATCGAAAATCTTTACTTTTATTCTTAAGTATACATCCATATGTATGTACAAAATGTTAATTAGTTTAAAGCCGACATACTGGCTTTGATATTTGGTTACTCATGTGGGTATATACCTCCTCAAAATCACCTTCTCACTGAATTTCTGATGAAATTAACATACTCTTTTAATTCATTAGGTAACCTTTTTGTTTAAACTTGTTTATATTTGGCAGAGAAATTTTCTTTTGCTACATTTGGATTTTAAACGAAAGGAGTTGAATAAAATTGTAATACTCTTCTATTCTATTTCTCAAGCAATTGACTTTTTGTTTTGTTTTGATACGCTTCATAGCGATTTCGCTTTTATATCTCCCATCCAAAAAACAGAGTGTGAAGAGGAAACTGAGTTTGGGTCCTTTCAAATATGCTCTTTCCCAAAAACCCAATTTACGAGACCGTCATGTCGCTTCTTATTCATATACGTTCTTTATAACGGTGACTTTCCATGAGAAATACATACTCTAATAAAAAAGAAACAAGGAGTTTTTTATATAAATAAAATGTATGAAATCAATTACAGTTAAAATTGAGAAAAAGAACTTTCGTTTTTTTCCGCTGTTTAATTTATGAAGGTGGTCGCCCTTCAAACATTGATAATACCAAACAACGGTGACTTCAATACATGTCTTATCAGCTGAGTAGGTACGTGTTAGCTGGGTAAGTTATTATGGGAAATTTAGTTAGCATATTTTTGTCTTTTAAAATTTCCGAAACAGTTAGTGTTGTCTGTGACGAACTCAAATATTTTCCAAGTGCGTCTATATACTATGTACTACTTATATTTTGCTCACTGCGGTTTGAAAGAAATCAAGAATGCATTTTTCATATTAAACTAAAAACTGCTCTCACAGCTGGTCAATAATTATTAGGTCAAATATTATTTTAAAAGGAATTTACGCTAACATAACCTTTCATGAATGACTGTATGTATGTAGTATATACTAGAACAAATTCCTACGACCTCTAATGCAATAATAAAATCAAGCGAAAGAGCAATTTCATTAAACATAAATTCAATTAGGTTTGCTTCTGGTCTATTATTATTGCCAAGTGAAAAAAGCTTTTGCTGTCCATTGAACTTTACTATTATTTTTTCTAGTTATTCCGCGAATAAAGTTTTCCACTTATGGAAACACCAGTGCCAAATGCAGTTTGTGCAATAAAGAGATATGGGAATAGAATAGAAAAAGTGCGAATTGGTTTAACATGGTAGATTGCATTTCGATTTAGATTCACAATTTGCGTGACTGCATAAAACTTACATACATATGTATACCTACAAAAATCAATACGCATACAGTCACCCACAAAAGTATCGAAAATCTTCTTAAATGTTTCTTTTATTTGTTTCTGATTTATTTTATAATATCCAATAATTTCAATAAAATGTCTATGGTATTTTTTTCTTGTGTTCTCGGGGCAAAATCATTTTCAACTATGATTTTGTGCTACAAAGGTTTATAAAACAGGGCCGGAGATATTAATAGGGATGATAGATTTTTGTTGAAAAGTATCGACATTTTAAATCGTTGAATAAAACATAATTATTTATCATTTCTGATCCTCTTAAAAAGGGATAAATAGCAATGATTATAGTGCCGCCATGATTATTTACAGTCGGAGTTTTCTTAGATTTGAAGTCTCATATTTCTTCTGCCATACCACAAAGCGACCATTCGATTGAAAAATTATTTATTCTGCAAAATTATTCTAAATATTATCCACGGCAACGAAATATCGAAACCTACAGAAATCTAGATCTTTTTGAGTTCACTAACGATTTTTGAGCATTTGAACTGTAAGTTGTAGTAAGAAAAGTTATATAATATAGGTCGAAGCTACAAATATTTCAATCTCAAACATTTAAATTTAGTAAAGAGGTCAAGGCAGTCTATTCCACTGGATATGACAACAAGCATTAAGGTAATTTAAAGAAATTATCTTCGGGCTTTGAGGGTTATTCTATTTGGCATATCGAAAAACACGATCTCTTTTCTTAATTAACTTCGATAATTGGTAGGTTTTGCAATATATTTTTGTTTTTGTTATAAGGATTATGATAAGTTATTATTTTTTTGTTATAAGGATTTGGAAGTGTGATATCAGCAGAAAAAAGCTTTCGAACTATCTTCGTTGAACAACTGAGTGCGTATTGTGTTTTTTATTTATATTGGGAGCTGCTTTTCTCCCTATCATTCATGGTCACTATCTTTGAACTTCCATTCTCAATTTTGCGTTTTATTACAGTGTAATCGCTTATCAAATACATATATGTATACATATACTAACCATACTACAAAAATATAAATAGATATGCACATATATCTAAAGCTACACCTCCACAACATTTTTTCCGCGATGTTTAGGGTTTCGAAGATTTTTTAGATTGAATAGGCGTTTCGGGCCTTTGGCCTCCATACCAAACTTTTCATGCGTGACATTTCCTTGTAATGTTTACGTTTTATTACTAGAATTCGTAAACTTAATTTTTAAATGTACATACATACATATATTTGCTTGCGTATTCCGTGCATTTCTTTATATTATTGCCTTTGAACTTCTAAATAAATGTACAGGGTGTTTTTTATAGAGGTATAGAACTTTAAGTTGGCATTACTTTTCAAGATGGCGACCGATTTAACAGCTGTCAAGTGATTTATTCTCAGTTTGGTTTGGCAATTCATCATGAATAGACTTACGCCTGAACAACGCTTGCAAATAGTGCAATTTTATTTCGAAAATAATGGTTCTGTGCGGAAAACGTATCGCCCACTACGTCCAAAGATACGGACCAATGATTCCACCAGACCATAAAGGGCACCAAACAGTCAGTTTTGAAATGTAACGGATGTAACGGTGTTTCAACATACACTTGAGGATTACCTTCACTCCAAATGCGGCAGTTTTTTTTGTTGATGTAGCCATTCAACCAGAAGTGCGCTTCATCGCTAAACATCGCTAAAATGAAATTAAGTTGAGGCACGCAAATGCTCCCGGTAGAAGAGTGTACCTACTAACATATCTTTGTTGAAAATATTTTTGGCAAATGAGAATAATATCCCCAGCGAACACAGTTATATTGCAAGCCAAGACACACTTAGTATATACGAACATTCTTTGTTATCGGAAATTTGTATAGAATGCATTTATTTGTCGAAATGCGACCTTCTATACAACATTTCCGATGTGGTGGTGGCGCTATCCAAGCATGTGGCGGTCGCTCATCATACCCTAAAAAAAATAAATTAAAAAATTTATTATATAAAATACCGACTATGTATGAAAGCATGTAAAGTATATATATTTACATATATATATGCAAATACATATGTCAGCATGTATGCACATACATACTTACACACAATTATACATATTGATTATAAGTATACCCAAATCAAATTAATAATATTATTGAAATTTCTCAATACCTTTTTTGTGTTTTTCAAAACCGAAAAGAAACATATCAATTTGTATACGTATTAATATATGTATATTAAAAATATAAACAAGGACTGAAACGATGTATCTAGATAAATTTATCAAATTCTTTGGATCAATTGTTTCATTTGTTATTTTATTTAGTGGATAAAACAAATTTTATTTATGTATAATTTTTCTACAATGAATTGCAATCGTAATGTTTGATACTACCAGTAAATGGATTTTGCCATACGGCATCAATTTAAAAATACTCTACTACACAGGGTTGCATGAACACAAACAATTTTTTATAAAAGTTTATTGGACATTTTTGGAGGAATTTTGATATTAACTTAATTTTATGGGAAATACTGTGCAAGGCGGAGTCGGCGTTTGTCAGGCTGAGGGCTATTTTTCCCAAAAGCCACCAATTTACAAAAATGTTTCACTTATCTTATTCGAAAAATTGTGAGCATGTGGCAGCTCTATTTTATACGAATAGGAATAAAGGAAAATAACTGTAATTACTTTTCCTTTTTTCCTTTATTCCTTATTTATTTAAATGCCATTACATATAATTGCGTGCTTTGATGTAAACTGTTTTTTATTTATTGCGGTAAGTTTTATTTAATTTATTATTTTTATATTTATTGAATAATTTTATATATGCATATGTTCATATGTACATGTATTTTAATGGAGAATACTTTTTGCTAGGTTCGGATGTTCCACCCACAAGCGCAGCTGCAGCGAAAAGAAGGACCCAAACCCTCGGGGAGATCCGCGCTATGTGAAATACCCACAAAATGCGCAACAACCTCGGCACTATGGAGAAATGTATTACATTTTCAGAGTGGCATGGGCTATTGCTCCGCATTAAATTGTGATTAATACATAGAATGTCCATGTCTTTAATAAAAAAGAGTAACTCCGAGTTGGGAAGCTGTTGGTGCCGCAAGAGTAGATGACGTGTTTTGCTGATGCCCGCATTTCGCTGTCAAACATATTTCATGTAAGCTTTTGTTTCGCGCATAAAAATCTGATTTTGACGTCGATTACGTCAATGGGTCGCTTTCCAATCGAAGCGATTGGTACAGCTACTGCCGGGAAATCGTGGTGTTGTACCAGGTCGATCACCATCATTTCACGAAAAGATCGTTGGTTCTGGGAAGGTGGTCCAAATTGACGAAAGTAAATCGGCAGGGAATGTCAAGCCCTCCGAGTGTATTTCTGACATGAAATAAAGCTCCTCATAAAAATCTATCGGCCGTTCGGAGGCGGCTTAGAATAAACTGTAGGTCCCTCCATTTGATGGTAAAACATCAAGACGCAAAACCACAAATTGGAGGAGGAGCTCGGCCAAAAATCGTTTCAGCGGTTACAAAGTGCCAAAAAAATATATATAAATTTGGAGAGCACAAATACAACAAAGGTAATAATTAATTTTCTTAATCTGACAATCATACACTCGGATTGCTAGAAAGCGTACATCTCTCCACCACGAGCAGTTAACCAAGGCGAACCGGATAATCCAATCGTAGTTAATCGATTTTTAAGGCATTTTTAAATCTTAAACTTAAGTTAAAATTTAATGGTTACCAACTTTTCAGAGCTAACAGAAGTGGCAAGGACGGTAATGTTGGGATTTGTGTAAAAATTGGCTTGTCCTGAGGGCTAAATTGTTTCTCTAGTTGTGATGATTAGATTGAATATGTACTTGTTGGTTGAAAATTTTTCACGTACTTCCTTCAACCGCTCTCCTTAATTACAAAAATATATTTGCAGGAGACTTCAGTAGTAACTTAGTTGAAGATAGATGGAATTTTAGACTTTTAGACTTCTGTAGTTTGTTTACTGTATTAATTTAATGACTAACTAAATTTCGAGCGACGAGGAATGATCAAGTGGGCGGGCGCTCGTTCCTTAAATGCTCCAACTGCTCGTTTTACTTAAGATCATAGATTGAAAATAACTGCTAACACTCTCAGAGTGTCTTAAAATAACTGTTAACATGTGAGAGAAAAATTACTCACGACGAAAAACGTGGTTTCAGATAACCCTACAAAAAATAGTTCATCGGTGCTAAAACGCACAACCTCGGTAGCCACGCCACAGGTCCTCGTAGGCTTTGCGGCATGTAGCGTCGTCTTGTTGCAACCATAGGCCCTCCACATAAATATCCTCCAAAACAGGCACGAAATGATTTATCTTGGCTCTATAATATTCAAAATTGATAGTAACATCTGGCTGGCTTCATCTTTGGGGGAACATGGACCCATTATTCCCTCTGCGCAAAGAGCTCACCAAACAGTGACTTTTTAACTATTGCTTGTGGATTATCATTACACGAAAGTGACAATTCCTTTTATCAACCAAAAGTGAGCTTGATCCCTGAACAAAACTTTCGGTTTCAATTTTTACATAAATTTGGCTTGGTAAGCTCGCAAACCAAGATCCTTCCGCAAAGTCTTCCATGAAGTGGCAAAGTCCCCATAGTAGTTATCCAGTCTTTCTTTGATATCAGTAATTTGTTTTTTTTTACGCAGAAAAGAGTGCTTAATCGGCACACGATATCAATTTTTTTCCGTTTTCGTCGAACTTCACCATCGACTTTCAATGACTGTCAAAGACAAACAAAAAGGTGCAAAATTTTACAGTCGATAACAGTTGACCGGAGCAGTGTTGTATTTGAAGTAACTGCGCGGCAAAATCCAAAAGTCAATGACTTATCAAACAACCCTCGTACTTTGTGCAGTGTTTGTCTCGTTTTTACTAAAATATCTTGTTACGTACTCAAAAAATTTTCGTATTTAAAAAAAAATATTAAAATATTATTAGAAAGTACTCTCAACAACATAATTAACATACTTGTGGAATACTGTGTGCATGATAAATTTAGCACGAGGACGTTTTCAAAAAGTTCTGAACATGAATAATTATTCAATTCGGTGTAATCTAGATGATCTCCATCGAGCTAGAATATTAAAATATTTATATATTTATTAAAAACACCCGCATCTACGATTTAATATTCGGATATGAGAATTTGAATTTTCCTTTTAACATTTTACAATCTATCAATTTCTAAATTCTTTATTCCCTATATGTATGTATGTATGTTTACGAATATTCTTATCGCAAAAAGACTGCCCACGAAATATTTTCATACATATGTATGTATGTAAGTGATAACAAGAACCACAAAATCGGCAAAAAAATCTCGATATCAAAACTAAAACATCGATTCCTTCCCAATATTTTTCTCAATAAGTGCGTAAATAACCGATCAATCAATGCCACCACTATATTTTTTCTTCAATTACCGGAAGACTATATTTATTGAAACTTTCCCCCCCTCCTTATACTTATGGTAGATCCCGGATCTACCAACGTCAGCCATTTTTTATTGAAAAGTGTTAATATTATGAAAATTTTGTTTTGATTTTCCGAGGCTAGTTTGTAAAAAACCCCTCGGTTGAGTTTGTTTCATCCGCTGTACTAGCAGCATCGACGTCCATGGGTTGAGGCCCATTCGAACGTCTTATCTGTTATCTGTACTCGTTTATGCAGCCTTGTCGAATTGCTTTGTCGAATTGCTCCTATCCCCCTTTTTTTCTTCTTTTTTTTTTTAATTAATTTTTTCTAAATTTTTTATTTATTATTTAGCCGTAAGTTTTATCCAACCGACTGCGCCAGTTATGTTTACCACAAGGGGGTAAACTGGGGCAGGAAGAAGTTTACGATTTTTACTTAATACAAGTCACACCGAACGATTTTCTTGACCGAACTTAAAGATTTCCACTTCAACAACAAGCAATCACTTGATCCTGGTTGTTGGTTGAATATGAGTACTTACTTTCACTTCGTCTTATTAGAAGTTAAGTAGGCGTTCAAATTTTGGTATAAAAGAAGTTTGATTTTATTAATAAAAATATATTTCGTTTTCAACCGAGATATAACTGGGTCGACGGAGGGATTAGCAGCAACTGCTTTACAATATCCAACTCCGTCTTCTCCAACCCATAATACATAGCTATGATCATACATATATAGCTATGTTCAAAATACATAAGCTATTCCCTTAGCCTAAAATATACAAAAGTAACTCAACGTACATAAGACGTTTTGGCATACTCAGCAGTCTCACAAATATCGTATTCAAATACTTGCCACTTGAATGCCTATGTGAGTTTATATGTATGTAAATACACTATTTTTGTCACCAGTCTGCCTTGCTACAGACTTGGCTAATTTGTTTATTTAAAATGTGGAATGCCGAGTATCGCCTTTCTCATAGTATTAGGAAAACAAACATATCTTTAAAATATGCTTATCTTCCCATTTCCGTGCTGTATAGATCCACATAACTCGCGCATTCTCATGTACCCTAGTATTTGTTGCCACACCTATCGGGTAAACACGGCAATGCTTTGACCATAAAATTAGTTTTCGCTTATAATATAAAAATTTGTATAATATTCTTCTGCTTCTTTACTGGCATAGGCTCTGCTTACGTGATAATAGCCGAGCTATCGGCGGGTACTGCATCAAAAAACTTCCGGAACTGGAATGTTGTCGCCCAAGCGGACGACATGAGCCGTTGTCTCTTAATCCCCTGAATTAAGTAAAATCAATATCGTCGTATATATCACGCAGCTTATACAGCTCGTCTTTCCATCGTTTACGATACACGCCGTTACCAATGTGCAAAGGTCACAAAACTTTTGCCCGGAAAGCTCTTAATGCCGCAGAGAGCATGAAAAGCAAGTAGATATTCTGACTGCTACAAGTGGTTCGAGCTGATTATAGAGAATTGTTGCCGTTCTATCACAACATGACCAATTTGGTTCCGGAGACAGCCCTGTAGCTTCCGCTCCATCGAAGTCGATCTGCCTCAGGCCGTTCGTAGATTTTTCCGATATTTGCACCAAAGATAACTAAGTTTTCCTCCACCCTAAATTTAATGTAGGAAAATTTAATTCAAAAATTCTTCTGTACATTCATCTGTTAGTGTAAGTACATAGATATGTAACTTAATTTTGTTGACATTTTATTGTTCCCCTTTCTTTGTTTTCTCTTCTATTTTGCACACTTCTCTCTTCTAGAGAGCTACCGCTCTATTAGACGGTCCATAGTTCAAGTTTTATCTCTAACATTCAAACGAAATATGGTAAGAACTTATTTACTGATAACTCCTTAGTTTTTCGTCTGGCGGACTGCCTTTCACTATATGAATCTATATACATATGTATGTATGTACATTAAAGGATAATACTCATATAGTAACTGTAATGATAATATTTAAAATAAGATGGATAGAGACACAGGGCTGCTATATTTTGCTTTCCTTAAAATTGTAAAAATAGTGGATTAGTTATTTCTTAGAAAGGATATAGTATAAAAAAGCATTTACCAGAATAAAATGAAATTATCAAATTTTATATTAATTTTTGATCTCCAATACCATATCATGCTGATTTCATAATTGTTTGGTGAAATTTTACATATACATATATGTAACTAGCAAGAACCGACAATAAATTATAAAAAAAAATTAAAGCTGTGGTGAACCAACTGTTCACCAATACAAATAAACGCACAATTTAAAAGATGACAATGATTTTATTCCGCGCTTGTCGCGGTGCAATTTAAGACTAGTTCTTACAAGTTTACTTTCTTACCAACTAACTTCTTAGCCTAAGTTAATTGTTAACGTTGCAGTTCCCACCACTGCTCAGTATTTCGCAATCGTTAGGTAGCGCGTGTAGGCCAATATTGCCTATATTGCAATTCTTGCGCATTCATTGAATGCGATCGTATTGCAATACCATTCGATGACGCGTGTGCCGCGTCAGCGAAAGTTGTATGTGAACTTTATGTAGGGCAACGATGTCACATGCCCAGCAACGTGAGCACAGAGTGTGCCATAGCGTAGGGTTAGGATAACTTGTATGTATGTAGCATATTCGATTATGTGGTGTCGACATGCCTCCATTCTAAAACTTGTTTTGAACAAAGCTCTTTTGCTCCTACGATCCACAGCAGTATATGAAATTGAAGGTCTATACTCAAATATTGTACATACTACAATATCTAATATCAGTTTTGTGCGTGTCTCTTTGAAAACACAATCCTTCTCTCTTGAAACCACATTCTTTCTGTCTTGTTAACAATCTCATTTAAACTCTAGTATGTTCGGTAATCGTCAATGATGCAGGCTGAGAGTAAAACCGTTTTTATGTAAAGGGTGTTTTTTATAGAGGTAAAGAATTTTGAGTTGGCATTACTTTTCAAGATGGCGACCGATTTAACAGCTGTTAAGTGATTTATTCTCAGTTTGGTTTGGCAATTCATCATGAATAGACTCACGCCTGAACAACGCTTGAAAATAGTGCAATTTTATTTCGAAAATAATGGTTCTGTGCGGAAAACGTATCGCGCACTACGTCGATTTTAGCGATGAAGCGCACTTCTGGTTGAATGGCTACATCAACAAAAAAAACTGCCGCATTTGGAGTGAAGGTAAGGTAGACTTTAGACTTTATATATCCTCACAGGAAAAAGTCTAACGGTGTGATATCAAATGATCTTGGTGACCAATTTACCGGCCCAAAAGGTGAAATTTTCAATAAATCCATTGATTGATACGATCTGGGGGAAGTGGCGCCTTCTTGTTGAAACCAAATGTCACGGAGATCACGAGCTTCAGTTTCAGGCATCAAATAGTCGGTTATAGTGGCGTAATGACGGTCGTCATTTACGGTTGCTTTCTCACCGACATCATTTTTGAAGAATATGGACCGATGATTCCACCGGCCCACAAACTCCACCCAACTGTTTTTTTTTCTGGATGAAATGGCAGCTCTTGAATCTCTTCAAGTTGCTCTTCGTCTCAAATTTGGCGTTTTGCTTGTTTACATGCGCGTTGAGCCAGACATGGGCCTCTGAACAAAATTTCTCTCGAAAACGCCGGATTTTACCTTTACACAACACATGAAGCAGTCGAAATATAAAGACTTTGAGCCTCCTTCTTTATTTTCAACAGCCTACAATTCGTTACGAAAATTCTCCCCAGGGGCATTATTTCATATCACACATTACATATCAGTAGGTATGCATGCACATACATACGCATGTATAAAGGCTCTAAAGTAATGACATTCATTGGCCATAAACAAAGTGACCCACATTCAAAGTGCAATCAGCCGTAGCGGCTACGGAATAATTGGTAACGCAGGAAACTGCATATTGTGCTCTCTCGTAGATATCAATTCGACAATATATCAAACAGAGCAATGTACGATATGAAACGCATATGTATGTAGGTTTGCACATATGTATGTGTAAATTTATGAATCTTGTGAAATGTATCCAACTCAATAATGTGTATTTTTCAGATTGTGGCATGAAATATTGAATTTCAAAAATGGTTTACAATCCGTGTGCTATGTAGATCACTGTTTATTAAATTCACAGTAAATATGCATACATACTTCTCGTTTATTTATTTGATTTCCGAGTAATGACTTTCCTTTGCCAAATGAGTGAATCTTACATTTTTACGATACATTGCGTTTAATGGTATGAGCATTAAGCTTTACACACCTGCGCTACGACCATACGACAAGCGACATTTAATTTTTTTTTTTTTTTTTTTCAAAAAAGATTAAAAAACAGCATATGGAGCTTGTTTTTCTATAATTTCAATGAAATGAATAGATTTATTTTTGTATTCTTACATCGAAAAATATTTGTTATTTTGAGCAATATGTTAAATGAAAAATTTGTTGTTGTAGAACCAATAACTCTTTAACTTAAGATCAGCTACCGTTATAAAATGCCGTGATGGCGATATTTTACAAACTGTCGTCTTTATACTATTGTGTCCTATAAACGTTTGCCCTGTTGGAAAAATTATTATAATATAAATAAAATCCTAAATTGATTTAATTTTGATTTAAGCTATTTGCAGCAAGGGGCCAGAGATTCATCCTGCTTTGATTTACGTGAGTTTTTCGTCAAAAATTCAACTCATATTGTTCCACAATCACCGTATACATCTGACCTGACTCCGTGTGACTTTTGACTATTCAACAACTTCAAGAAGAGTTGTTTTTCCAACAAATGGAGGGACCTTTAGTTAATTCTAATCCGCCTCCGCACTGCCGATTTATTTTCAAGAAGAAATTTCTTCTCGGATGGCTTTTCATTGCACGTCGTAAGATGGCAGCTGGAAATAGCGGCGTACATACTAGGTTCCTGGCCACAAAGGCATTGTAGAAAACGAAATAGTTGATGAAATTGCCAATGTGCCATCCGTTTGTCTACCGGAAATATGAAAGTCGCCAAATACGAAACACAAAGAAATTTTCGAAAGGGCTGAAAGAGGAGTCAAGGTGAGATGGAATACATAAGCGGCATACGGGATAGCCAAGATCATGTGCAATGGCAGTGAAGGTAAGCATACATATTTCTCGCTTACATCTCGAAAAGACCTGTTTGTAGTCACAACTTCGCAGTTCAAACGACTAGAGGAATTATTAAAATCATGTTAAACTTCGCAAAAAGCGTTGACGCCCTACATGACTATTTTAACTCAAATTTAATTGAATTTCCAGCTGGCACTAACCCACATATTCGAAAGACTCAAGTTAAAAAGGCTCTGCTATTTTTTTTAGTTGAGTTTCCTGTAAGGTATCCTCACGTGCTGTTATATATATAAGTAAGTACATATGCGCACCGATTTTAGTAGAGCCAGAAGAGCACTATTCCAGGGACGAATTAATTACATTTGTACATTGATATTGACAAATTAAACTACTTTACGGTAAGTACATATGTACATACCTACATATGTATGCCAAGTATGGTATGGTGGGGATAAAATGACAATAACTACATTTTTTTCCATGATTATCATAAATCGACCAAAGCACGTGAAGTACATAACTGGGAATATCTCTTCCTATTCACACTCTTTTTTCGTGGTAGGAGTTGCTGGAACTAACCATTCAGCTTTTATGCTTTTTACCCTAGCCGGAGGTTCATGTACAGGGTATACACTAAGATGCCTAATGAATGTCTACAACAGTAACAAAATCAAGATAAATGCAAACGGACATGTAAGGTTTGAAGAACGATGATAACTGGAACACAATACGTAAATTTGAATTTGGATCTACCAAGAGAGGGAGACCATTTACCAAAAATTATATGATAGAAAGAGTTGAAAAACAACGGATAATGTATTATTTAATCGATTTTTGTTGGTTTGTCAGAAATTATTTCGTTTTTGTGTAGTTGATGTTTCAGAATGAATATACAAGCGGAGGTACATATGTAAATTACATAATTACTTTCACAATCAAAAAGGAAATTGAGCCTGTTATTATTTTAACCATGAAAATTACTTTAAAAATAAGGAGGAAGATTGTACTGAGACTCCCAATGCAAATTTCTTAAGGCAAATACTTACTAACGCTGTATACAAAAAAAAAAAAAAATGAACCATCAAAGATTAAATTCTTTCCAATTACGAAGACAAAACTGGTTATCAAAATTAAAACATCAAAATCTGAAAACATACACACTACAGCACAGTATATGAAATAGCTAGATATATATATATATATTATTCAGATATTGGAAGCCATGTTATAATGTCTGTTATGAATTTATTTCAGAACAATTCAAGGCAGAGTGTCAAGTAAACTTGTGTCATCTGGACGCTCTTCTGTGCATTATAGCGGTTGTTAAGCCAAACTGCAGTTTTGGTTTCGGACCGGGTTCCTGCTGAATAAAATCAAATGAAAATTCTCATGTTTTAAGCCATGTGTTTTTATTTTTGATTTGGGGTAGACATTTTAGTCACATTAATACAAATAAACAAAGAAATTTTCGTGGGATTAAAGATTTAGTTTGAAGAATAGCAAAAAAGGCGTAGACCTTTATAAATTTGAAGAAAATAATTCGCTGAGAGAAAGCATTTTAAGAAAATTGATTTGAAATAGTGAAAATCATGGAGCTATCAATAGTATGTTTGCTGCCTTCCTTCTCAAATTAATCAGTTATTAATACAAAATTGAAGTTAAAAATTTTAATATTTCTGATATATGCATGTATGTATATGATTGCTATACCTTTCAATATTACCGTTGTATGAGATATGGACATAATATTCGTATTTGTATAAATTTTAATGGGCCTCTCTTCTTCTTCTGGTACTTACATACCTCGGATCATCAGGTATAAATACACATGTAATACATAATTATAACAAAATGCTGTTCTCAAGTCTCCTCCTCTTGCGACCTTTCCACTGGATACAGCTGATTTCACTGCACTCACAAGGAGTTTTGTCAAACGAGAAGCACGTCCCTAGCTTCACCTTAATTTCAGTTACTATTGGAAAGAAGAGCATACCATACCTCCAAAAAAGATACCGAAGGAGTTCCAAGTTGATGAGTGCATGGTAATACGATATGACTGTCCCTTCCACTCTCCACAGAAAACGCACACAACGGGAATACCATATACCCGTTGCCTTTAATCGAGGAAACTCTATGTCTTGATACTATCATAAAAACGAATTTCCAACTTCCATCAGTGAATTTTTTCAATGAAAAAACTTCACCTCGACTGCTCTCGTTCTTTTTTTTTTTCAAACAAAGTTATAATATCATCTAGTGTCCATAAAAAGTATACAAGAAGTATCGTTGCACAATTTCTTCTCTATTAAAACCGAAAAGCTGCTCGTTAATTAGTTTTGTTCACGTACTTCCCTTCAGTGCATTCAGCAGAGCTTTAGTTACAAGACTACGCTCATCGCTGTTTTTATTGTGGATTTTTTGTCTTAATTAAAAGGATTTACACTCGCATACAAACACACATACGTACATACAACATTCACGTTGGTTAAAAGACCAACGAGCTCAGAAGCTCATACCGCTAAAGATGAGAATGCAATTTGTTGAAAATAGGAGATTTGCTTTCCACACTGACTGTTTTTATATTCTTGATAGAATATTTGAATTGGCAAACTTAGCAAAATATTGTTGATGCTTTAAAAGATGTAATTAGCTGAAACAACATTTTTTAGTACAACACGTTGGATCGGCCACTAATACCATTAATTCATTAATCAAGTTGTCGAATGGATTACAGCGTCATTTGTCGTTTGAGTACATAATTATATTTTCTGGAAAGTTTTATTACGAAATAAAATTATTCATTATTTCACTTACAAATACATTTATTTAAAAATGATAATTATGCTCGCATCCATATTATGTTGCCCGAGTTGGTTCCAGAAGAGTGCTCACCAAAAGTTTGCTGCTTTATGCACAACCTCTTCATCCACAAACATAATACGCAATCACTTTGCTATTGCTTTGAGCTAAAAATTCATCTTTCATTAATCCTAAAAATGACTGTATAAATTTAATTTTTTTTGTTTAATCCACATGTGAAAAATCAATGCAGAAGATGAACTCTGCAAAGGAAATCGAATGGAAATTACTAATCAAGTGCTACGAAAATTACAAATAATGGTAGAGAAGGAATATTAACAAAGGACGTTACCGCTGTATTCATTCATAGATTATTTTCGAATTAAAATTTTTTGATATACAAAGAAAGTTAGAAGCAAAATAAATTGAAAAATCATATTCATCTCCGTACGTACCGGTCGCTGAGTGGATGAGTGGTAAGAAGCGTAAACAATAATAAGCCTTCGTCTTCCTAATTGCCGTTTCTTCCTTTAGCTGTGTGGCTCCAAATAAAATCAGCAAGTTAAGCCAACTCTTTCTCTAACTGATCGTCAACTTTATTCGCCATCGTAAGCCGCAAAGATTCAAAAACTTTTCCCAAGACCTTTTTTCAAAGCTGCTAATGCCGACTCGTCAGACGCCAACTTCCACGCGTCAGCACCATAAAGTGGAACGGAAAACAGGAGAGAGGCTTGTAGAGTTTGCTTTTTTTCAAGAGAGCGCTTATGGGCAAGCGTGATTCTCTGTTGGATTTCAAAGCCTGCATTCTTATTGATATTGACGCTAGTCCAAGATAGACTAAATTTTTACGAATTTAAAGTTATAACTCCTGATCTCCTGGTATTTCACTTCCACTGGAGATGTATACCCTGCGGGACAGGGGTTCAAGAATTTACCCCCGGAAAGACATGCCTGTCGTCAGAAGCAACTAAAATCCAATAGTTCCCGCGACAGTTGGGTTTTTATACCGGAATGACCCGAACTTTTATCCTGCCAGGGGCTGTCACTCCTGCAATATTCCCCGAAGCCTAATTTGGGGAATTTTTCTGTTGTCACAACAACAACAACAACAACAAGCTGGATATGTGACATTGGTCACCAGATTATATTCTTGGTTCCTACTTGAGTTAGCTGGCCCGAAGACCGCTGCTTGTTCCTTCAATCAGGCGATGTCAGTATTTAGTATGAAGACATCAACCAGTTGCATCAGTATCACCCAATTAATGGACTGAACATTTCATAGGATCTTTAAACCTGGCTGCGCGGGTAGGTAAAATAATTATAATGTATTTATATAACGAACCACTTGCCTAAAGGGCGACGCCCACTCATAGCCGTACCTTTGGTAAATAGGCTCTGATGAACTCATAAACCGAATATGTCGAAGTGGCTTCACTAAAAGGCCGTAACCCATGGCTCTACAAAGGTTAGCTACCGCACTCCGCGCAAGTGTTGCTCATGATTTCAGGGTGGTCAATAGTAGGAACGGGGACAAGTCTGGCCAGTGTAACTCCATACCCGAATTAGGACTGCAACCCCTTGAACGATGTCAATGGTCACTAATTTCGCTACCAAAAAGCGGGGTTTCTTACTATTCAGCATGTGAGGACTGAAAACATGTTCCGGTAGATGCTAGACTGACACAAGTTCATATTTTTATCAAATTTCTTTTACTGTTTTCGTTCTACTATAATAAGCCAAAATGACAATAATGATAATTAAAAGTTGTTTTAGAATTCTTTTCTCACATAAAGTGTGTTGATTTCACCTGAACATTTACATGAAATTAAAATTTTTCGTTACTCCTTTCTAACAAGAATTTACCTTTACACTAAATGTTAAAACTTCAAAGCGGCTTTTAGATACTCGTATATATATGTACTTATATCTATATACATATGTTTGTATATGTATGCGCTTGTGTTTATGGTATGATAACCGAGATCCTTTTGAAGCCTGCTTAGGTGTCATCTTGTTAAGCTGCAAAGTGTTTTGGCAAACAGGGTAGACGTCCAAGTACATACATATGTACATACATATTTGCCATAACACTAAAACACGAATATTTGAAAAGCTATCCTCGAATCTCGCTTATCCACTTGTTTTAGCAACAAACACTCGCTTATTGTTCTTTTCTTTCCTAATTGCTTTCTACTGCCACTTGACTGCCGCGGCATGCCGTTTTGGTGTTTCAGTTTCAGCGCTAAGTTGAGCTATGTTTGAGGTAGGTTTGTATGTCCAATATAAGTAATATGTGTGTATGTTTGTGGTTTGTTGTTTAAAAGTGCGCTGTTCTATGCAAATTTAATTAAAGAAGGCGAAGTTTACAAACAACAACAAAACCCTATTGCAATCATTGTGCTATTCTGCATTTTGTGTCGGGCTGGAGTTGAAGCGCATTGCTTTGAAAATAAACACAATTAAGGCACATTGAAGATTATCTTTATTAGGCAGCAAAGTGACAGTGATAATTTCATACAATTCAGATGCAGTTGTCAGAGCAGACCTTTGCTTGGGGAAATAAATATTTTACCGACTCATTGGAGCATTCACTTGCATATATGTAAATACGAGTATGTATGGAAATACATGATCAACGCCAGAGGAGGAAGTGAAGAAAGTTTAATATTTTTAATTATCGTTTCAACACACTTAACACAATTAACTTTTTAGAAGCGTATGTTTGACAGTTTGCTAATCAGTGTGCTGTTTATGTAACTTAACAAATTAGATTAATTATTTGCCAAATGGAAAGAGAGGAATGCACTTTTAATTTATGTATATGAGTGCATATGTTCAAGTATATCCCTTCGTAATACAATCTCTAAGTCTTAACTAAGTCTAGCTCTTCATACCTTATCTCTGTTTATATACATATATACATAAAAATACAGCTAGGTATATCTATATATTTAGAGCTAAGATCTCTAAATCAGATCTAACCTTTTCGTTCTATTACCGGGAATAGTCTGATAAACTTAGGCCAGCTTAGGTTACACTGGCTGACTGCTAGGTCATTCGTACACCTGTTGAATCAACATCTCACTTACGAATGCCTCCTTACGGCTGACATCGAAAGGATTCCTGGTTGCAATTTCGGTGACGACCGACGTTGTCTTAAAAAAGGCAGGTTGGACAGTTGAACGTTTTGGGATACTTCAGACGCATGATGACGGTTGTTAAGCTAGATCTCCATACTAAACCGGATATTAAATAATCGGTGAAAGCAATTAATACACCTATTTTGCTTTACGACTATATACATATTTATAAATTTATAGATCTGTTGTTACAGATATAGTACGGATTAAAATACTTTCAAAAAAAAAAAAAAATTCTGTGCATGAGTTGCTGTAAACTTGTTTTCGAACTTGGCATTATATGTGAAGTAGTACATCATTCAAAAGACCGCCTCGTGAATTTCTTCAATCTTCGATCCGTTTCAGGTAGTTTGCGACTACTTTTTGCCACATCTTGTTAGAGCAACATATTTTCCCAGTTATCATATGACCATAACGCTCCGAATTGACAGTGACAGTCCCGCCGTTATCGTTTTCAAAGAAGTAAGGCCCAATCACACCTCCGGAATGAGAGCACCACAGAGTAATTTTTTTTGGGTGAAATGTAATGGTGTAAATTTGGTTGGAAAAATCACGGTTGTTCATTGTTGTTCAATCACCCAATCGACGTAACTACGGCATTGTGAATGGTCAGTTGGCTTTAGTTGCTATGCGAGCTGCACTTTATATAGATGTAGATGTAAGACCAAGTGCAATATATGCCATAATGTGCCGTAAGAAACATACACATTTCGGTCTTTGGCTACGTTTTCACTTATGGCAGCGAGGTGGATCGAACAAATTCCTTTAAAGTTTACCAATTGTTTGAGTAGTTGGGCGATTATGTGCACCATAATCTCCTCGTAAAGCAGGAAACGTAGCCACGTTTAAATCACCGTTGTTGTAGTAGGTTTCATCAATTTTAGATCATTGTGCGGTTGTTGAGCGATCCTTTTTTGCCTGACTTTTAAAAAGCATGTTTGGTTTGACAGTTAAATTAGACAGATTTTTTGTTCGACAGTTAAATTTGACTGATGTCGAAATATAGCCCTGCGTTTCGAAACCCCTTTAGAGGAGTTAGTAACACTTTATATTATATATGAACTTTTATTTTTTGCATGAGTATATCAAATATGTATTTTTGATCTAAAACCATGTGAACTAATCAGTTTTATGGGGACCGTGCTATAAAGTCTTCGCATTTCGATGATTTTCAGTTTTAGTGTTTATTTGAATATAGGTCTATAGAATACGCTCTTAGATGATTCTTTAACAGGCTTTTTGACCAAAAATTTTTCTCTGAACAAATCGGTGGTATAGGGCTATACTTGTATGTTATAGTGGTCCGTTCTGGCCATTTCCGAATCATATAAATAGGCGTGTGGATAGCAGTGTGTATTTCATTTGGAAGGTCAGGGTTCTAGTTTAACATACAAAAATTACAGAAAATTTATTTAAAATTAAGTTACCTTTCCAAATTGCGGCGACGTCTCAGCAAGAAATGCCAACCGATTGTATCCCAGACGTGAAATAAAAGCTCCTCCTGAAAAATCATCAGCCGTGCGGATTGGACTAGTTTGCGTATGAAACAGATTGACAGACAGACGGACATGGCTAAACCAACTGGGCTCGTTGTTTTTATCCGTTCGGTATACATTTTTTTATAAGTTCTTTCCGCATTAACCTCATCAATGTATGTATGTACAACTTCAAACTAGCATCAAATTTAATTAATTCACCAAAATTTTAACCAAATTCCAGAAGATATTCTAATAAAAAGTTAAGGAAATGAAAAATTAAATTTGTTCTCATATCATGAGCCACAAGGAGACTGTGAAGATCAATAAATTCGCTTAAATTTTAGGTACAGCTCTAATACAACCTCATATCTGGAATATTTGAAATAGCTTTTACAGTTAGCAATGTTGATGTTCGGTTTGGTGAATAATCTATTATGAGTAGAAATTCCCCTTAACGAATTGTTCTTTTTATATAAAATTATACCGATTTGAACACATCTGATGTTAAAACATTATTTTAACAATGCAAATATATACATGTGAATGTAATTAAATTCGCAAAGCTTGCTTCAGGTACTAGTTGACTGTTTTAATGTTGCCTGAAATCCACCCCACCATATAAATAAATATTAATGCATTCGAGCAGTTAAATGTAAGTACATACATATAAATATGTAAATCCATATGTATATGTACATATGCATAGTTTCTACACGGCACTCGCTTCCTATTTTCCTATTGTATGTATTTTTCATACGTATTGAAGCTCAGCTCAGCACTTTTCGGTGTCCTTGAATTTTGCTATTGTTTTCCTCGCCACGGTTTTAAAATGTATTAGTGGCTTTGTTAGTTCTTGGATTTGTATTTAAATATTCATATATTCGTATATACATACAGTGGCGGACAAAAGTCTACATACACCCTTTATTTTCGTTGAATCGAAAGTCCAAAAATTTTATTGGAAAATTTCACGACAGTTTATTTCAACTATTTTCCCTTATCATAAAAAACCAACAAAAATAATTTTTTCAACATTAAAGAGTAAAGCTATGACAAAAAAAGCGTAAATCCAAAAATAACAAAAGTCTACAAACAGTACATACATAACTTATCTTAGCGCAAAAACTTTATCAAATCTAAGGTAGTAATACCGTCCCAAGCTTCAATAAGACGTTCTTTGAATAATGCTGGGCTGGAAATCAGATTTTTTCTAATTTTTCGCTCAAAAATCTCCCAGACATGTTAAATTCAAACCTAGGCTTTCAGGTGGTGTGTGCGTCTCTTGGAGCATGATGAAGCAACCAATCCTTAACAAATAAGGACCATATGCTTTGGATCGTTATCCTATCCAAAGATTTAGCCTGCGCCAAGCTTCTAACTAACAAGCTTCAGAATAGCTTTAAACAATGACTTATAGTTTAACCGATCCATATTACCCTCAGTAAAAACAAGCTTTCCAACTCCAGATGTCGCAACCGCTCCCCAAACTATTACGTTGCCGCCACTATGCTTCACCGTTGGTACTATATTTTTGGCGTTAAGTGCAGTGTTTTCTTTTCTCCAAATTTTTGCTCTTCCATCGCTGCCGAATGAATTGAACTTCGATTTGTCTGTAAACAAGATTTTTTGCCATTAATCCATTCCCTTGTCTAAATGTGCTTTGGCGAACTCCAAGCGAAATTAGAATTAAGAAGCTTTTTACGTGGCATCCTACTGTGGAAGCCATTATCGTTCAGGGCGCTTCGAATTGTTTTTAAATGTATACACTTTTGATGAGTTTGCGATATTTTCGGCTAATTTTGGAGCAGTAACTTTAGGATGATCATTCACTTTCTTCAGAATAAAGATGATATTTCTTTGGTGGACTTAAGTTTAAAATTTTTTAAATTTCACCAAACGATTTCTTCTTTTTTCTGTGCTAAATAACCAAGGCTCGCACGTCAATTGATATTTCAATTCGTGGAGCCATTGTTGATGCTAATGCGTGTAAACCACAACTAAATTTAATGCTAGCAAATTAGAAAACATAATTTAAAAAAAAAATTGTAAAAAAAAGTTTACCTAAGCGCCATAGCAATACGATATGCTGTATAGCATACATAACCGCTAATAAACCTGTAGACTTTTATCAAGGACGTTTTTGCGTTTTTTCAGCATAATTGTTTTATTTTATGTTAGAGAATGGATTTGTTTTAATACATGTGATTAGAAAAGGATTTAAAATAAAACTGTATACCTACACTTTTCAGCAAAGTGACAGTACTTTCTACACAACGAATACAGTCGGTGTATGTGGACTTTTGTCCGCCACTGTACATACATATGAGTGTACATATTTGTGTTCGAGGAATGTGACAATGGGCATGCAAAATCTTTCAGCAATTAATTATCATATAAAATGGAATGTGCAAGTTGCAAAAAATGATATTGCAAACACTAAAATTTGAGTTCCTAAAATGCTGTGTTAATGCCAAATAATAATAAATGGATTGATAAAGTAAATAATAATGCCACTAATGGAAAAATAAATTTTTTCACATTGAGATTAGACAAGAATTTACATTCACATAATCGGATTAGTCACATTTGTATTTACATTTTGTACACTTTATGGGCAAAAATCTTTACTTAAAATTATTTGACTTTTTTATATGCATACGTACGATTACTTGTACGGACATTCATACAGAGTATAACTTTTTCATGTTCATTGAAATTTTCAAGTGCACTATGGAATAATAGGAAAGAATAGATTGCAATTTATTCTTTCTCCCGATCTTTATTTATGAGCGTTCAATTTGGTTAGAACGAAAGCAATAGGACGAGACACATGCAGATATAAATTTAGTTCCATTTAAGACGATGCCATCAAACCGTTTGGTATTTGGTAGTGTCGTTTTTCTCTCAGAAACAACAAAAGCAGTTGGCGACAACCTTAGTTTCAGTTATTATGTAGAGCGAAACAGGCGTAAACATTTGAAGATTTTTTCTGAAAAACTGATAAAATAATTTTTTTTAATATTACCAGTTACCAAGAGCTGTGGAACGAAATAGTAAACTCCTTACGTACCGCTGCTTCGGAAACAATTTTTTCAACAATGCTAGAAAAAGAGCTGGTAGGATGGGGAATGGCCAACTGCAGTGGAGAGAAAACAGGTTGCCTACCTCGTGGAATAGGATAAATACAGAGGGAAGTCAGACGCCTTTGCAGGCGAAAAACGAAAGAGGCCGAGATGCGTGAGTATGAAGAGCTTGAGAATTCTATCAGAAGATACGGCGACTCATGTAGGTAGCCCATGTAGGGATCAAGAAGGTAATATGGTGACAGATGTCCAGAGCACTTTTAGTTTAGGGCAGGAATACTTCGGCAGGAGCCGATGCCGTACCGTCAGATCTATTCAAATACGGCGGCGAAGAATTCACAAGATGCATGCATCATCTTCTTTGTAGAATATGGTCGGACGAAAGCGTGCCCGCCGAATGGAACCTAAATGTGCTCTACGCAATCCAAAAAAAGATCCTATCTAACGTAATGTGTGAAAAATTAATACCCACCGGCATTATCTATGTGGCTTTAGATCTGGCAAATCCATCATTGACCAGATATTTACCAGGCGCCAAATTTCGGATAAGATCCGAGAGAAAAGAATCGATACACATTATCTCTTCCTCGATTTTAAAGCTACCTTCGACAGCACGATAAGGAACTGCAAAAAACTCATACAGCTATGTAAACTGGCCCTAGATAATACCAGAAGCGCAGCCAGAATTGAGAAGGATTTCTCTGAGCCGTTTAGTACTCAACGAGGTTTCAGACAAGATGACTCTTTATCGTGTGATTTCTTCAATTTTATACTGCAGAAAATAATACGAGTTGCAGAGCGAAGAAAATGGGTCTGGTAGTGAACGAGGGCAAGACGAAATATCTCATGTCATCAAATAAACAGTTATCGCATTCGCGACTTGGCTACCACGTCACTGTTGACAGTCATAACTTCGAAGTCGTAGATAATTTCGTCCATCTAGGAACCAGCATGAACGACACCAACAAGGTCAGCCTTGAAATCTAACGCAGAATAACTCTTGCCAACAGGTGCTACTTTGGACTGAGTAGGCAATTGAAAAGTAAAGTCCTCTCTCGACGAACCAAAACGAAATACTACAAGTCATTCATCATTCCGGTCCTGACATATGGTGCAGAAGCCTAGACGATATCAACATCCGATTCGTCGGCTTTAAAAGTTTTCGGGAGAGAAGTTTTGCGAAAGATTTATGATCCTTTGTGCGTTGGTACGAGCTATACGACAACATTGACATAGTTCAGCGAAACAAGGGGCAGCGGCTACGCTGGTTAGATCATGTCATTCGAATGGATGAAAGCGTTCCAGCCTTGAAGGTATTCGATAGAGTAGCCTCTGGTGGAAGCAGAGGAAGAGGAAGACCTCCACTTCGTTGGAAGGATCAGGTGGAGAGCAACCTGCTTTCACTTGGTATTTCCAACTGACGCCAAACAGTAAAGGGAAGGAACGACTGGCACGCTATTGTTGATCGCGTTGATCGTATATGATGATAATCGCGTAAGCGATGCCTATGCCAGAGAACGTAGAATATAGAGAAGGTCCATGGCGTGCCGATTGCCATTTGTTCCCCCTACGAGAAAAATAAGAGACTACTCACCACCTCTGGCTAACAGCGAGCTACCAGAGGCTGGTATTTGGGAGATATGTCTGTAAAAGCAAAAATGTAAATAAGTTAGAAAATGTTAAGTAACAGGAGTATTTACTTGATCAGTTTGCCTAGTTTTTTAAAGACATTTCTTTATTTGAAGACATTTCTGGCATATTATAGTCGAAGTGCATTTGGCCGTTTTCCAGCTATAATAATGCTTACTGTGTTTAAAAAAAACTGGTGAACTAAATTGACTCAGTGTATGTATGTTCATATATAAAATATTATATTTGTGTAATATACATATGTATGCAGTAAGTCGTCTAAGAAATTGTCATTGAACTGTTGACAATTTCGCAAATCATGTATACGAATTTTTTTTTATGAAGTAAATCATTGTAATAATTAATAAAAATCTATAGTTATATTCCAAATAAGCCTTTTTATTTAATTTTCATGTAGATAAATGCGTTGCGTAAGTTTAATTACAATACATATATATATATATATACATATATATATTATTATTATATATATTATTTAAAATCTTAAATGTTAAAAAAAAATTTTTGTTTAAAATGAGTAAAAAATTTTATGATTACTAAATATGAAATTTCACTGCTTTTCCATATGATCATCGGCTTGATGTAGATTTTTGTGCTCGACGAAATTAAGATTTTGTCTGCTTTTACCGGCAAATTGTAATGAGTACCTCATAAAATGATTTGGTTTCAAAGTTGTCTGTGGTGCGATGGTTAAGACGCTGTTAAGGTGTTATTGTAATACTCAGGTTCGAATCCCAACAAGCTGGTGTCATTTTACTTTTTTAAATTTATTTCTGTATGTTGCGATTATGTTCGTCAGCATCAATTTCAATTTTTTCGCAAGTTTTGTCATCGTCGCAAAGGAATAGCTTATGGAAGTTTTTGTATATGTATATGTTTTTTGTGTACGCATTGATTCCTTTGAATGTATGTGTCTTCAACTTCTGATCAACTTGATTTCTGATTTTTGTCAATTTTGTCATCGTCGCGAGGAAAATGCTTGTGGATGACGGGTAGAAGAGCAAGGGCTTAGACATTTTTAAGATTGTATGTGTTTGGCGTATACGTATTCAAATGCTTGAATGTATGTGTTCTCACGTCGTCATCAACCAACATAAATTTCTAATTTCTGGATTTTTGGTCGTTGAAACGACTTGATGGTGGCGGGAGTAAGGGAAAAGGGTATTGTAAAATACTTTGTGTGTATCGGTTTTTTTGTATACACATAGGTTCATTTGAATGTATGAGTTTGCGACTTTTGTAAGCATATTTGATAGCAAATTTGACTTCGTCTTGAGAAAACTCTTTGTGGATGAAGAGTAGAAGGAAGGAAAGGGGTTTATATGCGATATTTGTTTTTGTTTTCTCATTGATGTTTAGTTTTGTTGATACAGTGGCGGACAAAAGTCTATTTGTATTCGTTGTGTTGAAAATACTAGCGCCACGACGGCTTTAAGCTGTTATTGATGCGAACGGTGGACGAACTAAATACTTAAAAGATCATGTTATCTGATATTGATGAAATTTTTTGTTTTAAATGAAGGGAAAATAGTCGAAATATACTATGTCGTTAAATTTTCCAATAAACTTCTTTCAATTGAACGAAAATAGGGGGTGTATGTAGACTTCTGTCCGTCACTGTATATGGATGTCTTATTGTGGTCATTGATGTATGATTTTGTTATTATTAACCAATATTTTGGTTTTGAATAGGATTATTAACATGCGATTATTATGTATGATGTATGTATGTATGTATATTTTGCATGTGCATTTACTTATGATTTCATTAAATAGTATTTTTGGTTTATCAAAATAACACATTTTACGTAAATGTAAATGCATTAATATTTTCAATCATACATATGTACGTTTTTATTTATACATATGTATATGTATGTAAATATGTCCATACGCTACTGTACCGTCATTTTCAATTGCGTCTAGTAGAGCAAATACCGCTAGCGACATACATACATTTCATAAATATATGAGGCTGAAATGAAGAAAAAGTGAGAATCTATTTCTATTAGTTCTTTATTATAAGTAGTTATTAACTGTTTAGTGGCGCAGGTGGTATAGCGTTCCGTATAACCTATTTTTGCTACTTTTGACGCAGGTTCATATATTGCAAGAAGCAATATTGACAGAAGACAAAATTTATTTTTATGAATTTTTGCATACATATACATACTAGATATATTTGCTGATTCTAGAATGTAGATGAAGAAAAAGAAATATAATTATTTTTTAAATTTTTTTTTATTAATATAAATATAGTATAATATTATTATAATATATTAAATTCCAAAAATTGATGTATGGTATTTGAATTATCGAAACGCCAACAACAAAGGAGTTATTCGACATGCCGACGGCAAATCAACTATGAAGAATGAACATACAACAGTATATATACGGAAAATCGAAAATTTATTTAAATTTCGCACTTATTAGAAGTCATTCATAACTGACACTAAAAAAAATTGTTTTTGGTAAATTTATGTTTTTGCTATATCACATTTAAAAATCTTAAGAATAAAAGCAAGAATACGAAAAAGTCTATTAACTTGCTTATGTTACAATAACATACATGGCCGTTGATTTGATTGCTCATTCTGCTCAGAAATGTTGATTACCAGAGACAATTCTGTTAAATTTTGGCGGCAGTGGTGAATAGTCTCTTATTTCTTTCGTCGATTCCGGCAGCTCACACGACTGTCCGCAATTGGACCTTCTCTATATTCTACGTTCTCTGCCTATGCCAAAGAAGAAGATGTTACAAAGCGCTAGGCGAAACTTTTTGAGTGTACACTAACTGGTTTTCTATAGCTTTATTTATATATGCTATTTTGCACTACAGCTGAGGGTTAGCATTGCGTACTATCATTCGGAAGGCCAGGCTTCGAGTCCCGGCTCGAACAACATCCGAAAATTATATCAATTTAATTTTTCTAAATGCGACCGCCCCTCGGCAGGGGATGTCAAGCGCTCCGGGTGCTTTTCTGACATGAAATAAAAGTCCCTCGCGAAAATCCAGCGGCCGTTCAACTTAGAATAAACGGTAGGTACTTCCATTTGTTGGAACATATCAAGACGGACACCGTAAACTGGAAGACGATCTCAACTGGAATCGCTATATATTGCAGATACATTTTAAATAAATTTTATTTTAAAAATGAATATCTTAACAAATCCAATTTTCAACGAATATTGATAGAATAGGATTTGAGGAAAAAGATAACTGAGACTTTTCTATCCAAATATATTTGGGCTTGGGTATTTTATGAAAATTACTCTATTATGTAAGTTAGTTTTTCAAATTGTACAATTACAGCGATATAATATCGGGCGAAAGCTATTCCAGAGTCTGAGCTACATTTCTCTTACTATTTCAATCTCTGAATCTCTTCCATATTTAAAATAATTTTGCTCATTTATTTGTTCTTAATTATTATTTTAATTTAATTTATGCTATTTTTTACAGTTTCTGCTTATTTTTATATCTTAAATAATTTAATACCGATATAATGAGAACGTAAAGCTTAGTCGATTTAGCTATGGCCGTCTGTTTTAACGCAAACTAGAACCTCAGTTTTTTGAAATATTTCCATCAAACTTGGTACGCATATGTATTTTTCTAATATACTAATCATTTGCGGGAACTACCCAGATCAGTTTATTACACCATATAGCCCTAATATTGCCGACTTGTTCAGATATTTTATTTATTAATTTTTTTTTGGTCATATGAACAATAATGTCTTACTGAAAGAGTGTCGCTACCTAGAGATTTAATACTCAAAAGCAGACAATGCGACTCATACGAAGGAATCGGTTCAGAAAAATTTAAGTAGCGTAAAGGAAATTTTATTAAAATTTTCTGGACGCGTTCTAAGCGGTTTATATATGAAGAATGGTGCGGTCTCCTGATAAATAAAGCATAGTCGAGCTTTCTTCTTACCATAGGAACATAAAGAATCTTCAGTGTGTAGGGATTTGAAAATGGAGTACTATTGCGGCAAAAAAAGTAATGCGTAAGATTGTCGAACAGTATAATTAATATGATTAGAGAAACTCAATATGGTATCGAAAAAAACACCCAGATCCTTAATTTCAGAAACCGAATCGAGAAGCCGAGTGAGGACCCTTTTTGGCATTCAACAATAGATGATTCCGGGTGCACCAAGGTCCACTTGAAAGCGCAACGGAATCATCGAGGCTTTTAATTACTGAGTAAATCTTGAGGTCATCAGCATAAAAAATAAATTTAGATGTTAGAAAACAGGAGCTAATATCATTGATGAATAAGATAGACAGCTGCGAGCACAAGGAGCTGCCTTGAGGTACGGCCAATTTCACTTTAATAGATCGTGGTGAGGCATTGTCAAAAGCAACTGCAAAAAGTTTTTTGGATAGGTAAGATGTTATGCATTAAAGTAGAATGAAAACCCAAATCATATAATTTGGAAACTAGGACTCTGTGAGACACTCTATCAAAAGCTTTTGAAAAATCAGCATAAATTGTATCGACTTTATACCCTTCATTGAAAGCAGTAAGCCAGTCTTGTGTAAAAACTGCGAGATTCGATACTGTGATACCTTTGACAAAGCTATATTGATTGGTACAAATCACACTACTCACAGAGAATAACATTTTTTCTTTTATTTATTATTATACATAAATTATTAAAGCAGTAGATAATTTTGAGATCGTCCTATAGTTTGATGAAGGAAAATCAGGACTAGATTTCCAGAAGGCCTTGGGGTTACTTTTGCTATAGATTTCATATTTATTAATGTATTTATTAGTTAAGTAATTTATCGAGGCTGTTGAATTTATCTAAATAGAGTTTGTACCGACTGTAGTAGTAGTACGGATTAGCAGAATTTCTAAATTTTTGAAAAACTTAGATACCAAATTTTTTAGGTGGTTCAACTATTTGGTGAACCATGGTGGTAGCCAATGTTAAATTGGAATTGAACTTAAATTTTAAATATTTTCCAATTAGTTATGGCTTTTGGTTTATTTATTGATTTGATTTAGTTAAGCCAGCATATCTTCATATTCATACATACATATGTAGGTTTATAGTACTAAAGTTTTGCACAACTCGTATATTTTTAATGGCACTTCGTCGCCAGCCATATTGAAAAAATATTTAATTCGTTTATATGTAAATACAATACAAATGTATGTTTATTTATGTTTTTCAAATCTATAGATGCACTGCCGTATATTGTAAAGGGTGTTTTTTATAGAGGTATAGAACTTTAGATTGGCATTACTTTTCAAGATGGCGACCGATTTAACAGCTGTCAAGTGATTTATTCTCAGTTTGGTTTGGCAATTCATCATGAATAAACTCACGATTATCAAGTAAGGCGTAGATTCGTCGAATGGGCCCAAAACGAGATTACCGTTGTTCCCGATTTTCATAAGCGAATTTTGTTTAGCGATGAAGCGCACTTCTGGTTGAATGGCTACGGCAACAAACAAAACTGCCGCATTTGGAGTGAAGGTAATCCTCAAGTGTATGTTGAAACACCGTTACATCTAGAAAAACTAACTGTTTGGTGCGCTTTATGGGCTGGTGGAATCATTGGTCCGTACTTTTTCAAAAACGATGGTGGCCAGAACGTTACAGTCAATGGTGATCGGTATAGAGTCATGATTACTAACTTTTTCATTCCTGAATTGAATAACCATGATGTCCAGGAGATGTGGGTTCAACAAGACGGCGCAACATGTCACACAGCTCGTGCCACAATAGATTTATTGAAAGACACGTTTGGTGACCGCCTAATTTCACGTTTTGGACCTGTGAATTGGCCTCCAAGATCTTGTGATTTAACACCGACTAGACTACTTTCTGTGGGGCTATGTAAAGTCATTGGTCTATGCGGATAAGCCACAAACGCTTGACTATTTGGAAGACAACATTCGACGTGTTATTGCCGATATACGGCCACAAATGTTGGAAAAAGTCATCGAAAATTGGACGTCCAGATTGGACTACATCCGCGCCAGCCGTGGCGGTCATATGCCAGAAATCATATTTAAAATGTAATGCCACAAGATTATCTTTCGGATAAATAAAATTCATGTCAATCGAATAATCCATCGTTGTTTTAGTGCAACTTAAAGTTCTATACCTCTATAAAAACACCCTTTACTTGGTAACCTTTTTGAAGCTGTGATGGGTAGGCTTGACCAATGATATTTTAATGTGAGTTGTCTATAAGTACTTCGCGACCGGAACTCTTAACTTCTGGGCTCTTTGAGCCTTCATCTCGGAAAAAAATTAATTTTGAAAGTATCAATGCAAGAACGGAATGATGGGTTCACCTAACCTTTTGAATTCATACAAATTGAAGAAGAGTGCAGTTGAACGGATTATCCGTTTTGATACAGTATCTTCTTATATTCTTGTAGAGCGCACTATTCGCCCTTTGTAAGAAATTTCAGTATAAATAATACTGTGACGTATTTGGTGAAACCATAGGCAAATGAAGGTTTACATCTCCCATGACCACCTTCCATAACGCCGAAACGGATTTTACCTTAAGATCTGGTTTTTTTTATGCGAATTTAGAATTTAAGCTAACTGTATTAAAATTCCATACAATAATGGAATTCGTCTGGAAATTTGTGGTATCCTCGTCTTGTTTAGGTCAGCCATTGGACATTTATTATACAGATAGTAAATATATAGTCTTACTGCTATAAGCAAAAGTGTGCGAGAATTGTATGAACAGTATTTTTGGATGCCAGTAAAACGGGACGTAAAATAGATAAAAGGAAAAAAGCAGCACTAAAGATTTGGATCGATTTAGGAAATATTTTAGAGAAAAATATTAATTTTAAAAGTATGTACATATAACACTTTTTTTCGTTGAATATGATTTGGTAAATAAAATTTTGGATATGAACGAATAAAATAAACAAAGTTCTTAAAAAAAAATATTTTTTATGAAAATTCTTAAATCTGATGTAACAGATACCTATGTACGAATCCCAATGCATTAGCTTTCCAAAGATGCCAAATTTTGTGGATAACCAACATATATATATATATATATATACATATGTATTCAGTTTTTGCAACGCCTATAACTTCTACGATATGTTTTAAAAATAAATTTTTGTATGAAACTAATTTCATATGCCTAATTCCAGTCAATTCGAAGACCATTGCACTTATATGGAGCGGCCATATGAATAGTGGAATCGAAAATTGTAAGGCTTTATTTCAAAATGTCTTAAATTGTCTGAAGTCAATGCTGCTCAGTGTTATTTCCGTAAGATAGGATTTTAATGGTCGAAACCCTGTGCGAAAACATGAAAATAAACACATTAAATGCTTACATACGAGGTGTGTTCAAAGGAAAAGAGGACTTTTGAATTCTTTGGAAGTACTTATTTATTCATCGATATCTATTGCGACCCCTTCAAAGTAATCCCCCTCTTGTGTCCTCGAAGCACTTTTGAAATGCGCTTTTCGGTATGGCCATCAGCTTTTTCTTCGATTCTGACTTGATTTCATCAATTGTGGCAAAATGCTTTCCTTTCCTTGGGTTCTTTAGTTTTGGGAATAGGAAAAAGTCACAGGGAGCCAAATCTGGAGAATACGGTGGTTGAGGCATGATTACGGTTTTGCTTTTGGAAAAAAAATCACGAGAATCATTGATTTGTGAGCTAGTGCACTACCGTGTTGCAGAATCCACACCTCGTACATATGTATGTACCTATGTATATGTAGGATTAATAGAATATGTTCGTATGTACATATATATGTATACGAGTATTTGAACGTAGATAAACGCATGCAGATATAGTAAAAACAAGTTGAAACACTTCTGTGTGCAACCTATTTTCAAAAAGTCCTTTCGATAGAATAAATATTTTTTTCTTTCGGTTTTTGTCTAGCATCGGTCTCTATGGGTCTCGAAAGCCGAAGTTGATTAACATTCTTTAGACATTAATTTTTTGACTGAGCAAGAAAGTCGGACTCTTCTTAAAGCATTTTCTTCGGAGCGCTCCTAAATTGAAATTATTGGTATGACTCCTTTACATACAGTCAACGTCATAAACCTAAAAGCAGCTAAAAATAAAAGGTTTGTTTGAAAACATTTTTTAAACTAATAAATTTATTGAATTAAAATTTTCTTATTCTTATACACAATTCAACGTAGATTGTAGATGTAAATTTTTTTTCACAAGTTCGCCAAATAGACGAGATAACGGTGCTTTTATCCTTCGGGGTAGTGTATGCCTATCCTTTGTCGTCTCCACAAATTATAAGTTGCCTGTGCCATTGCCACATTGTTCCAAAACTCATTTGGCATATTTATATATTTATTTGCAAAGTCAATGCACTTACTTCGGTTAATAGGTGAAACTGGTTTTTTCCGTGTTACTCTACTATGCAAACCTGCTCGTTTCGAAACTCTCCGCGAAATAACCATTTAAATACGCAAACCTTTATTGTACAATACGTGCAATTGATGATGCTGTTAATCACGGATTTTTCTTTACGGCATTCAATATTGACCGTCTTTCACGAAGCGTTAATTTCGGTGGGCGACCAGATCGCGGTTTTGATGTGATAATTCTCATAGATATGATATTTTTTATTACGATATAGACTGAATTATGCGATCTTCCAATCAAAAGTGCAATTTCGCGATTTGAATTTCCTTCCTGCCAAAATTTTATGATAATATTCCTTTCATCTACACTGATTTCCTTCCGATTGGACACCATTGTACATCAAATTAAAAAATATTGTAGATTAATTTTTTTATTAATAAGGTAAATACAATAAAGTATAAGCAAAAATTTGCGGAAATAAATTAAAACAAGAACAAATGCCGCTTCAAAACTGAGCGCTTGTACATTTTTAATCGCCGCTATTGTTACCTACAAAAATAAAAGTACTGCTATCTGTCTGTTTGGTGAATTCGAGCGAAAAAAAATGTTACGTCATCATTCTACTACCTTCAATACTACCTAAGAAAAAGAAAATATTACTTCTATAAATTTAAAAAAATTTTCAAAAAACTTTTTGTAATTAGTTGCTTGTAGACTTATGACGCTAACTATACACAGATAAATAATATTCTATTAATTTACCGTTAGTAGGAATTTGATTGTGTAAATGTTCGATATTGGATGTATATAGAAATGAAAGGTTCAATGTCTTCATTTAACAAAGATCTTTATTGAACTGAACTGCTTACAAAAACTCTTCTTAGCTTAAAGCTTAACTTAAATTAAATACTAAGTTTGGTGAGAGTAGGAGAGAGTGAATGAATACAGGTTAGAGTGTGTGTTGCTACGTGTAAGTTCGTGGGAGGATGTATGGGTGTAGAGTGTGAGAAAGTATGTTAAGTGTGGGTGTGTTTAAATAAAATTTTAAATAAGAATAAACATTAATTTAATTACTATATACGAGTAATACTAATAAACAATTAAGAGTGACATTAGAATAAGAATAAATGTATAAAGGATAATTATGTAAATATTTGTATATAACTACATATGCAAAATATTAAGGTTTGCTACATGAAGATCATACTGTGGCGAAAATGAGAAACAAATGTCAGATGAAAGGGAGATACCAATTCAACTGGCACATGCTAGAACGTGAATCGAGAATGTTCGTTATCCATCATTCCAGGCAATCGGTTAATATATAAGAGCGAAGCACAACTGGGGGGCAATCAGTCGCATTGTGAGCTCGTTGGTGATAACTTTACTATATAGTGAAAATAGTAGACTGTGAGGATTGTAACATAAGTGATTGTAAATATTGAACCTTGTTATTTATTGAGTAATAAATGATCGATGAGTTAATTCTTTTTAATTAAAAAAATGCAAGCATAGTTGCCGACTTTTATTTAATAATACAGGGACTGGACTTGAAGGATATAAATTTCAAGTAAATCGAACCATAAATAGGTCAGTACCTGGTCCATTCCCGGTGCGAAAAATAGATGTTGGCAGATTCTCAAACCTACCCGATATGCACAAATACATAATTTTATAAAAATCGATACGGCCGTTTCGGAGTAGTTTGGTAACAAACACATGACTGGACATTACTTTATACGAGTATAAGTGCCGTGCGTCTTAATATTTTCAACAGTTTATACTAAGCTGGCTCCGAAAGCCTGATGAAAATAAAGTCAGAAGTACACTTGGAGGGGTTGACATTCCATATCGAGGAACGACCGCAATGAGAAAAATTACCTCTACTTTTTATTTAAATTAATTTTCTATAATTTTCTGATGTTGGTCGGACCAAAACTCGTACTCTGGCCTTCGGAATGGTAGTATGCAATGCTAACCACTCGGCTATGTATGATGGCAACTTCCCATCTGTACGCCATCGTTTATTATTTATAAATTGTTCTTAGCCTGAAAGAGCAAAGGTAAAGAAGCGAAAATGTAAAACAAAAATTGTATTTGATTTTTTTTACGCAGCAAATTTATTTTTTTTAAATTAGTTTTATAATTATGCTTTGTATTGGATGGGTAAAAATTTGTTTCGTTCAAAACGTTCCCAAAGAATATACCATTTTAGAAATTTACTTTATCGTGTCCAAACTCGAAATCGAAATAATATTTCCTCCTTTTTGTGATTATTGGGTATAAACATATGTATGTATGTATTTACATGCAAATAACATGGTGCTTGAAAAAAATATTTTTTAGTGTACTTTTTATGGTATTTTATTAGTTATTGGAAAATTTGGTCGTGAAATTATCGAGCAATTACTATGTGCTATTTGTACTACTATGTACTATTTGTAAATATATACCATGATAGTACCCTGTAGCTCGGCACCATCGGATAAGAGTTCACGATTTCACTATTTCTGAATCATTGGTACCAATTACCAACTTATTACTCTCATTGTTACATATTTGACTAACGATTTTAACATTACAATGTCCTACCGGGGGTGCGACGCCGCATTATCAAATAGGAAAACAACTAGTTCTGAAATTGTTAGTGAGCCGCTAATACAAAATCACAAGCGTTTTAGTATCATTATTTCCAAATTGCTAGCATTTGCATTAATATATATACATACATATGTATATGTATATAGAGGAGTTGAATTTTGAGAAGTTGAAGAGGGATATTAGGAGAAGGTTAATGCGGGAGTTTTCCTGGGGTTTGTCGCAACCGTTCTAGAGATATGACCATTTTAGTGAACATTGGTCGCTACCCATACAAAATACATGCAACAACAACAAATACATGTAAAATTCGAAAATACGCGTACATGTATGTGGTGTAGAAAGAGCGAGAAGTGGAGTGAAAAAATTGAAAATGAAAAAAAAATAAAAAAAAATAAAAAAAATCTGTTTTAAGAATAAAAATTTTTCAATTAAAACAAATATTTTGACATTTCTCCATATAAAGCTGGCAGTTTACATTAGATATACTTAATTTTTTTTATAGGTTTAGCAAAGCACGCTGGGGTCCGCTAGTTCGTTATAAAAAACAGTGATTTTACAAAAACCTATAAATAATAAAATAAATGCTTTTTTAATGATAAATATGTATTTGTATTTAATTTATAATTTTTTTTATTTTTTTGCGTTGAAGAGCTTGGCACATCTGATCTCCTTCGATCCAGTATCTATCCCGTTATTAATTGATTTAAAAAATAAGCCAAAGCTACTAATTTGGTTTTACCAATAAGGGCGTCGAAAAATTTCGTAAATCCTTTTAGCGAATTTTTGCCCAACAACCCATCTAAATTTTATTTCATGACCAATTCATCACTAAATATATTTTGACTTCAGAACCATGGAAAAGTTAAGTCATAAATTTGACCTACAAATAAGTAAAGCAGTAATTATATTAAGTAAATCAATAAAGTATATATATGGTACAAATAAACAGAGTTTAATAAATAAATATGTATAGATAAATTATTATATTAGTTATTGCTTACGTAGGCATTTTTCCCGATAACTTCAATTTCCCCATTTACTTGAAATAATTATTCATTAGTTTTAATGGGAAATTAATCAATTAAAAAGAAATTAACAGAGTCCTTGGCACGCTCTCTTATAAGTATTGAATCAGCACCTTCTGTTCAGCCAACTACTCCAGCTGGACTTGGTATTGTGCTGGAACTTCAGCAATTTCCCTCTCCATCATATATATATACATATATATATATATATCTATATATATATATCTAAAAGAGAAAATTAATGTATTAAGAGTAGCTTTTACTTTACCTTCGAATAAAGCGTTTAATTAATCCATATCTTCACATGGTTTGCATCCATTCTCTTCTTCGAACTGCTTGTAGCATGTTTTCTTAACCTTTTTTGGGGTCTGACCTTCGATATCGCGCTTTCTAAATTGGTAGTAATGGAACTTTTTAGTTTATCCATAGTAATTTCTTCTTAGTTACTTATGTATTTCTGTCTTTATTTTTTAATTGTTAATAAATCAACTGTAAAGCATTGTTTTAATTGCAATATTTTTTAAGAAATATTATTTATGTTTATTGGTTTACATATATTTTATGCAAATTTTTTATTTTATTTTTTCTGTTGATTTTTTTCATATTCTGTATTCAGAGTTTTATATTTACATATTTCTTCATTTTTTGAATTTTCTGGGCTAACAGTTTAAGATATTTAGTAATATTTTAAAAAGTAAAACAAAAAGCATTATGCGCATCTAATAAAGAGGAAGCATTGGTAAGTATTATAACATTCTTATATTCAAAGAGAATTACGAAAGCTTTACATTCAAAATCTGATGAAAAAAATTTTGCAATATCAGCTTCAGAATCTCCTATATCAATAGTATATATGCCCAGCTCAAGCAACTAGAATCAAAAGGCGTCTGGTAAAAACTGTGGGTTTTGCCATATTTTCTACCTAGAAGTGAATAATCAGTTATTTCATGAAATATTCAGGTTAAGAGCTACTGAGGACTCCTTTAAAATAATTTATTACCTTTAATATAGGTGTCAGAATGGTCAGGTGATGTTGAAAAGAGACATTCATAAATCATCTTTCGATATAGTTGCTGTAGGTTTTTTGATGGCTTTTTTTATCAGATTCATGAGGAACTGCAAGCAATTTTCAAAAGAGTAGTAAAATTGAACCACCTACATGTTTTACGGTTTCCTTTAAGCGCAAAAGACTATGAACGTTATAATAGACACTGTTTTCATCAATCAAAATTGGAGAATGTTCTACAAAATCATTGAGCATACATATATCTGGCAGTGTCTAAGTTTGAATTGCGTTGCTTGGGACAGTAAAAAAGCCTATAGGAGTAGAGCAATACAAGGAATGTTTAGTAACTATCCTCATTTATCTAACACTTCAGAGCTTTGATGCCTTTATACATATAATAAAAACTGCCCAAGTGAAAATTTAAAAGAAATTTTCATAAAAATTTTCGCGTAACACCTTAATATATAAGATGCATGCAATCCGATGGAATATGACTGACCATTGAAATATTTAAATTTTTTAATTCGTTTTCATTTCTGATACATATGATGAACTATAATACCCAGGATATTTTCTGTTTAAAACCTGTTCATTACTAATTAAATCCTTAGATGCAGTACTGTATGTCAAAACACCATCTATTTTCCGGCCTGCCTGTGTGCATTTGTAGCAACCATAAGGGGAGGTATGAGAGGAAATTCCACTATCATAAGCTCATGCGGGGACATCGAGAACTATAGCCCTAATCTCGGTTTTGATGCTTTTATTTCTAACTGAAAGTCATGGTCAATAAAAATCCAACATTTCATGAAAAAAATAGCTTAAATATTCCTCACAGCTTTTAGGTTTCGAATTGCCAACAAAAACACCAAAATTGGCAATTTATTTTTCGAGTAATGCGTTGTTGCATTCGAAACCATTAGGGGAATAACTAATTACCAGTAATGCGTGAAATCGTGAGTTGGCTCTGTGCTCTAGTAATCGCTTGACACCAGCCGAATTGCAGTGTAAACATCTTTAGAATATTTTTGTTATCAGCTGTGTTGTGAATTGTGAAAATTTTCTTCTTTTGTTTGGTACAAAAACACGCAATATGCCTGCAAAGGATGAAAAGGGTGCAATATGCCTATATATTATTAACCAGCAGGTATTGCGTACAAATAAGGAAATATGAACAATTAATTTTCTTGAATAATGAGTTTGTGAACTACGCAGAAAACATAACGCAGACAACTTTTAATGAATCTATATATAAACTTTCCCACCTAAGATGTCAAATATATTGCATGTATACATATACATTTTAATGAATGTATGTATGTATGTGTGTTGACGGTGATATGAGTAACAGGTGATATTTGTGTAAAAAGTCCACGTCTCCATAAAGCAATAATTTTTGTCATTAGTAAACGTGAATTCCTTTCCTTGTTATTTTTCCAGACATAAGGAAGCGAAATTGTGTTTGCATAGTCACACACTTAAGAACATGACTTTGTAATAAAATTCAAATAAAAAAAGGGTTTCATATTTACCCACATTAAGTTTGATAGACTGCCATTGAAGTGTGTATGGAATGTGCTTATGTTGGTACATGGGTTTGCAACATAAACAACTTAGTGTGGCAATTTAAATTAAATTTATGATGGAAAATGGGAATCTCCATAAAAAAAAATGCAGCACCATCTTTAGGCGGAGTTAAACTTTAAATACTCTTGCACCTTTTAAAAATATAATAAATGATTTAGACCGAGAAATGCAAGTCGACAGACCTATAAGGTCGCTACAGGTAGTAGTTTGCGTTGAAACCGACGGACATTGCTAAATTAACTAAACCCGACGTTCTGATACGATCGGTGTAAATTGTGGTAGATCAGTCTCTTCTTCTGGCACTTATATACTTCAAATATACTTGACCAAAGTTATTTCATGTATATGGAGGACATGAAAACTCATTTTAAAACTAGTGCCACATCGATTCAGCGCCCTCTCTAAAGCTAATGAGTCATAGATTGCTAACATTTACCTATGATTTAGTAGAATATAATCAGAGGAAAGCGGTAAGGTAAACACCTCATACCTGGACAGATCGGTTGTATGGGGGCTAAATGTTATAGTAGTCTGATTTCAATGATTTTCAGAACCAATTTGCAATTCTTTATGTGTGTTTTTATGGGTGTTTTTTTTATAGAGGTATAGAACTTTAAGTTGCACTAAAACAACGATGGATTATTTGATTGACATGAATTTTATTTATCCGAAAGATAATCTTGTGGCATTAGATTTTAAATATGATTTCTGGCATATGACCGCCACGGCTGGCGCGGATGTAGTCCAATCTGGACGTCCAATTTTCGATGACTTTTTCCAACATTTGTGGCCGTATATCGGCAATAACACGTCGAATGTTGTCTTCCAAATGGTCAAGCGTTTCTGGCTCATCCGCATAGACCAATGACTTTACATATCCCCACAGAAAGAAGTCTAGCGGTGTTAAATCACAAGATCTTGGAGGCCAATTCACAGGTCCAAAACGTGAAATCAGGCGGTCACCAAACGTGTCTTTCAATAAATCTATTGTGGCACGAGCTGTGTGACATGTTGCGACGCATTGTTGAACCCACATCTCCTGGACATCATGGTTATTCAATTCAGGAATGAAAAAGTTAGTAATCATGACTCTATACCGATCACCATTGACTGTAACTTTCTGGCCACCATCGTTTTTGAAAAAGTACGGCCCAATGATTCCACCAGCCCATAAAGCGCACCAAACAATCAGTTTTTCTGGATGTAACGGTGTTTCAACATACACTTGAGGATTGCCGTAGCCATTCAACCAGAAGTGCGATTCATCGCTAAACGACGTAAAATGGACGTAGTGCGCGATACGTTTTCCGCACAGAACCATTATTTTCGAAATAAAATTGCACTATTTGCAAGCGTTGTTCAGGCGTGAGTCTATTTATCATGAATTGCCAAACCAAACTGAGAATAAATCACTTGACAGCTGTTAAATCGGTCGCCATCTTGAAAAGTAATGCCAATCTAAAGTTCTATACCTCTATAAAAAAAACCCTTTATATATTAATACAAAAACATTCGAAATGAAGTATGCCCTAATGGGACTATTTCAATTTGTCAAATGGCGAAAGTTTACTGTGCAATAAATTTAATTTCAGAACTTGATGAAGCTAACTACGAAAATTTATTTTGATTTTTGACGCAATAAAGATTATTATAAATATAAAAATAAAAAACCAATTAGAGTAAACATGCCTGTGCACATACCAGAGATGTACCTGGTGCCTGTTTTCTGCACTTCTAGTGTACTCTTCTCCTTACTTTGGATGTGTGTAGTACTAGCTCCAGTAAAAATGTTGTGTTTCCCCTGCAAACAAAGTGAGTACACCATGCACGCGTGAAATATATACATCATCCGAACAATAGAGTAGTCCAAACCCAACCCTAATCCATATGAAAATATGGCCCAATTAACATTGTGGTGTCCTAGGGCTGGATCATATAATCCACATCTGCATAACATCCGAAATTAATTTTGAGCCTACTCCACAATATTACTGCATGGAGAACCTACAGGGATTGCATTATGGAGCATTTAGGAAAAATTACATTCGAACATAATTTTTAGTTTCGAATACAACCCATTTTGGTGAAAAGTTAAATCATAATTATCATGATCATAATTAATTTGCTAGCGAAGCGAAAGATGCCATTGGTATGACACTATGAGCAGTTTTCTATCCAATTTTTTCAAAATGCTAAAATCTATGTGATTAAGTAATTATTGAACTTGTTTTGAAATTCAATAAATTAAATAAATAAGTTAAAATTAAGTAAATAAACGGAAATTAAAATCATTAAAAAATTGGCGCTGCGTTGACGGTTGCGTTGTTTATGAGGGAAATTTCGTAGAATTGAATCTATTCATCTTGAACGTCAAAGTCAATCACGCAACGCGTAGTATCCCAGAAATTTTACACGTTGGAAGAAGAGATGCAAAAGTAAATAATAAAAAAAGAACAACTAGAAACATGCGCATAGTGTGGTAAATTCTTGTCTCTGATTATGAAAACTTATGATAACAAACTTTACCTTCCTGTGATTTTGAAGCTTTATCAAGAAGTTCAGCCACAATTGCTTTTATGTTACGACGTTCAACCCGATTAGAATGTTCTCAATCTTCCTTCTCCGGGTTATATTTAGAAAGCGATGATTTCCTAAACCAAGGGTGACTAGAGACGAAACCCTCCCAAAATATATGTATGTATGTAGATAAATGCGTTCATCGATTATTTTTTTGATGCTGGTAACAAAGCCAAATGAAGGAACTTTGATAAGATAGCATGAAAAAAGGCCAGAAAAATTCCGCGAATTAGCTGACCAAATCAGTCAGAGCGGAAATATGTGCAATTAAATTCGTTCTCGGAAATTATTCTTTTTATTTAAGTGTAAAATCAGTGTGTCCATTAGTAATAAACCAGAATAAGTTTAAATATAATTGAAAAATTTGAAAATTTGCTTTTTTAATTGTGTACATTAGAAAAATCTCAAAGGTTCCCGGCAAACAATACGAGTATTCCATGCCCGCATGAAATATACATTTACTCCACGCGCACAATCCATACGAAATATATCGTCAAATTAACATTGTGATGTCCTTGGGGCTGGACCATATAATCCACCTCTACATAACTGTTATAATATCTACTTGTTTATATCATACTGTACGAATCAAACTTATTGTAATCAAGTTATATTTGCTAAGCGCCTGCTAAACGCCAACTGAATTTATGTAATACTTTTAGTCTGAATAAATTTGTGTGTCCGAACGAAATCTTTGCCTACAATAACATCCGAGTACTCCATGGAATAGCCGCATGGGATAATATTAGGGAGTATTTGCGAAAAATTACATTTGATCGTCCTTTTTAGTTTCGAATAAAATTCGCTTTGGTGAAAAATTAGTAGACCATAATATTTTTTATATAAATTTTTATTAATATCAATGATTATTTTTTCTACTTATTTGCATTGAAATAATAGTAAATTCAGCACGCCTTTTTTGTGCCAGCAAAGTTCACCATACAATAGTTCACAAAGAGGAGTGATCCACAAATGTTTGCAGGGTAAGAAGGTGGGTGCCAGGATGCGGAGATAGACAAAGATATTTCATTTTCCCCAATTAGGAGCGGTTGAAGTTAGTAAGTAGCTTTAAATAAATATGTAAAATGTGATAATTTTGTAACGATTTTCGCTAAAAGATTTATGTGCTCATCAATGTTGTCACTGATGAGTTCTCCATTCGGCTGAACTATGCCAGAAATGTGCGCTTCGCTCTTATATACACTACCCTGTGCTCGCATATAGGCCTAGAAAGCATGTCTCTTAGTACTTACATATATATCCTAAGATTTTCACACACAAGCCGAGTTATATATTGGCTCGAGCGATGAGCTTCAGTGGCTAAAGTGCAGGAGAAAATAGGGAATTCGGAAAGGGTAGTGGAGAAGAAGAGTCGGTTTTTAGGGAAAGATATCCAAACAAATTTTAGTTTAAGTGCAGGTCTCCTAATAGAAGCAAAGTTAATAGAGGAAAGAAACAGGTTAAAGATTAGATTGGAAGAAAAATGTAGAGAAATAAGCTATGTATCTCAAGTACAAGTTAAAAGAGTTATCAAATAAATTAAAAAAGCTTAGGATAGAAAAAAGGGATAAAGGTGAAACTTCGAAAATTTTCCTCCTGGAATAGACCCAATTATAAATAGAACTCTGAAAAATATTAGTATTGTAGATATTGCAGTTGTTTTAAAGTAATAGCTTTAGGTGTCCCAAAGAGAGAAATCTTGATGAGTTTGTTTCGGGCTGATCCCGTGGTTCATGTAATAGCAATAATAGTATTAAATGCTTAAAGTTTTGAAGTCGAGGTTTTAGTTAGGACAAAAATTTCATGTCAATTTCATGTGACTAAGTGGCACTTAAGAGTCACAAGCAATATCTGCCGAATTTTCACAATAACCCAATTTCAAAATATAGGCCTTAACTTTGCCTTTTTTTTGTGATCAGGTATAAAAGTTTCTCAACTTTGGTAGAGTTATAGGAATTTCAGAAAACAATCCTCATTTTGAGGTTAATTTAAGGATATATTTTTTATGGTGGTTCCCACTTGGTGAAAAACACCAGACATTGTCTCGAAAATCAAAAGAAAGTCAGTTTTAACTAACGGTCCATAAGATGGTTCGATATAGCTAATTTTTATGAAAAGGACTTCCATAATACAATTCGTTATGCGCCAAATCTTATAGATGCACATATTTCACCCAATAATTTTCAGAAAATGACAAATTAGGTGGACGAAGTGTAGGGATAACACCACACATGTGTAATTAGTTGAAAAAATCTGGGAGATTCCGGTACAAAATTTAATTTCGTTGATTTTCAGTGTCAATATAAACTTGAATTCACGTCTGTTTAATATAAAATTTTACGCTTCCGGAGCAAATGAACAAATCGATTGTATGGGGTATGATATAGTCTTTCGATTTCGTTTATTTTCAGTACCAATATTACATTAAGTTACTTGTATATAATACCACGGTTCTAGATGCTTGCTTGTTTGAGTTTTGAACAAAGAAATGTGCAATTCATAATGCATGTGTACAATACCAAATTTCATGTTTTTAGATATTTTTTTTACTTATTTGTAATCCGAAATTTCAAATCTGAAAAATCGATCTTATGTATGCTATAGTAGTTTGATCTTGTCGATTCTCACAAATGATAATTTAAATGCATAATTGCATCTACCTGCCAAGTTTGGTTGAAATATCTCAAAAACTGAGGGAGTAGCTTGCGTTTAAAGAGACGAACGTGCATTGTGAAATCAACTCAGCTCGTCATTCTGATGCGATCGGTATGAATTTGTGGGCCCATCTTTTCTACTTCTGGTACTTACATACTCTGAACCGAAGTTAATATACTATTTCATGTACATAAAAGGTATAAATATACGAGTTTGAAAATAAATTTGAATTAACTGAAAAAAAATTCAACTTCAGCGTTTTGGGTTCTAAATGAACACTTTCAGTTCGAGTAATTATTTTAAAAGGCCATTTGCATTCAAAATACAAATTTGAGTTGTAGTGTCGCTGGTCTTTGTTGTAGTAGGCGGTGAGTAGATTCATCATGGTTGCGATTTGCAGCATTACTCTATGCAGTAAATTAATAATTTCTCTAATTTCGTTTGTGCTTTGGGGTTTGGGTCGATGCTTTGTTGATTATCTTTATTGATGATCTTTGGAAGCCCTTTGAGTAAGGGCATCTGGGGTTGACCAAAGATAGTTTTTGGAGTATGTGTGACTTGCTTTGGCTGAACTTCGACTTCATGACCAATAAAGTTGGGTACGACTTCTTTTTTTTTTAGATATTTGGGTTTTAAAAGGATTTATAAACTGAGCCTTTGCACTTAGCTGATTCGCTTCCTTTACATATACCACATTTGATATCATTAGATTTGCGCTTTCGTTGACATTCTGCCGATAAATGATTTCCAGTGCATCTTATTCATACAGGTTTTCTACGACTGCAGGCTTTTGCGTGAAAATACTGTAGACAGTTTCTACCTTAGAGTCTTTCACAATGTGGTTGAAGGGGCTCAAATGTAGTTTTTGAGTATATCAGGGTTTTTCTTTTATAAACGTCAGAGTTGTTAGAGTTATGAATATAGACAATAACTTTTTCGTTACTTCGTGTTTTAAATTCCATAAATTAGTTACTAAGTGTCCGGGAGTTTTGAGGTTATTATTAATTTCTAGTGAGTCAATAGCTGGGTGAATGTTGTTCAGAACAACTTTAAAATACTTTTACTTCACCTCCATGAAGCTTGCGTTCATATCTATATGGAAGAACTGGGAGAATAAACTATAATTTTGTAAGAAATAGTTTTTAACATATTTTTAGAAACTTCCCTTAACAAATTCCCATAAATAAGTGTCAAAAAAAGCTGACACGGAACATCTTTCAATCGTAGTATTTTCCGACGCATGGAAAGTCAACCTATGCAATCCTTGTACCATAGTATTTTCTATACTAAGAGAATACCCCTAATATTTTTCTAAATTTTTTCTCATTTTCTTTATGACTGTTTTTATAATCTATTAAATGTAAATATGTATGTATTTAAAATGAATGCTGTATTTCTAACTGCGAACTTTGCATTCTATAATTAAATTTGCACGTAGTGGTAACATTCTAAGCAGAAAACCACTAACATAAATGCATATACATACAATCAAGTTCCGTCTTCTAAGGGTTAATCCTAAGTCAGCGTCTTTAGTTCACTTTTATATCCGTCTGTAGCTGAGCAGTTTTAACCGCGTGATAACTTTCCACGTTTGGGAACTCAATCCCTCCGTTATTTAGGCATGCATCTACTATGTAATTCAGTCTGAATACTTCTTTTAATATAACAAAAGGCCAGCTGACGCTGCTGTCTAGTGACTACTGTAGTTGGATTGGAGCAAATTCATCAGGTCCTGAACCTTTGTATGGCTTATCGGTACTAATTGCCCTCTACCTCATGGATCCGCTGACCTACATACGGATACATAAAGAAATATGATTTTTATAAGAAGGCAGAGGATTTCTTCTGCAGATACTATTAATATTCCGTCGGACCTGTAAACCCAACACGGCGCAGAGCGATAGCTCTTTTCTACTTTCCACTCTCCTCTGAAGCTGTGTCCATATTACTGAAAGTCTTTCCGAGCGATCTTTGCATTTCTTAGAACTTTTTTTTTGTAATTTAAGTCTTGAGAGAGAATTCTCTGGGGAACAGTGTAAACAGACAGACAGGAACACCTAGATTAACACAGATCACTTTTCTGATTTTTTGGGTTCAAATTTTGGCGAGCCTTTTCTGTTTATGACTGATATACAAATTTTGAGTTTACTCATACTACGCACCAAAAGTACTTGAACAGCTACTAATGGCTGACTCCCCATCATTGCTTGGTTAATTTAATAACTGGAAAATAAAGAGAAATAATGGTGCGTACTAACTCTGATTAAAGCACTGCAGACATTAATACAAATGTACCATTTTCCTTACCAAATTTTTATGTACGATGAAGTCGAGAGAAAAGCAGGTTGCAATTCTGCATTTGTTAATATTTAAAAATTTCTTTGCTTTTGGGTTTTACTCGCTGACTAGTAAGTGATCAAAATTAAGTAAAATGAAAAAGTAAAAGAGGATGTAGCAAAGGTAGATAACAGGATTGTGCGTTCGTGCAAAAGGCATTTCTCAGATTTAAAAGCGAAAATTAAATGCAATTGCACGCGAGCAACAAAATTTTATAATGAACATGGTGAATGTTGTAATGTTGTCGGAAACAGTTGGACGTTCTTAAGCTTGCTTCAGTTAAAATGTCATTTAACGAAGGAGTTTAAATATTTTCGCGTCCTGTTTAAACTGCATTAAAAAAAATAAATAAAATAAAAAATAAAAAAATAAAGATATACCGTTAACTACAAACGATGTATGTTTCGGTTCCGAATTCTTAGCTGGGAAAAAGGGTATTGTTCCAGCTACTCATCATACTGTTCATGCACAGGACATGCCCCTTTACGTTAGAGCTTTTAATTTTTTAACAAGTAACATATATGTACATATGTATGTACTATACATATGTATTTCCATAGTGGCAAGCTCACTTTATCACGAGAAAATAAAATAAGCGTAAAATGTGAAAAAATTTCTTGCAATTTGCATAGGAAATGGCAAGGTTTCAAATGGATACAAAAAGCAGGTTTGCTCTAATATTTTCTTTATAAACTGCAATAAGCAACAAAAGCAACTTGTTGTGCGAATAATATGAATGTCACTGTAGATAGCGAATTATACTGGGCAACTGCCAGATTAAGCAATTGGAGGAAAGTGTTCTTTGACATATGGTTCCAGCAGATCACGACTTCCGATCTTAGGTCAAGTATCCTCTTGTTAGCCAACAAACATCCGTTTGGAGGCCAGCTAAAGTGAGATGGCGAATCCTCCGCGGTTTGTGGTTTGGGACCCATCGCATGTAAATCCTGCCGCAATGACAAATCGAAAAATATCTTGTATGAGAGACCACTGCAAACATAATAAGGCTCACGTGGGGCATAATCAAGGGCATGCACCTGGAATGTCCGGTCCCTTAATTAGGAAGGTACCGCTGCACAGCTGGTTGATATCGTCATGCAACTAAAAGCGGACATTACCGCCATCAAAGATGTGCGATGGACGGAAGAAGGAACAAAGAAAGCTTGTGAAAGCTACTACAGCGTTCATATAAAGAGGTGCAAATTTGATTTGGGATTTGTGGTAGGAGACAGGCTCCGTCGCCTAGTCCTGACATTCACCCCGGTGGATAAACTCTCAGCCACAATTCGCATCAAAAGCGAAGAAGAAAGATAATGTGACCAAAAATGCTTTCTATGAGCGCTTGGAACGTACCTATAGGCGCTAGGCCCGCCGCGATATAAAAATCGAGCTTGGAGATTCCAATGAGGGGGTGGGTAAATAAAGTATATTTTACACAACAGTCGGAAAATTCAGTCTTCACGACGAAATATCCCCACGGGTTGAGGCTTTTCAACTTCGTCCGAAATATGGTTATCTGTAGTACCATATTCCGGCAATAATAATAAAATACATGAAGCTCTATGGTTGTCTGCGTATTGAAACCAAACCAACCAAATCCATCCTGCCGTGATGGCCCCTCAAAAAGCACAAGGAAGGTTCGATTGGTGTGATGGCATATTATTTATTTATTGTAATTTTAGAAGAAATGCATATTTAGTTGATGAATATTGGAACGAGTTCCCTTCGTCGAATGTTTTCTGTTTGTAGATTTCCATGTTTTTAAGCACATTCAGGCGTCGGCCTTTTTTCTGGATATGAAGTACTTTGATAGTTCTATTGATGTTTGCTGGGGAACAATTATTTTCGACCATGTGATTAGCAAAGTTAGATTCTGGTGTAACGGTAGGTATTTGTTTCTTTTTATTGAAGTCTCTTAAAAAAAAAAAAAGAAACAAATACCTGCCGTTACACCAGAATCTAACTTTGCTAATCACATGGTCGAAAATAATTGTTCCCCAGCAAACATCAATAGAACTATCAAAGTACTTCATGTCCAGAAAAAAGGCCGACGCCTGAATGTGCTTGAAAACATGGAAATCTACAAACAGAAAACATTCGATGGAAAAATAATAAACGAGCAACAAACACTAATTCGGACGAAATATTTGAACCTTTAAAACTGATCTACAAAAAACAACACAAAGATTCAGGTACACCGAGCAAAGCAGGAAGCATAACAATAAACAAACAGAACCAGCCAGGAAACAGCATAAAGCAATATACCAAAATTACCGACTTCTACCCGGCTCAAGGTGCCACACCAGCCGTCAAACTATGAAGCCAAAAAACATCCAGAGGTATACACAAAAACAACCCTTATACACGAGAGCTAACACCACACACACACATACATGGATACTGCATTACAACAGCAGGTACCTAATGTAATAACGGAAATTCACTATAAATACCAGACGAAGTATAATTACAGATCAGAACGATCAAGGACACTGAAGATGGCAGAACGCCGAAACCGGTTTGTCTCCAAACCAAATTTGACAAGGGACAACGGGAACTCGTTCCAATATTCATCAACTTTTCACCCTGTCGGAGAATCAACTGAGCAAAACCAAGCATATTTAGTAGTTATTTTTATAAAAAATTTCATACTCTACACCATAGTGCTGAGTTGTATCCTCAAACATAAGTGCATATGTACATAGATATGTACATTTATGCGCAAAATTTATACTTACATATTTATGAGCAAAATGAATATAACGGTACAACATTTTGCGAATTGTTCAAATTAAGCGACGAAATTTAATCAGGCCAACCTTGGCTGAAAGCATTCTAACATAGGACAATAAGCAAAAGGGAAACTTTATAATTCGTCGTCGTCCAACCGCTAAACGCCTTGCCACCCGCACTTATTTCCGGCTCGCAGCAGCAATGAACAGTTATTTTAATGGTCATTAATAAATGGGTGAAGGGTTTAACAGCCAAGACAGTTGCGTTCGACAAATTAACGTTGTAATTTGGCGTACATTGTTTTATTATATTGTTTGGAAATTCCGACTCCTCAGTTTTTGCGTTAATAAGTTTTGTTGTTTGCTCTACAATTCCTTCTATATTTCTAAGTTTCTCGCAACACAAGTGTTGAATTATTTAAACATGGCTCGGTTTTGGTTGATTTAAATTAAAGTTTAATATGGCCTGAACATACATTTACATACATACATATGCATGTACATATATATGTAAGTACAAAATAGAAAAACGCTAACAATGGAACTTACACTTTCAATTGAGATTGCTCGCAAATTTTAACAATTAACTTTACTAAAATTAGGTGAGTTATATTCCTGTGAACATTGGCCACTCTCTTAACTGTCAAAGGTGCATAAGCCACAAACAATAAATTCTGCGGTAAAAGTGTCTTTGTGCGCCCAAAAAAAGCATAAGATTGTAACAGTAAAGCCGATGGCAGCTAGAACTTTACTGCGTTGCGTGACAGTTTGAACTTTGTCAGCAAAGCGAAAAACGCCAATGTTATGACATAAAGAAAAAAAATTTATTCAATATTTTTCCTTCAAAAAGCTAAAAATTTGTCATATTATGTAAGTATTTAACTTGTTTTGAAGTTTTCTTTCCAAATTCTAGGGAATTCACATTAAATTGAAGCAGATGAATTGAAAATAAAATCATGGAGATGAGATATGGCCATTAGATGTCAAAGTCAATCTGCCACGCAGCGTGGCGAAAAAGTCATATTTGCCATCTGTTTAACTGGCAGTTCTTTAAAATGTTGGTGTTTGATGCGCTAGGTTATAGATTTACATCAAAAATAGACAGTCGAACATAATTTAAATTGTCACATTGTCCTTTGGAGGTTAGAACTCGATATATTGTACATACATGCATTAGATAGGTAGGCACGAGGGACTGTCAAAGTGTGAATAGCGGCACACATTGGTCGAGTTAGTTCCATGTTGATATCAGGATTTCTGACTGTCCATATACGAGGCTTTCACAATAGTAAGTTGATAAAGTTAATAAAATAGCAACTAGTGTGTTTCTATGGGCACCACTAATAAATAATAAGTCAGTCCCATGATCATTAATACGATAATATAAATATAATATAATATAAAGTGTGTCGTCATCAACAATAAACGACGACGACTTGTCAAAATCGGTTTTGCCATAATTTGTATCGATTACTATTGACAGCTGTTGATACAAATTTGGTATGGCCTAATTCGCCGTCGCCTTTAAAGGGATATTTTAGTCTAAAACGTTGAAAAATTCGATTTTTTTGCATATTTTTAAAGTTTAAATATTAAAAAATATGTCTGTAAGAGGTTTTTTCAAAATTTAAATTATTTTCGGAGATACAGGTATATTTCTGACGCGGCATGCATACCGGCTCGGCCTTTACGCGAAACTTTAGACGCGTTTTTCTCAAAACTGTGTTTTTCAAAATGATTTCTCAAGTACTACCTATTTACTTGAAATTTTTGGAGAGACATCTTTATAGACTGTTCAATATCTGCAACTACGCTCATCCGCAAATTTCAAGTTTTACTATTTTAAAAAAATTCGAAAAGTCATAAAAAGGTTAAATATATTTAAATAAATTTACAATTATTTTTTTTTGACTTTTACAGACATTGCGACATTTTCCGAGATTGATAATCTTTTTTTCAGATTGCTAGAAGGGCGGAAACCGTGGGTATGGTTACGTGACAATATTTCACGACACCCCACTTCGTCAGATGTTAATTCGTGGAAATAATTATTTTTAATTTTTTTTTTGTATTTCTCTCAGTTTAATAAATAACTTATAAAAAGATGGATAAAATATTGATTACTTTCTTTTTACGGAGCTTTAAATATTACCTAAAATTCGTCCCTAAAGACTAGAATGCCTCCTCAAACTATTTAGTACGTAATTTCTGCTGACTCTGAATTTACTAAGGACAAATATATAGAATTTCCTTTTTTCCTGAGACGTTTCTAGAAAATTGCGTGAGCATCGTATCTTTCTTTCAAAATTTCTCTAGCATGGCTAATGTGACCAATTAAAGAGGGCTAGTCCAAAGTGAAAGCGTTTTTATCACTTATATTATATGAACTCTGTTTCAGAAGCCGTAAATTTGATGGCAATTTTGTAATTTTCTATATGGACGTTTCAAATTTTGCTTAATTTCTTTCAGATGAAATTCATAGACAGTTTTGTCGAGTTGAAAATAGTCTTCAAATATAAAATGAAAAGATCTTAAATTGAAAAAAAAATCGAAACTATTTATCCACAAGTTTTAATTGCAACAATTACATACTTGTAGATACGCAATCTAAATACATATGTATGTATATCAGAATTCTGGCTTATAATCTACTACGTCTCTTTACGGAAATTTACTTTTTGCTATCTTCGTCGCTTAAGCTTGATAAATCGACAAAAAGAAATGTCCTCACAAAACATATTCAATTGAAGCAAAATCATAACTCCGACAAAAAATGTTTGTTTACAAATTGTAAATAAAATGAAACGGCAGATGTAGAAATGCCAAGTGACATTAATTTGATCGATAAACTGTTATCGTCTCAGTATGTACATTATAGAAGTGGTCTGCGTCGATGCAGTTTACGAATCGTAATAGGGAGGTTATTCCCATTTCCACTGCATTTTAAAATTTGTATAGTAAACATTTGTTCTTTGAACTCAAGCAACCCGCTTGTTCTTTTTTGAGTGTAGTAACATTTTTACTGATATACAAATTTGGCCGACTGGTATTCTGTGGAATGAAAAAAACTTTAACCATAAAATTCTGTGGATTTAGCTGTAAAAGACTATTATTTTTATATATTATCTAGGTATATACTTTGCCGTAGTGCTGCACTAAGATTTTTTTAGCTTTGTACACGCAACAAATACATCACAAGGGATATATGTACATATGAATATATAAGTATATATTTAAATGCAGATGTAGAAATTTTAGTTTCTCATTAATACGAGTAAAATTTCAGTCTAAAATTCACACATTCTCATATTTTGATTATCCGTGAATATGACTGCAATGCACTCTCTTCTTCTTCTTTGATGTGGGCACCGCTTACGCGATTATAGTCGAATCTTTAAAAGCGCGCCATTCGTTTCTTCTTTTAGTAGTTCGGATTTAATTGGATACAACAAGTGAAGCTAGGATTTTGTCCACCAGATAACTCCATAAAATTAAGGTCTTCCTCTTCCTTCACTTCCGCCAACGCAAATTACATTGTACAGCAATACAAGTTTTGTTTTGCATTAGTGTCAATGTATGTATTACATAGAAAATCGCCCTGCCAACCACGACTAACCACTTTCACCCACCCATTCACACATTTTTATCTTCTCACGAACACATTTACAAATTTTGTGATCGAATAGAGAAATAAATTTCCTTAACTTAGTCCTGCTAGAACAGCGAATCTAATAATAATTTGTATTCTATTAAGAACTGCGTGTGTTAGAGAAAGCAAAGAATAAACATAGGATTTTTCAAAGTTCTCATATGAAGCGAATTCATTCTCACAGTCATGGTTGCCGTTCGACTGTCATGTACCAATTTAATTGTTAATATGGTGTATTTAGTAAACATCTGTTAATATAAAATTTTAAAGACTTATCACTGTTTCTTAATTACTCTAGCAAAAAAACTGAAGAATTTTTCTACGAATAATTGCAGTATTTTAAAATCGAATTTTCTCGACTTAGCTTCATATAATTTTGTATATAATATTATATGAATCTCACAAATCCAAATAAACTTACTATTTTAAATGCAGAATTAGATATTGTGGCGGATATGCGAAGCGAATGGCAGATAAAAGAGAAAAGCCGATAACTGAAATTATCTAGAGAGTGAATCGAGAACATAGCGACTGCCGCTCTTTTTATACCTGAGGATGACCAAAACATTCTGTTCACGCGCTCAAGAATAAGCTGAACAAAACGTAATAATTTTGGTGCATTTTTGATGCGTGAGTGACAACAGTAATCACAGCAATCTTGAAAATTCACATGAAATGGTATTACTTCAGGCGAATACATACCAATGTGCTGTACTGAAGTAAGCGGTAAGAAATTGAACGAAATTATTAAAATTATTTAAATTATTAATATCATTTTCATTTCAGGTTTCCCAGGCGCTCCAAATTCATAGAGAAGCCAGCACAAGTAAGTACTATTATAAAAACTGTGATCTTAATGGCAATAATTTATGCTTATATACAATTTTTCATTCATTTCAGATTTGCTTACTGCAGAATTCGAGGATTTTCAATTACGCGTATACAGTGAGTAGTTGTTTTTAAAAATTATTATTATGTGACGGTGATAATGAGAACAGTGGCTTTTGTTTAAATAATACGATGTGTATTTTTTTCAAAACAGTTTAAATAGTTTAAAAGTTATTAATATTTAAAGTTGTACTTTTTCATATATATGTACAGGGAGTCCTCCTGTATATTGCTAACAAACGAACTACAAATGCTTGGCTTTATCGTGCTTCGTGAAATAATCTATAAAATAACAATAAATATGCAAGCAAATTATATAAATAAAAAGTGTTGCATGAATATACTATGCAAGTCAAAATCGGTGTTGATATGGCCCAGAGCCTCTTTTTTAAAGCACAGTAACTATCAATGAAATACACATCAATTACACTTATTTTGGAAAGAAACCCCAAACATTTTGAGTAATTTTAAACAAAAGCCGCTGCTATTCATAATTACTAAATTTATTTCCACGTAAATAAGTGCACTGTGTAAGCAAATTTAAAGTAAAAAGTGCAAGTTTCTTGGTATAATACACTCCTTTTTTCAGTGTTGAAATAAATTTTAATATATATCAAAATAAAGATAATACGATTATCTTTCTTTTGGTTATGAAATTGTAAAATTGTAAGAACTTTTTCTTACAAAATTTTTCAGTTTTCAAATTCCTATAACCAAATTTTACGCTGTAACTAAATTATTAATTTCTATTATTATTATTTTATGATTTTTTAATGTTACATTATTTTCTAATATCTCATTTTTTATATTTTCAGATCATGTTTGCGGAATTTAGAATTTGAGTTAATTTAAAATTTCGATATTGTAATTTTTTAATACAAATAATTAGTTATAATAATAAATTGTAAAATTTTAGATATAAATCGATTAAAATATATAATTGTTAATTAGATATTTAAATATATGTAATCACATTTTTAAAATAAATAAATTTATAAATTTTTTTTTTTAATAGCAAACAACTGTTTTTAATTTTAAATATGGGAGCAAATTATATGTAAGTATGAATTCGCCTTTAAAAAAAATGCAACCCTGTGTCCATCTGACGATAGAAATTAGAAAAGGACAGTTATATGTTTTCTTTATGGGTGAAACAGGACAGCAAGATCACATGTACACGGAAAAAGTGGGTAAAATCTGCACTCTCTTTAATAAAATGCCTATGCTGTTCCCCAGTTTTTTATCCACTATTCAGCAAATGCTTGTTCAAATTATCTAGTTTTTTACCCAGTACTGGTTGGCAGGGTCAGTGTCTATATATGTGTATATGTGTATCAAGGTCCATATACATACATATGTGTTGATCATAAATCGAAGTAGTATTTGAGGGCATCAACAACGAATTCACCGCTTCTGACACCTGTCTTTAAAATTCTAATTTGAAACTAACCCAAAATTATGCACTTTGTACTGTTTTAAATGAATATAATTATACTCAGGAAGAGCACTGCCAGATTGGTAAAAATATGCGAAATTTTACTATTAGGCTAACCAATATATAGCCGAAGGTAAGAGATGAAATTCATTTGTTGGTTGATATACACATGGCTGGTACTGGTAGTACGAACAACGGGAACAGAAGGTTTTGTAAGATGTAGTTTTACGAGCTGTTTATAGAATTTAGTTTCATTATGGACAAGGACTAAAGGAACATCTGCGAGAACAACACTACAAAAAATTGCTGAAAAAATTTGGAAGACATAATAAATGCGGTTTTGGTTTCTTCTGATCCTTTAATATATTCTTTGATTTATTTTAAGCTGTGAAAAAACGGTTGAATTTATCTGTTTTACTTTGGAAGTTTTTTAATAAATGGCGCTACCGAGTCCAAATTTTCCGCTCTCAGAGAACCATAGATCACACGCAAAATCTTTCTTTCGCAGATTCCTAAAGCCGATTCATATGAAGGATAATAGACAGCTTTAAAATTGACAAAGATGTGGTCTGATAAGACCCAATCAGTTTGTTGACGGCGAGCTTCAATCTTCTACACAGTATGGTTGATAGAACCCTGTGTGCAATACTAAGAAGGCTTATCCCACGATAATTCATGCAGATTGAGAAGTCACTCTCTTTGTTGATTAAGCAGAAAACTTTCAGACTTTAATCGTCGGGCATGCTTTCACCCGACCACATTTTGCAAATACTCTGCAGCCTCCGTAATAACAAAGTTTCTGCTTCATGAATACAGCTATAAGCGGGTATTCTAAATGTGAGCTCCTTAGACGTGTTTCGTGTCAAAAAACACACCAAAATTTAATATTCTATAATTTTGTCAAATCACTCGGCTATTGCAGCCACCGTTTTTCTTTATACCATTTGTTTATGCCATATACATATGTTGTTTGTATACATACTTGTACATGTGTAAGTTATGTGGAATCATTTTGATACATAATTACTTAAAGCTTTTAAGACAGGTTGCCATAGGTTATTGTGTACACCTGTAGACTAAAAAGCATATTGTCTCCGGCTCAACAGAGGGGTATTATTCATTACCAGTAAACGCTTAAATATGTACATACATATATGTTGTTATGTATGAATTATGTATATTACTTAAGTATTATAAAGCTTCGGGAGACGGTCGTACCATATGAAATTGATCAGCTAAAGAAATAAGAAAAGTTGGAAATCCGAGAGAATCGGTCCAAATTGAAGCAGAAAAGTTTCACAAGAGCAAATAAGCTACTCGTAACTCCATTTCAGAAGCAACTTATTTATTTGCTGATAACTTTTGACACGATGGGTTTCCAAATAAGTAAAATACTTTCAACTCAGTGTTTAACTTAGCCTCTCTAGCTCTATCACATGATGACATTATAGAGGGTGTAAAACTTAAAATGTTCGACAATAAATGTCTTGTTATCTTGTTCAGAAATAGTCATTGGTTAGTTACATTTTTAAAGAAAATCTTCAATAACTGTCTTGAAGCTGGAATTTTGATTGATGATTGGTAAATAATATTCGTTACTCCAACTCCTAAGTCCGGAAGCAAAAATGAGGTGGGTAATTATAGACCCATTAAGAAACTCTTTGAATACATTATCAAAAAATAGACTATGTTTCAATATAAAACACATTATTTGCCTCAATTAATATGGTTTTTTACCTGGTGGACCCACAATTACCAGCACCCATGTTTTTTTCTCATTACAGTCTTTCCGCCTTTAATGAAAGTTATCAGGTAGATACCAACTAAACTGATTTTTTCAAAAGCATTCTGATTGCGAAGTTTTCCAATCTTGGGCCTCATTCTACCATGCTAAAATCGATAAAATCAACTTTTGTTCATAGAAAAAGCTATATGTCTTTATAATGAATTAGTTCAAACATTTTTGGTCCAACGTCTAGTGTGTCACTAGAGAGTGTTCTAGGGTCCCTATACTTCGATATGTTTATAAATATTATTCAATGATTCGACTGCGCTTCAAGTTGAGCTTATTAATTTGTACACATGAATATTAGATTTATATCGGAACGAATTTTCGTCATCCCTTGTCAATTTTGGTTTTGTAACAAGCACTGAAGATGGCGGTTTGCCGAAACCGGTTTGTTACAAAACCAAAATTGACAAGGGATGAAGAAAATTCGTTCCGATATAAATCTAGTATCCACCCTGTCGGAAAAACACAAAACCAAATCAACATGAATATTACTGAATAGCATCAAACGGCCAGCAAACTATATTTAAAATTCATACTTGAAATCAGTTAGTGCGGTTAAATTCCTTGGAGTCTACTTTGAATCGAAATTCCCGTTTCGCAAGCCTTGTAGCTGACATACATAATCGCTAATTTGCACGCCATGCTTGCTTTCATTCGTAGAATAAGCAGTGATTTTAATGATCTCTACACTATAAAAACCATGTACTCTGCTTTCGTATGTTCAAAATTGGATTATGCAGCATTCAGTTGGAAACCCTACCACCAAACTCTTATAAATCGGAAAAGTTTTATACGCTTGATTCTTCGTTCTCTAAGCATTACAAAACCAAAACAATCGTATTTTTCTAGATGTCAGCTAATAAATCTAAATACCCTTCATAACCGAATATCTTTCTATGACGGTAGAATAGGCTGCCCTGATCTTCTTATTAAGGTAAAATTAATAAGTTTAATATAATTTTTCCACAACAACTTATAGTTCAAAAGTTTCAGTTCTAAAAACGTTGATTGAACTCAATAAGATCTTAAGTTCTGTATATTTTCATATATATATATAGTTTTGATTTAATTTTAATTTTATTTAATTTAATTTTACATTTTGAATAATAATTTGCTAATGTGCCAGTATGAGCTTATAGTGCTTAGGTTAAATAAAAGTGTGTTTAGAGCCTCGGCATGAGAGAATATGCATACGACATACGAGTATGAGCCAAAAATAAATCTCTTTGATATCCATCAAACTCGAGATAGAGCCATACCCAAAAAATTCAATCGCAATTGAGGGTATAATTATTTTAAAAGGATTGCTGGAATATTTTTCTTAAACTTATATGTAGTATTTGGTCTGAATAACTGGCCCCAGTCATAACCACTGATCGTAAAAACCTGCAATTCGGAGAGAGTGTTCGGTGCATAACGTAGGCATCCGATATGAAGAGAATCGCAGACCGATCTGTTCGAAACAAGCGTAGTTGATGTTCGATTTGCTTAATATTTGGAGCATAGGCGGATAGCTCTTTCCTTAGGTCAATATGTGCAAAAGTTTTCTTTCCAGCTCATGGACGAGAGATCGATCCATACGAAATAATTGTACTAATAGTTCGAATTGTTTGATATTTGGAAAATATGTACATATGTACATAAATACCTTTAAATTATATGCAGACGAAGTCGCGGACAAAATCTAGTATTGTCAATGACAGTAGTTTTGTTTGCTATGTACATATTTACAAATACTAATAAATATAAAACTAAAAAATATATGTAGATCGCCATTAGCAGTACTCAACCAAACATACTATTGGACACAAACATACGGATAAAGTTCATACGAAAAGAATATATGCACTTCTGTGCGTAATTCCTTTTGGTAAAGTGATTACTTACCAGGAAATCTTCCCTTTTTCTATTTCTTTGACTGTCACTCGCTTACAGTTGATAATTTCGATGTGTAAAACAGTTTGTATGTGGTATATGGTTATATCCCCATTGATCAAAGCATAAAAGTAATTATTTAAAAAGCATATACCCCACATTTGATTGACCATCTAATTCTGTGAGGTCATGGTAGATATACATACATACATATATATGTATATATATGTATAAACGAATTTATTATCATTAAAGGGGTAAGATTAAAAATCATTTGCTGGAAAAGCATCAAGCAGCTACAAAGCGCTGATTGTATAAATATATCTTATGTGCCTGTCGGTAGTATTGAATATCCCTGAGGGACTATCGTAATTAGATAACTATTTTATCTACTTTTCATATACTGTTTAAGAATCAAGCCACTCACTGCTATGTACTCTCTTCTAGTTTTAATTTACTTGCGTAGATACCACTTACGCGATTATAGCGCGCAATTCCTTTCGCTGTTTGGTGCCAATTAAAAATATCAAATGCAGCCAGATTTTTCTCCACCTGATTTTTTCAACGAAGCTCTTCCTTTGCTTCCAAGGCGAATACTCACTCCATCGGATACTATCAATGCTGGAGTGTTCTCATCTATACGGAACACATGAAATAGCCAGCGTAACCACTGTCTCTTATTCGGCCAATTTGCAAAGACCATAAATCTTACACAAACACTTTCTATCGAAATCTCCGTAGATGTTGTCATCGCCCATATCTCTACACCATACAGCAGGACGGGAGTGAATTGTAAATTTGGTCTTTGTTCGTCGTGAGAGGACTTTACTGAATTTGAATTACCTACTCAGTCCAAAGTAGCCGCAGTTGGTAAGAGTGACTCTTTGACTTCCAGGCCAGAATTGTTGTTGGGGTTAATGCTGTTTTCTTGCCCTTGAGAAGCATTGTCACCGTCTTCTCCACCGAAATGTCTACCCCCACACTCATACCCCAATTGTGAACAACACGAAGTAGTTGTTCAGCCTTACGCTCCAGATCAATTCTGGAGTGACCTTCTACTAAGAGTAGAAGATCATCCGCATACGCACAACATTTACAATCACGATTTAACTCCCACAGCAAGGAATCCATCATGAGGTTCCAAATAATTGGACCGCTGATAGATCCTTGAGGACAGCCTCGTACAACACTGACACTAACACAATCATTTTCACCTACAATAGTTGCTTTTCTGTGCGAGAAATAACTCCGCCACAGAGTCAGTTCCGGACATTGAAGCTGCTCCAACCGCTCGATCACTTTCATCCAACATAAATAGTCAAACGCACCCTTAAAGTCAATAAATATAATATAATAAATAGTCTTCAACACCACGCCCTTTCCTGAAGCCATACTGCCTATCCGACCACTTACTCTCATTAGCTCCTGAAGACGTTCAACCAGCACCCTTTCCAGCACTTTGCCAAGTACTGAAAGGAGAGATACCCCGATAAGATCGAGGATCACTCCTGACCTTATCAGAGGACTTCAGGAGAGGAACGACCTTGGCACATTTCCACGAACGTGGGAAATAACCTTCATTTACGCAATTATTGTAAGTAGCCTCCAGATATTCAGGAATGAACCGCCATAAGCTTTTGGACATTTCTCCGTTCAAACCATCAAGACCTGGCGACTTTTTACACCTGAACAGGTTAAAAGCATACCCTAATTCCCCGACATCTATTGGAGGTACAGGCACCCCAGCTCTTCAAACGCACTAAGCGGTGTAAGAAGCATCGCTTCGCGAACATTCTGTCCATATAGAACCCAATTCGTACCGGAAGTACGCCACTTTTTAAGCAGACTCACAGTCTCACTTCTACAGGAGGTACTGGAAGATGTGAACACAACTTCAATCAAGTTATGGTCACTTATTCCCCAACCCCCTCTAACACTCCACCTAAAATCAAACATTATTGTTGCTACCACATTCATAAGCGTCACGTCTATATCACTCACACCTCTTGACCCTTCAAAGGTATACCATTCACTGGGCTCATTCATCACGAGAAAACAATTTGTCTCCAACCATTCGCTTAATATCTCACCCCGACTGTGGCTTTGGTATCCTGACGAGCGCCTGGATATTTTACTAAACCACATCGGAGAAGAAGCATTTGCATCCATTCCAATGATAATCGGATTGCTACTCCCACGAAGTAGCACCGTATCTAGGAACCCCGAATAGGGCTCAAGAGGATCGCTAAACTTGCAATACAAGCTGGCCACATACATCCTACCGAATCCCCCTTCTAAACACACCCACACTCCCAGCTCAGACGATTCCACAACGATACACTCATAACTGGGCTCGTTTACCACAACTGCAGCATTAACTCCAAGGTCAGTAAAAACCCTGAAACACCCTGGAAGACCTCTTACCACACCGTTGGTGGCATAGGGCTCCTGGAGCAGAGCAATGCTGAAACCCTCCTCAGACATGCAAGCACCAACCTCACACATGCTCGCATACGACCCCTGACAATTTAATTGAATTGTCCTAACCATCAATGTCTGGCGGCGGCACGAGCAACAATGGCACCGTAAATAGGGCAGACAGCCGACATCATGAAATGACCGGCTGGCCTTCCCTTAAACGCACAGTTGCGGCAATGCACTGCATTGTTGCAATTTGCGGATCTGTTTCCTTCCTGCCCACACCGTCGACAGACATCAGATTTTACCCGGCACTCAGCCACTCTATGGTCGAAACCCATACACCGGAAGCAGCCTGGCATCAGGATGTCCGGGCGCACTCGGAAGAAGAACCACTTGATGTAACAGCGAGAGTTTTCCAAGAGAGCCGACATAATTTTGTCCGCACCTTCAAGGACCACATTCTTTGTGCCATCAGGTGCTACCTTCCAGGGGCGACTGATCATCCTGATGTCCTGCGGACGGCATCCAGGGCTGAAATCCTGGAAGTTCTTCTGAAGAAGATCTTCCATGAATTCTTCATGGGAGATTTCCGTGAAATCTCCTTGGACCACAACCCTGGTACCCATCTTCCGGTTGACACTCACTTCCAACCCCACCTCCTTGAACAGCGCATTTTTTTCGACCTACTCCCGTTCGGAAACTAATCGCCCCTCCATCCTTCAACGGCTTCACTTCTTGAACCCATACTCCAAGGCTAGGGCCCACCTCCTTAACTACCTTTTGAACTACCTCCTTTGAGGAGGTAGAAGGGTCCCTGCTCCTTACGACGCACGACCAGGTCAACTGGCTTGGGTAGTGCCGGTGCGAGTGCCCCCAGTGCAGGCACTGAAGGTGCTGGCATCAACACTCGTTCAGCCTCCAAAGTCGTAGCCGGGCGCTTTTGGAGGACCTCGATCTGCCCTCGAAGGTTTGCATTCTCCGCTATTATCCGCTATTAACGTCATGAGGAGCTCTTCATATTCAGCGCCGAAATCCAAAATTTTCTTCAACAGCAGCTGCGGCGAAGTTTGAGGAAATTTCCTTCATTTTCCTTATGTAGCCTACTTCAGGCACATTTGAACCCCCAGACAGAGCTTCATCAATTTTACTGGGGATATTACCCCCGTCCACCCCACAGGTTTGACCCCCAACCAACTTTTCAGTTGCACCACTGGAAGTGGCGTGGCCTCCAGTCGGTCCTCCGGTCACTTCATTGGGCACATCACTGTTCATCCCTCCAGTGCCACTACTGGCAGCATCCAACCCCCCCAATAACAGTGGCCCCAGTCAACTCACCAGTAGCCTCTGCCGTGAAAACAAAGACTGACTCACCCGACTTTGCAGAAACGTTTTTCCGTAATTCCTTCGCGCCACTTGCCGTCCGCTTTATACACCGAGGCGGCGACCTATTTACGCCCGACACGTCTTCTCCACCGGACGTCGAATCCTCGCATAAAACTGACGAGGCAGACTCACCTTCACCAGCCCTTAGAGCGGCACCCCGCTTCCGCCGGGACTGCTTTGGCATCCCGGAAAGGCGTACCGATTCGCTGATACCAAGTATGTCCAACGAGTCCACCTACCGTGACAAAAACTAGTGAGCTCGTCTGATTTGATCCAGCCACACACTGGCGCGCCTTACTTTAGTTGCACCACACAGACGGCTATGGCAACACGCGAGGGTTCAACCCACATCACCAGCCAAGGTCTGGAAAAGGTCGCCACCTTGTCTCCCGGGCGGATATATTATCCCCGTAACGAGAATGGATCGACCAATGTGGAATTCACACCGAGCACGTTCTGCGGGAACAATCGCTAACTAAAATCAATCGAAACCAAGCGGTCAGGCTGTATCCTAACAGGATCGATCACACCAGGAAGGCCAACAGAAGTGAAACCCTAGACAACCGGCACAACACGGCGTACCAGCCGGAAGAACAGCAATATCACGACGGAGCGCCAGCGCTCCACTGGCAAGCAAAAACAACTTGCCCGGCAACTGTACACAGCAAACGACGCCGGCACTTGAGGATACACGGAACAATTCGCGCAACAACAAAACCACGCTAAATATACCGCGTGCTTTTACCCACGCCACTTGATCAGCCAATCACAAACAAGTGAACAACTTGTTTACAATTTAGCTGGCACACTATCGTTTCGCGCAAAAACAACACAACGCAATCACTAGTAAACAACTTGCTTACTAAAAAGTCACTATCTTAATCACCGCATGTCGGTAGTATTGAATATCCCTGAGGAACTATCGTTATTAGATAACTACTTTATCTACTTTTTATATACTGTTTAAGAATCTAGCCACTCACTGCTCTCTTTTTCTTTTTATTTACTAGCGTAGATACCACTTACGCGATTATAGCCGAGTTAACTACAGCGCGCAATTCTTTTCGCTGTTTGGTGCCAATTAAAAATACCAAATGCAGCCAGATTTTTCTCCACCTGATTTTTTCAACGGAGTGAAGGTCCTTGCTCTTCTTCTGCTTCACACGGCGAGTACTCCATCGACTTTTCAAAGCTGGATTGTTCTCATCTATACGGAACACATGACCTAGCCAGCGTAACCGCTGTCTCTTATTCGACCAATTTGCAAAGAACCATAAATCTTACGCAAAACCTTTCTATCGAAATCTCTGTAGATGTTGTCATTGCCCATACCTCTACACCATACAGCACGACGGGAGTAAATTGTAAGTTTGGCCTTTGTTCGTCGTGAGAGGACTTTACTGAATTTGAATTACCTACTCAGTCCAAAGTAGCCGCAGTTGGTAAGAGTGACTCTTTGACTTCCAGGCCAGAATTGTTGTTGGGGTTAATGCTGTTTTCAAGATAGACGAAATTATATAACATTTCGAAGTTGTGACTGTCAACATTGAAGGGGAGCCGAGTGGCGAATGCGATGATTGTTTGATTGACGATAGGAGATATTTCGTCTTATCCTCGTTAATCACCAGACCCATACGCCTTGCTTCCTCATCCAGTCTTTAGAAAGCAGAACTCACGGCGCGGTTATTGAGGGCAATGATAACAATATAAACGGCATACGTCAGTAGCTGTACACTCTTATAGAATATTGTACCCTCTCTATTTACTCTGCACATCGTATTATTTTCCTTGTCTGAAACCTCGTTTGGTATCGAATGGCTCAGAGAGGTCCTTCCCGATCCCAACATAGCTTTTGATGTTTTTTTCGTACTGTTGAAGGATGCTTTCTTTTCACGGATCTTTTCCAAGATTTTACTTATGGTGAATATCTCGTCACATAGTCAATTAGCTTTTCCTGATCTAAAGCCACACTGATAAGATCCAATCAGCTTGTAGATGGTTTTAGTCTTTCACACAGCAAGCATTTAAGGTCCTAAATGTAATATTTAGGATGTTTTTCACACGATCTCAAGAGTATAATAGGGTATAGTCATGCTTCTAGCAATATAATTTCAGTCGTATGGGTATACATAATTCGTACCTTTGCGTCCACATCAGGCACACTGGAATCATGTGCAACCCTTGTGCTAGATGCGGTAATCAACCCATGTGGTGCCTTGGGTCACGGCTAAAGGGGAGGAAGCTTCATTAGAGTCACTCGGACATATTCCTTTAGGCTGCTGTGAGCGGGCGTAGGTCTTAAAGCAAGAGGCTCGCTATATAAAAGTGAGCAAAATAGAGTATCGTGGTTGCGCGCTGGTTTGAGACTCGTTAAGCAGAAACCAGCTCCAATGAAATGTTCAAACACGCCTCGGATAAGAGTCAGATCCCTTAATTAGGAAGGCGCCGTTGCAATGTTAATTGATGTCCTCGTAAGACTAAAGTCTGATATCACCGCCGACCAAGAAATGCGACGGATGCGACAAGGACAGAGATGGGTAGATCCTTGTGATTTTTACTACAGCACCAAAATAAAGGAGCGCATAGTTGGAGTCGGATTCGTGGTGGGAAACTCAGTCGCTAAGTACTGGCATTCACCCCAGAGGAAGAACCTTTCTCCACAATCGTCATCAAGCCGAAGTTCTACAACATACAACTTGCGACCATGCTCCGACGGTAGAGAAGAACGTTGTGACCAAGGTTGCCTTTTTTGAACGCCTGGAGCTTACCACGATAAAAAAATCCCCAAATGGGTTGAGGCTGAACGACATTTATATGGTTGTCTGTAGTACTATATTTCAACACAAGAAAATTCTTCAAGCTAGTTTGCGCAGACATCTTCTGTTGTTTCATTTTCAGTTCCTTTTAGCAAGCTAGAGATCAATTCAGTATGCCCTATATATTAGTATCTATCACCTCTTTGGGTCCTACAAAAGTATGCTCTGCTCTTCAAATCTCTTATATGCTGTCACATTTTTTCGTTCAAATTTCGAGCATTACCCCTGTTGGCCAGCTTCTCAAGCACTTCATTCTCAGGCATTTGTACTCTTTCTACTCGATAAATACATAAATCGGTAAAACTAGTTGGTTTCCGAATTACTGTTTGGATGTACTGTATGTATGTTACCATGGCACATGTTAATAGTTGATAAATAAACTAATTATTAATATTCAGCAATAACAAGTAAAGTACAGCGGAAGTGCAGCTTTAATTGCACAATATTTCCCACAGCAAAAGACAGACGCATCGTCAGCATAAAATCTTATTTTTCGGTGGGAGCGGAAGCCCAACACGCGCAGCCCAAAAAGCGAATTCAGGGAATTCGCAACAACAAAACCGACAATTGGCCGGTGCAAGTAGGTTACCTTTTAAGTAAATCAAATTGTAATTTTTAGTCTTAGTTCGAGAACCAATAAAGGTCGTTGCGACCATAAAACAATTTTTTTTCGGTTTTTAATTAATAAAATCGTTAACTTGTATCATAAGGAAGTTACTTGGATCACTAAGATTAACTTTTTCCAGAATAAACAATCACATTCACCACATATTTTTTTATAATAAAAAACTAGCGAGTCGACGCACATACATACGTTTATGTATATATAAAAAACTGCATGAAAAATATTTATTTCCAAAATAAAGTGCATTTTACCTTCGAAAGGCTCTGTTTCTACATTAATATGCTCCTTGCGGCAAGTTGCTGAAATCATTTGAGAACCTCCAGGGAAACTCGAATACACATCTACTCAGCATTCATTCTCCTATTTTTCGCAAGTTCAACATGTCTCCAATTTCCTCAGGGGAAATAACTTTTGTCTTGCGCAACAGCAGCTGTTAATGCAACATTTGAGTTTTTGAAAAATTTTATCTGCGATACATATGTATGTATGTAACATAAATGTGCAAAGTAAACTCAAGAGTAATGTGTGTGCAAATATGCAAGGAAATATAACGGTAGTTGTTTTTTCCCATTCGAATGATGAGAAATGAAGACACAAAATTAAATTAAGCCGATATTTTGTATTTTTTGTCATGCATTTGAAGGTAATAAGTACTTGTCTACGCTGCATGCTGGAATTTTGTGTCGTCCTGGCTAAATAACACCAGAAACACGGTCAAAATCTTAAAATGCTCTACCGTGTAACTTCTTTAATTTTATGCTAAAGCAAATAATACGGTTGTAAGGTGAAGATTTAAATTGCGAAGTGAGGAGCATAGAAAAAAGAAACCGGAATGAGTTGACAATTGAACAGTAAAGTCCTCGCGACAAACAAATCCAGGTTATACTGGGTTATCCATTTTGCGGCTTCCAAAATAAACGTAAATAAAATGAACTCATTGAGAAATGTGCCTCGTCGCTGAACAATATTTTGTTGGGAAAATCGCTGTCCACTGCTTCTTGTTCAACCATCCAATCGGCGTAACTATGGTGTTGTGAATGGTCAGCTGCCTTCAGTTATTATGTGAACTGGACTTAATATGGATATTAGTGTAAGACCAAGTACAAATACGCCATGATATGCCGTAAGAAAGTCCCAGCTCGTCGAGAAATATACACATTCGGATCTTCGGCTACACTTTCACTTACAGCAGCGATATTTGAGGTGGAACGACAAGATGATGCCCAGGGCTTACAATATCTGTAACTGACACTCTCTCTTCAAATTTCTTTAACATTTTAACACTCGCGTGAGTAGTTAGACGATTATGTGCACCGTAATCTCCTCTTAAAGCAAGAAGCGTGGCCACGTTTGAATCACCATATTTGTAGTAGCTTTCATCAATTTTATCGCATTGTGCTTTTGTTAAGCGATTCATTTTCATGAATGTCCGGCTTGACTCTTAAGTTTAGCGATGTCAAACTACAGCCCAGCACTTTCGATAACCCTATATAAGTAGATCATCTTGAGCCATTCATTGAGTGCAAAGAGAAGCTTTTGGTTAAGATTATTTATAACGTTGCACGATATAAACGGCGACATTGTTGGTTATCCTTAAGAGCCAAAATATTCTAAAACCTTAACTAGCTTCATTTGGTGTCGGCAATTGGGATTAAACAGCAAAAGGAAAAATAAATAATTGGCAAGCTTTTGTTGATGAGGCCTATAATCGTGGCGAATATGTCAAGAAGTGGAAGAAGAAAAAATGTTGATACATATTGTAGCGATGATTTCCAAATCTTTCATGTTCGATCACTGGATTGCTAAAAAAAAGGCACCAAGCTTGAATTGATTTAGAACATGCTGCGATTGTCTCTTCCTCTCACCAGACAGTTGTATTTGGCAGTTTTGCCACAATATTTACAACAATTAATCCAAAAATACTTTTAGACCGTGCGCATGATAATGAACCTTGAGAATATAAGTGACGACACCAAACCAACCTCGTCATAAAAAAAGTAATTTTTTCGTTTAAAAAATATATGGAGATAACAACAAAAACACTTATAAAGACCAAAGGTATTTTAATAATATTTTATTATATATTATATGTATATTTAACCTTAAAGAATCATTTTCACCACTTCGATTTTTAAACATGTTTTTTTTTCACAAGATGGAATCAACCATATCTCTAAATCTTGAATCTGATAAAGAAAATGCGCGAAAATTAATTTCTTATTAAAATTTTATAACCGTTCGCTTGGAATTTTAACAATCTTGACATTATTTGTACATTTCACTCGTATTATATGGCATAAAAAGTTCGAGTTGATAACTATATTTGTTTAAAAACAATAAAATAATTAATTTTCATAATTTTGACAATTTTGTACTAAAATTATTCAAATATTATTTAATTTAAATTATTATTTATGTTAAAATGGTTAAAATTATGCAAACTTATTTCATCATCTTTGGCAGCTGCAGTAATTGAAACAACTTCGTCATGAAACCATATGTTTTGCTCTTGTTATAACATTCTACTCTACAAACACTATTGACTTCTTTATTCTTCTTGAGTTTTGAATGCCATGTGACTTAATATGTACAGTTGCACGTTTAAAACCCCTTAGGGTAGATCTTCAAAAGCAGATTAAATTTTCTTTATGCTGCAGAGTTAAGATGTTCAAAATAATCATGTATATATATATATATATATACATATATATATAGATATATATATATATATATATATATATATATATATATATATATATATATATAGTTATTTTATATACATTCCTATTCATGTATGTATGTATGTGCTCGCATTTCATTTTAATAAAATAAAATAAAAAATTTTACCCTTCCGTCGCGAGCTTACATGCCTCAGGCAAATTCTTATCGAAGTTTTACATTTTTCTGGGAAATGCATAAGTATATTTAAATCGCAGATATGTCCTCAAGTTTCACATTTACACTAATATGAATATATGAATATGCATATGAGAAAAAAACAATAAGGAGGGTGAATCGAACATTAGATACTCCAATGTATTATTAGGTGTTACTTTTTATATTATTTACATATATAACGGGTCAATTGAAAAGTACCCGGCCTCCCGTAGTAAAATAAATTTTTTTGGTAAAATTAATTTTTTTTTCCTCATAGTTCCCTTCAAGGATGATACACTGATTTTAGTGATCCTCCAACTTTTCCATACAATTTTTGTATTACGATTTGTCCTTTCTTCAAAGTAGGCCTCAATTCCTCGATTCCGGTGATGACCTCTTCATTCGACGAAAATTTCTTCGCAACGAGCATTCATTTGAGATCTCAAAACAGGAAATAGTCGCTGGGGGCCGGAGCTAGAGAATATTGTGGATGCGGAAGCAATTCGAAGTCCAATTCTTGGTTTTTTGCCATCGATTTCACTGACTTGTAACAGTGCATTGCCTCGATAAAACAGCCCTTTCTTTTTCTTAAAATGCGGCCTTTTTCGGCAATTTCGTCCTTTAAGCGGTCCAATAACGCTATGTAATAGTCGCTGTTGATGGTACTGCCTTTTTGAAGATATCTTTGAAGCGGATGGCTATCGATTCGACTTTGGAGTGAAATGATGGAGCCATTTTCCATCCACTGTCTCACATCGACGCGAAAACTCGGGTTTATTACGCTTGAACATTTTCAAACACTGGGGCAGAGTCCGGAAACTCGTCATCAAGCCAATTTTTTGCCTCAACTGTATTTGTGCCCTCCAAAAAGCAATGTTTTATCAACACGCGAAATTCCTTTTTATCCATTTTTTTTCACAATAACAAAAGTTGCTTCACTCAAAATTAATTCTAATTAATTAATTCTAATAGTGGCACCTATGTATGTGTCAGGCCGGAGACTTTCCGATTGACCTTTTAGTTGTAGGACTTTCTTATAATAAAGGTTAAAACATATTTTTCAGGGCTTATATGTATCATTTTTGACAATTACTTGAAACTTAGATGTGATGGCTATTAAAAATAATAAATATTCAGTTTAAGGCCATAGATAGTCTAAAAATATAGACAAACCTTAGCGAGTTTAAAAAATAAAAGTAATAAATAACGTAATTTTGCAATTTTTCTGGTAAAATGCATATCACAATTTTTGTTCGGAAATCTTAGAAAGATAAATGAAAATAATTTTACTCAAAGTCATAGCGACTCTGCTTCTATAAAACAAGAAGTAAGTGATTTAACTCAATTTCAAGTTACATACATATGTATCTGCAGGTCAGATTAGGTTAAGCTGGTTGTCTTCTTAGGTAGTCTCGTTTAAACAATATTGCTACCAGATACACAACAAACAAAACTACCAAAATTATGTAACTGCACTCCCTGTTGTGTCGATAAGTTTAAGAATATTGCTTTTTTCTTAGCACATTTAAGGGTTTGGACGTTTATCCATTACTGATTGATGAAGCTGCTGTATTGTATCTAGCTCTTCCCTGCATTTCCTGCACTTGTTGTCGTCAACAATGCTCAATTTGAATGCATGCAACGCTTACAGACAATGCTATATTAACAGCTGTAGTAACAGCCTAGACTCTGGCCTCTTAGTCGTTAATAGAAACCCTATAACTTTTGCGCTATATGTTTTGCACATAATTTTCACTATTTCGCAGTCTTTTGCATTGCTTTATTTCCCTGAATGGCACTGGTAAGCCCAAGGATACGTCCAGTTTAGGGAGTCTCCATCTTTAGTCAGTTCGCTTTTTTATTCAAACATTTTAAAGTTTCGTAAAATCTAAGTGCAAGGGGGCATGGATTTCCTCCCACTATGACGTTTGAAAATATTATTTGTAGAGATAGTAAGACATTTCTAATTTTTCGGTCTATTTGTAAATCTAATTAATCTCTGATTTGTCAAGTAAATGCCTTTTACCCTTACAAAATATACCCGGACTTTGTCCATACGCCTACAATATCATCCGATGATGTATTTCTCTATATAAAGTCATTAAAAATTATTGCACATGATCAAATGACTTCTTGTTTTCTTGTTAATTTCGCTGAGTATATTTGCGTTATTAGCTCGTTTATTAAATCTATCACTTAAAGAGAACATTTTTCCATCTGTATGGAAAAAATCTTTCTAATGATCAGAGTTGATGTAATATATACCGACTTCAGAAAAGCCTTTGATAAAGTGTGTCACTAAAGAAGCTTGACTTATTGGGTCTCTCACCAAAATTTTTACATGTGTCCCCATATACCCGTATGATCGAGCTCAAAGAGCGATGTTTAAATACCCATTTAAGATTCAGTTAATGTTTCTTCAGGAGTAGGGTACCCTTCTACGCCCGATTCTGTTTTCACTATTTATAAACGATGTTTCTTCCGAGAATTTTTTTTTTTTTAATTTTAATGTACGCGAATGATGAAAAACCTTATAAATCATACACTTCGGCAAATGAAGGCGTTTTGGTACAAACAGACCTAACCAGCATGGTTGGATATTGTAAAATAAATCGGATGCCTCTAAATCGTAAAAAATCTAAAGCTATGTGTTTCTCTCGAAAATACGTACATACAGCTACTTACACAATAGATAACCTTAATTTGGAACAGTTTCAATGTTTCATTGACTTAGGTATCACTAAGGACTCTAAACTGAACTTCACACATCACATTGGTGTGATAGTCAAAGAGATCAAACGTATATTCACGTTTGTATAATGGTGGTCAAAGGAATTCAAGGATCGTTATCTTACTAAAGCTTTGTATACAACATTAGTAAGACCTATTTTGGACTACGGTTTGGAAATTTGGAACCCGTAGATAATGCAACTACTCTGATAGGATAGAATCTATTCAGAAGCGATCCGTACTGCTAGTCGTATAAAACTTATTAACCTCTTTTTAGTCGCCGGGAAATGCTTGGTGTCTTTAATATTCCATTTAGAATTTCAAGACATTTTTACTTGCTTGTTTCTAAAAACTTTTAAAACGATTTTTTGTTAAGAAAACAATTTTGCCGACTCTCAACTGATTATTTAATAGTTTTTATATTTGAATTAAGTTACTTTTCGACAACCAATCAAAATTATCGAAAATAAATTTTTCTAATCGCGGTCTCACCTCGACAGGGAATGTTAAGCCTCCCGAATGTTTTTCTGACATGAAATAAAAAATCCTCATAAAAATTCATCGGCCATTCGTAGGCGGCTTAGAATAAATTGTAGGTCCCTCCATATGTTGGTAAAAACTCTCAAGACGCAAAACCACAAATTGGAGAAGGAGCTCGGCAAAAATCGCTTCAGCGGTTACAAAGCGCCAAATATGTATGTATATAGACATATGATGAATTTTTGTTCTGCAGCTGAACTTTTTTAGTTCTCGAACTCATCAAACTCTTGCTCATCGTAACGCGGTATCAATGAAAAATAAAAATCGTTTCGTGTCATGCGATTGCGCCCCTCTGGCAACTGACAACTTTATCGTAAAGTTTGACAATTTTGGTATTAAAAGAGCTCAGAAGGTTTTGGCAGCTTGTGTTGTTTACAGTAGCTTAAAAAATGGATTGAAATCGCAAACATTTTCGTGCGATTATTTTTTACAACGTTCAACGTGGATTAACTCAGCAGCACTGCACCGATGAAATTAATTGAATTTTTGGCGATGAATCTCCATTAAGAACCATTGTTATCGATGGTATGGTGAATTAAATCGAGGTCGTAGATCACTCCAAAACGAATTTCGGGAAGGTCGTCCAAAAACAATTGTTGTTCTGGAAACTATTGATGCTGTGCACAAAATGCAATTGCGAAATCGTCATGTGCCCTAACGCGAATTTTGTTAAAGTTGGATTCCACACAATTTGTTAATCACTAAAAAAAAAGGCTCGCGTCGATTGGTCGAGGGAAATATAAATAATTCGGCAGCGGTGCTTCGAAATATGTGTTTGACATCGTAATAGGTGATGAATCATGATTTATTAGTATGAGCCCGAAAATAAACCGCAGTCGACTCTTTGGATGTTTCAAGATGAACCGAATTCAACGAAAGTTGTTTGCGCACGAAGCACTTCCAAGCAAAACTGGTCATGTCGGAACCGTACCCCTAGGGCAAAGCAGAATAGTAAATTATGAGTGGTATACAACCTTCTGTTTGCCAGTTGTCTTTTAAGAAATCAGGAAAACAAACCGCGGAAGACGGGTCACCCTTCACCAAGGCACAATAGGAACTCTCACACAATGACTCAAACAACAGCCTTTTTAAGCACTCAAAACATCGATTTGATGAGTCATCCACCATTTAGTCCTGACTTGGCACCCAATGACTTCTTTGTATATCAATACGTAACACATAAACTGAAAGGTCAATGTTTATCGAAATCTGAAGGCGGTTGATGTATACAGAACTCTTATTTAAGAGATACCTCAATCAGAGTGACAAAAGTGCTTAGACAATTGTTTCGAACGCTTGCAAAAGTTTATAGATCTTAGTGGTGAATATTTTGAAAAACCATAAAAGAATTTTCGATATCATACTGTACAATCCCCTTGTCATTACCTTTTTGATGTCTGAATATGTTGTAAGTACGCTTGGCGACATCCGATGAGTATATATTAGCACTTTTTAATATATAGGGTAGTCGGAAATTTATATACAACGACGAATAGCGCAGAGTATGGAATGATAAGCAATACCTCTTATATTGACAAAATTTAGCGAATAAGGAGAAAGCGACTACGCCGGGTCATGTCGCACGAATGAATGAAAACACTACTGTTCTGAGAGCTTTTGATATATTAGTCGCTGGAGGAAATAGAGATAGAAAGGTCAAGGGAATTCACTTCTTACGGTATTTCTTTAGCCTTAGTCGGGCTGAGAACCACTACTACTTCCATTTATCGTTTGGAAGTTCTTTGTATAAGTACATACGCACAGGTATAATTTGATTCCAAATGAATATAATTTATTCCTAATTGTTTTGGTTAGTGTAAGCTATTATGGAACTTACACTAACGATTAGTAATCACTCTCATATTTTTACTGTTTAAGGTAGTTCATGACTAGTACATTTAATATCAGTGTGGATAAGCTTAGCTTTGTATATATAGATCTGTCTAAATATGTGCACAAAATTAAGAGGGAAACCTAAAAGAGTTCTTGGCTTCACTGCTTTATCTACGTAGAGCTCATGTACAAACAGCACTTAGAGAGAGTTAGTTTCTCAAAGAAGAATCAAACTGCCATATACCATTCTAGTTGGTATTGTTGTTAGTATCGTTAAAAGCGTTAATAAGGATACACATGGGACATTCGCGAAATTATATTTCAATTATAATTGATAACTTGAGATTTTTACGCAATTTATTTCTGAATTGCCAACAAGTGTTAAAGCCAGATGCTAAATGTAAATCTAAATGCTAAATATAGTATTTTTGACTATTGTTTGCCATCGCAAACAGTTCCTCTTCCCGAGCTCCTCACAGCAGTTTACGATTTCCGTTCTGTAGCTGTCATACGCAATTGATATGTTGATGGGTCGTTTGCGGTTTGTTAGCATTGTAATTTGAATTGAACGCCGATTCCCGATGGGTCGGGATAAATCATGAAATTGATTCAGTTGTGGTAAGGAATATACGTATGTATGTATGAATGTTCTGCATGCAGGCAAAAACTCAGCGATTTCAAGGTCAACCGCGTAAAGATTTATGTATGAATTTATGGACTTTAGTCAAAATCATTACAATGGTATGATAATTATTGAAAAATGAAGGAGGACTCCTTAGAGTACTTCTTGTCAGCTGTTAACGGTCAAAAAAAAAGTTGCCAATTAGTTTTTCCTTTTAACAATCTACGTTAACATCACCAATGATATCTGTCCTGAACTCTAATAGCCGATTTAGTCATTTACATACCTCCTAACCTTACTACCCACACACATTTTCTTTTTAGTAAATGTGAAAACGAAAAAGCTATGAGCCGCTGTCCATATCTACAGTGTACAAAATACATATAAATATAACATATATAGTGAACTGTGTTACCTCTCTAACCTAAATAGACGAAAGGTCTACAAAGTAAAAGTTTTGAAGAGGGAACTAACATGTGGAAAATGTCTTTTCTTGAATACCAGATGAATACAAAGTCAATTCGCGATCCACCCAAAGCCTTTATGAGCGATTCCGGCATTGTGAGAGACGGAAAGAGGTTTTACATTTTTGTGAATCCATAGTCCCATTCTTTTAAAGGTATAATTGACTACAGTGCGTCCAAACGTCGGGAAGATTCTTATGTGAAGTTTTTATTTTTATTTTGTAAGAAAAGCGCATAGAGATATGAGCATACCCTGCCAAGGTGTGCCCACAGTTGGAAAAAAATATATTTTTTTTTATATATTTCACGTACATGGTGTATTAACTTTAATCCGAAGTACGTAAGTACCAGAAGGAGAAGAGATAGATCCACCGAAATTTATACCAATCGTATCAGAATGAAGAGCTGAGTTGATTTAGCTATGTACGTCTCAATTTTTGAGATATCACAACCAAACTTTGTAGGAAAATGCACCTATGGATTTTTCAGATTTGAAATTTTGGGTCATAAATCCGTCAAACAAGAAACTAAGACTGTACATATATAATGAATTCCAAATTGATTCCGAAAATCATCGAAATCGGACGATTATAACATATAGATCTCATACACCAATTTGTTCATATATATGTATATGAGGCTTTGGTCGAAACTTAGCAAACAAGGATCAATAAGGTTCGGAATGTTTTTTTCTTCTAACTCTCTGTAGTTGCAAGTACAGTTACAAAGTTGGCTACATGCAGCTGTTGTTCATCTTGCAATTAATTATCGAGTACTAAGATTGTCAAAAGCTCTTTTATTTCCAAAAACGAATGCTCTTCCTTTTTGTAAAATGTGGATCTCTTGGACAACTTTGTACATACATAGCTACATAAAGGGTTAACCATTTAGGGGTTTCGAAAATTCAGGGCTGTAATTTGACATCTGTCAAATTTAACTGTCAAAGCAAAGAATTTTGGTTTTAGTTAAAGGTCAACCACACAACGCGTTAAAATTGCTGAAACCTACCACAAAAATGGTGACTCACGTGGCCACGTTTCGTGCTTTAAGAGGAGATTATGGTGCACACCATCGTCCAACTACTTAAGCCAGTATGGATAATGTAAGGCCTGTGCAGCATCAATTTGCTCGTTCCACCTCATGCTGTAAATGAAAGTGTAGTGTAGCTTTCAGGACTACAAAACAAAAACGTTAACAATGTACGCACATATGTTGTATGTGTTTTATTATAAAAACTCGCGAATTTTCTTCCAAACTGAAAGGATTGTAAATATCCCTTAAAATTTTCCATTCGATTTTTAAACTTTGTTCTACGTCCACTAATATTGATCCTACCGCAAGCTATCAATTTTTTTCTTTTTTGTTTGTGCGCTTTGAACAAATCTAAATTTTGTTTTAATTGCTCTCAACAAAATACGCCAAAAACAGCTGAGCTACGTGAAATTTTTTTTGGTAGCACTGATTCGAAGTTGGTGTAACACTTGGCAGTACTAACTACGAAAACGTTGGAATTACTGATAGCATTTTTCGCGAATACGTGACGGGAGATTTTTTGCCGACGGTAGTTCATTCGGAATATGTGATAGGCCCGTGAACTTTCTCGCATGCCACTTTATTGCATTATTGAGGGAATAGTTTGCCATGTATGTACATATGCATTCGGTAAGCTCCATGAGGTCCACCCAGTAAGTTTTTTTAGCGCCACTTTTTTCTCAGCACAAATAAGTTGATCCCTAATATGCAACGTACATTTGCTCTATGCAAACATACTCGTAGATTTTACATTTTAATTTGTTTGTTTCTAAATACTTTTTTTTTTGGTTTTATATTGCTTTATTATTTATTATTTGACATTTTGATTATTGCACATACGTACGTATGTAGATTTCTTTATCTGCATGTACATATGCATGTACATAAGTTATATTTCTATAAAAATGTCAAAATTCCTGAAAATAGCCAATCGCGATTTTTTCGATTTTTCGTTTAAATTAAATTTATACATGCAAAAAAGTTTGCACTTTTTTAATTAAAATTGGCTATATACAAATTGTTAGGTCAGAGTGAAGAGTGCGCTTTATATTTTTATAATACACTTGTACAAAGTTGATGTAGAAAATACACAAACTTAGAAAAAGTTAAAATTTAATAAAAATATTTATTTACACATATAGATCATGTCGTTTGTGTCTACATTTGCATTCTTAATCTCTCCTCTACATGTTAAATAGTTTTCGTTTTACATTTGGCCTTATGCATTCGCGTCATATATGAGATAAAAATCGCTTCATCGCCAGTGTTTTTTCCCATGATACTGTAAAATAAATTCAATAGTATAATTTTTAGTATGTAATTAACTCACCTTTTTATAGAAATACACTTTATGCTTTTCAAGAGAATTTTAATTGTATGAATTTATAAGAAACTATATTTTGATTCAGTTTTCAGTTGAAAATATTATTTTTTATTTTAATTTATTCAGTTTGTAAACACAGAAATATGTGCGTACCGTCATTCGAAGAATAAAATCCTGACTCGACCAAGATCCAAAATTAAAGAAAATTTATTTTATATATTTTACATATATTACATATATTCTCCATCGAAAGCGCGCCTTATTAACAAATCAAAATTCCTTTGATTACCTACTCTGTCATCGCGTTTTGATTCGTTTGGAGAAATGACCATGGCTTTCTGAGCCTGGACGTTTGTGTTTACCCATTTGTTCCTGCCTACTATTCTTGTAGACAAGAGATTGTCAAAGCAGAAGTTGGAGGTGGTTTAGTCCAGATCCTCCGGAAGCTATGAACTCTGAAGCTCCAGACCTATGAACTATTTCTAGTTTGCCTTTGAAAGTAATTTTTCGAGTGCAGACCACCATATAGTGGCACCATAGAATATAATGGATCTATCTACCATTGTATATATTCAGTTTCAGACCCATCTCTGGGCAATGTCCACTTTGCAGCGTAAAGCGATATTTTAGTCTTCCTCGACCTTTTTGTCATTGCTTCTGGGGGGAGAGTGGTTTCAATGTCATTTAGGAGGAGGGACTCAGAAGGAACTTGATGAGGTTTACCTGATGCTGAAAAGAAACATTTCGGTTGGGTTGACATCCAGTCTACAGTCCTTGCACTAGTTTCCTGTGACGTATGCGGGCGTTGAAAGAAGATTAACCGCTTATATATTTAAATATGCATGTGTTTTGCAAAAAAAAAAGTCAACAAATTAAGATAAGTGAATGTGAGTATAATCTGACAATAAATAGAGATTTTTGCTCCGTACCCATATAAATATAAAAGTAACATAATATGCTCTAAATAATCGGTCATTAACAAGCCAAAATCAAACAGATTTGATGAATATGTTTGTTACCTACATATATATGTATGTAAAATAAAGGATCGTGGCTACCCAAATGCGGCTTCAAAGTCTTCAATCAACTCTTCTCCAAGGACGACTTTATTCACTTAACTTTGAATATTTGAATCCACCTTAGGCGAATGAATTCGAGTGATATGCACATTTACTTCAGTATATGACGAGCATCAACCGCAAATGTTTCACATCCCATTTTAAGAAGATGTCGTAAAAAGTACTGGTTTATCAAAAAGTCAATTCTAAAGCCTTATAATACAACTGTATGTATGTAAATATATGCAGCATGTATGAAATATTTGGACCCATCTGCAGCATACATTCCAAGGCTTAGGTGTAATCCAAATAAATACACAAAGGCGTTAAAAATTCTTTTATGAATGAAAAGCATACACTTTAAAGTGATTTTTTGCATGTTTCTATCTATGCATACAAACAAGTGTATTTTATATTCATTTTAAGTTTCTTTTTGTGAAAAAGGTTGCAAACAAAATACATAAATAAATAATAATAAAAATATGACGCGAAGTGCAACGTAATTTTGCGCTGTCATAAACATTTGTTTGCTTCATACACATTTATGCATGTTACAAAGCCAATTTGAAATTTTCAGCATGCAACTGAGCTCTTAAATATGAATGAATTAGTTTCCATTCCTCATCCGGCTTTGTATTCTGATTTGGTTTCAATAAAAATAAAAATATAACTACCAAAAGTACATAATAATCATAAAATTTCTAACACTAAATATCACAATAACACAATAATATGTAATTATAATTTTCATTTCCCTTCATATTCTTACTTAGGGCGCTACTGAGATTTTTTTAAGGACATTGAAATCTGTAACAGATCAGTTCATAGTAACAGCATGGAATGGGTGAAAAATTTCTTAGAACTTTTCTAATCTCTAGGATAATATAAATTCAATCTATTCAGCACTATTTGTTAACGCTTTTAACATACTTGGTATTAACTCTGCTTTGCATTCAAAAGACATCATCTCGCCTTGGCCAACTCCTTAGCATTTTGGTTAGCGAAAATGTTCTTATTGCCGGAAATCTATTTTATGAAGCTGCCGAGTTGATCTTCCACCGAGTTTCTACAAATACTGACAACGCTTGAATTTATGGCGACGACGATGTAATCTCAGTTTGCACCGAAGCGGGCAATATCCTACCTGAAAGTCTAAAACCCACCGTCAACAAACTTTTTTTATCTGTATGGCTTTAAAGGGGAAAATTTACAACTGAACAGATATTCACCAAATCAGTAAAATCTCTTTTAAAGCAAACTTTCGATAGCACGAAAAGAAACCGCCTCTCCGCCGCTATGTCTCAATATAGTATCCCCTTAAGTCTTATACAGCTGTGTAAACCGTTAAGCAACACCAAAATCTGCGTCAGGATCGGGAAGATAACAAACGGACATGGTGTCTTTGTATGGAGTAATTTCCATAATATATTGCTGGAGAAAATAATACGAGCTGAAGAGCTAAACAGCGCAATGTGTTCTGCTTTCTGCAGACTGGATAAGGAAGCGGAGGAATAGCTCCGGTAGTGAACGACGACAGGGCGAAATATCTATTGTAATCAAACAAACAGTTATCGCATTTGCGACTCGGCTTCATTAAATTTAACAACACCAACAACCATCACTCTTCCCAAAAAGTGTTTTTTTTGGACAGAGTAAGCAATTGGAAAGTCCTCTCTCAGCGGACAAAACCCAAACTCTACAAGCCTCTCATCATTCCCGGCCTGATATATTGTACAGAAGTTTGAAATCTGATAAGTCGGCTTCAGGAGTTTTCGAAAAAAAAGGTTTGAGGAAGATTTATGGTCCTCGGCACTTTGTAACCGCTGAAGCGATTTTCGGCCGAGCTCCTCCTGCAATTTGTGGTTTTGCGTCTTGATGTTTTTACAAACAAATGAAGGGACCTACAGTTTATTCTAATCCGCCTCCGAACGGCTGATGGTTTTTTATGAGGAGCTTTATTTCATGCCAGAAATACACTCGGAGGGCTTGGCATTACCTGCCGAGGGGCGACCGCAATTAGAAAAAAAAATTTCTATCACTTTGGATGTTGCTCGAACCTGGGTTCGAACCCAGGCCTTCCGAATGTCAGTACGCAATGCTAACTCGGCTATCGCGGCCGCTACGTTAACAACGGCAAATAAAGAAACAGCGGCTATGCTGGCGAAGTTTTGCCGTCCAAATAGATGAAAGTACTCGATGCAGGACCCGTTGTTGGCGCCAGAGGATGTCTTTCTCAATCCGTTACAAGGATCAGGTGGAGAGCGACCTAATTTCACATGGTATTTCCAAATGGCTCCAAACAGCGGAGCAAAAGAATATGATGCAGTTATTAATTAGAGCTCTACAAGCCTTTATTTATTTATTATTAAAAACAAATAAATAAATAATTTATCGGCGTTTTATACTTATACATAGCTTTGGGTTGCGCCCATAAAACGCGTAGTCATATATTAGGCCTTCTGCGACACTTCCTCCATTCAGGCTACCGAACGTGGCCTTTGTTGTAACTGCTCACCCCCTCGCCTATTCATTAAATATATTTCTTTCTAAATGAATAATTTATTAGCCTCGTGGTTTTCCTACATTTGAAGAGATCTGTAGTTTCAAACTGCCTCCGAAACGGTTTACGTTGGTTTCAGGCGGACAAGAATAAATGAAGTAACTTTTCTTATCATTCGTTGAAGTTTGTTACACATACTTAGGAATATAATATATGTGAAAATATGTACATATGTCCATGTTTACCTACAATCCGTTATCTGGACCAAAATAATATCATTTTAAAATATTTACCCTTAAAATTCATAAACAATTAGGGGCTGATAGAAAAAACGAAGGTCACTTTGCTCCAATTCCCCAAAATGTTATCATTTTTCCACATGAAGTAATACACACTCATACATCTATATAAATAGTCAACAATTTTTATGTAATATTATGCTAACACTATGCACATTCAATCAAATACTCGTATTTGCAGACCCTAAAAAACGCAACCCATTTTATCCGGTTGTATACATAGATATACATATAATACTTGTAAACACTATGCACATTTACATACATAGCACGTTACATATAGCTCAGTTTAAGCGTCAAATAGGCGCTACATCCTATTTCTGTAAATGGAATTGACTTTGTTGTGGACGTACGAGTATTAACACCAGAGCACCGCATGGCTGAAATGACCCTGTCAATCAAAATATTTTGCTAAATAAATATATGAAACGATCGGACAATAGGCATAAAAAGCTGGTTGGCCAAATTATCTGCAACCGTTATTTTGTATAGCGAAAACGTCAAAACCAATCGTAGAGTTTTTTTGACAACTTTAATTGCTTTGGTGGAGTGTTGTATTCTTTACTCACTTCCGACATAAACTACATAAATGTTTCCCTCAAAGACGAAATGTATTTGCAGCAGAATCACATGGCAACATCAAAGAAGATTTCGCGTCTGAGCAATCATAGTAACACAAAGCACTCAATCAATCAACAGTCGCAGCAGGGAAAAACTAAAAGTTTAGCAAGGATTGCATTAACAACACCAACAGTAAGACTTCGTTGAACATATAAAAACAAGTAAATATGTATATACTGAAGGTGTAGTAAAACTTATAACTAAAAAGGAAATTTAAATAAACAAACAAAATTCAATACTAAAAAATTACTAAAAAGTTTATGTTATTGTAATAACTTCGTTTTACCTTAACTTATTATTTTTCTCAGTAGAATATTAAAAATGAAAGGTATCAGGTGTAAACTTTCGTTTTTATCATTTTTGAGAGTCATAAAATCAATCACACTTATTTACATACTTACATATGTATGTACAAAATCGCCCTGCAAATATTTGGAGTACCTACAAATATACTCCTCTAAGTGTACTTTTGGACCAACTCATGTGTATATATCAGCTTAGTGCGATACGACCATTCTTCGTATTTTACCGATCGCAATCACTACACGAAGTTTTTCGTTTCATTGGTACACTCCGCTGATACTTAATTATTATAGGGTGTTTTTATAGAGGTATAGAACTTTAAGTTGACATTACTTTTCAAGATGGCGACCGATTTAACAGCTGTCAAGTGATTTATTCTCAGTTTGGTTTGGCAATTCATCATGAATAGACTCACGCCTGAACAACTTGACAGCTATTAAATCGGTCGCCATCTTGAAAAGTAATGCCAACTTAAAGTTCTATACCTCTATAAAAAACACCCTATATTTCTCAATGCAAATAAAAAAATGCACAAAATAAAATATGCATGATTTATATATATATATTACTATCAATATAAATTTATATAAAGTTTTGTGATGTTTTACTAACCTTTCACCAAAGCAGATTGTGTTCGAAACAAAGAAGTATGTTCGAATATAATGCTACGTAGATGCTCCATAATGTAATCCGCTGTAGCTCCTCCATGGAGTAATATTGTGAAATATTTTTATGCAGGGGTGGAGTATATAGTCCAGCCTTAGGATATCACAATGTTAATTGGACAATATTTTGTTTTTTGGATTGTAGTTGATTTTGGATTACTCTATTGTCTGCGTGGAGTATACCTTCCATACGTGCATGGAGTACTCGCTCAAAATTGGATTCAAACCCCAAACAAATGATTGCTTGCGCTGCTCAGTTCTTGAATGCTTATTAGAATGACCCAGTTCTTCCCAATCCGGAAATATGTGTTACCAACTATGAACTAAACTAGAAAACTATTGTGTGCATAGTTCAAAAAAGTTGTCTTATATTTTTCGGGACTCATCATCAAAAGAGTATGATATATTTGAAGAATTCACACATTGTATATGTTATCAAATAAAAGCGAAGAAGTGTTTTCGTAGTAAAGAAGAGAAAATGGAAAAGGAGGAATGAAATAACAACTTTTGCGGGGCACCGAAAAGGGGGAAATTTTAAATTTAAGGAATTCCATTTCACTTCACTGTTTTGCAACATGTCAAAAAATTTTCATATACTCGTAAGTGCGTAGATTATACCTTATGACTCTGGTATACACAAAGGGAATTTTTGTTTAGACTTTTTTATAGTTTTATAAAAATTATGTTATTGAGTAAATTGACGCTTAACAGCCGTTGAAGTGCATTTCGGCCTAACTCCTCTTCCAGTTCTTAAGTTTTCTAGGTGCGTTTTAAAGTTTTTTGCAAGCCACCTGCGAGCAGATAATTAATTTTTGTGAGGAGCTTTTATTTCATATCACACTGGCACGGGTTGATTTTTCCTCCCGTGGAGGTTGAAGCCTTAAAGAGATCCTTACAAGATATTATAAATAACAATTGTCAAGTAAGATGAGCTATTGTGCCCTCAGGAGGTGACCTCCGGCAGATTTTGTCAGAATTGGGAAGAGGAATGCTAGCGGACGAAGTTAAGGCATGTTTAAATGGGTCTCATGTGAAGTCTTTGGTGAACAGTGTTAAACTATTGCCTTACCAAAAATGTGAGGGTTCCTCTGTGGGGAGATTTCATTATCGTACAGTTCTCAGACCTGTTGTTTTAAATAGGAATTGGTGGCTTCCTAGAGGTGGATATAATATAATTCTCCCTATTGAGTTAAGTACAATTGTTATCGCAGTAGAGGAGCATTAAAAATATTTACGATTAGTACCCAAAATTGAACAAGCCTCAGTCAAATGAAATCCTTTTGAGGACAATCAAAAAGATCGGATTTAAATATAAGTCCACCGACTCAATCATAAACACGGATGATCTCATTCATTATGCGGTCGAGTTGCTGAATACAATGAAGGCCCCCGTCCCGCAACTCACCAATTATGTTGCTACTCACCAACATTTTGCAGAGGGACCTTAGTATAAAAATATTGCATCGAATTATAATTCAAACTACTTTAGTGACCGATTGTTTTCGATTACAGTCCGTATTTATTCCCGAGTTCAAGTTCAAACTCTTGAGGTAACAGAATGCGTAAGAGAAATCTGCTTCTCCCAGTGGTAGGGGGCAAGCTCCAAGGTAAGCACAACCGAAAGAAAAACCAAAAATATTGTTTAAAAGGAAATACTGCTAAAGAGTTCGATTATGTTGAATATTTAACATTTTAAAATAATCATTTATATGTAGATACATACAAATTAACCTAAATTAACTTCGATGATTTCCCAAATCTTTCGAGTCCGATCACTGGATTGTTAAATAAATGTTGCCAACTATGTGTACAATTCTTATTTTAAATAATTTATTCAACGTTATTACTCAATTACTACCAATTCGCTACATTAATTACAATCACTTATATTACAATTCTCACAATCTACTATTTTTGCCTAACAGTAGTGTTGTCACAAAGGAGTTTGCTTTACGACTGATTGCTCTAGCCGTTGTGCTTCGCCGTTATATACTAATCGATTGTTCACAACCAACGCCTTGCATGATCGAGATGTTCTCGATAACGAATATTCTCCATTAACGCTCTAGAACAGTTAGAGCTAGTTATCGGTTTCTCTCTTTCAACTGACATTCGTTTCGCATTTTCGCCACAATATAGGTTTAGGCATACATCAAACTTTATAAAACGTCTCTTTGAAGAGGAATTAGTCATTTATGTTTTGGTATTAAAATTTGGGATATGGAAATTTGTGTGTATTATAAGTTGGAAAATCCGTAACGCATTACTTTTTCTAAATATGGAAAAATTAACGAATTCTAATCTAACATAAGAAAACATTCATGCCAACGATGGGGAAGTGCTGATGTGAGTAACATTTCTTCCATTTTTGTTCTAACTAGAACATTAATATGTGAAATTGTCTCTTGGAAAACTAATACTAAATATAAATTAAATAATGAAAATCTACATAAAGAGCTAAATGGAGCGATTATTTTAGGCTGAATGAAACTTATTTTATGTATCATTTCTTTCAATTTATGCAATATATTTCATCATTTCATGAACAAAAAAGTAATGTAGAAGATAATATGTCATTTTATCTCCAAAGCGACACATTACTTTCGTAGGGCATATGTTGTGCTAAGAGTAATATATACTGAAATACTCTCCGGCATAGAGTTTAGCGACTGTTGCTGAAAGTACTTACCACAACTAAAGTTTTTGCATCATTACGTTGGCCAGTTTAGCTGCCGTACGGATTTTACAAATGGCCTCATACATTTGTTGGCTCAAAATCGATTTCCATTTCGAAATACTTTTGTTTCATTTTTAATTGGGTTTCGCGGTAAAATGAGAACTCTCACAAAATACCAAAAGTTAGAATTACATAATGATAAAAGATATTACTCATATTTTGCTTCCAGCACTCCATAAATAATTGGGAATCTGTGGGAAATTCATCGAAGTGTTAGCTCGAGATGATTCGACCGCAATGGATTTTCGTTCTGAACATGCGCACTTAATAGACCAAATAATCATCTAGGAGCAGTAGTGATCATCTAGAAGCAGTAATTGAAGGTGCAAGGTGACCGCTTTCACCAGATCACCAGGCCAATGGAAACACGGCAAAACTGGATGCAATGCTTATGTTGGTAAATTAAACGGTTATGAAGATGAAGATGAAGGAACTGAAGACTCACAGAATACCACTAGATATGAATGACACAGTGAAGAATATATTCCATTAAATCCTTTATCTCGCTCAGATAATTTTGATGATTTACAACTACTCACGAAGGGATTGAGATTATTAGAATCACAGGTTTGATTTGAACATAGGAGCGTAGGCATTGAAAATAATTTCATCTTACACTTTTAAACTTTAAACTTCCGATATGCATGCATACATTTGTATGCACATAAAAGGAAAGCCATCATTAAAATTATTAAGTTTTCCCGTGCGAAAATTATCGTCTACTTGCTTATTACATAAATTGCTTGAAAATGTCGCTAATAAGTCATACTGCGCCTTTAAAAATTACAGAAAAGCAGTGAAAAGAGAAAATATAATAAACGTGAACTTTGTGCCATACCAAAGGATATAGAGCAGCGAGAAAAGGATCGACTCTTTTCTGGCTAGTGGAAGAAAGCGTTGACTGTAGCGTCAGTGACGGCCAACGCGAAAGCAAAAGCAAAAGTCAAGACGTAACTTTGCCATCACTTCTTTCAAAATAATTAATAATGAATAATAACTGAGACTGTAAAGTGATGTAATGATAAGGTAATTGTTTACTTTTGTCGCTATCTGCGCACCGTGATCTGTAGACAGCTTCGATTTTGACAGGTGTCAATTAAAATTAAGTCGACGGAAGTGAAGAATGAATCAAAAGGTAGCAATCAGATACACAACTTCAGGCATAGGTAGGTATATACAAGGAGAAGATGACTTTTTGCTTCACTCTCTTTGTTGTCATAACAATTCTTTTGAAGGAAAATTATACAAATCAATGAAGTAAAGATACACGTACATACATACATATCTATATAGTATATATATATATATTTGGCGCTTTGTAATCGCTGAAGCGATTTTCGGCCGAGCTCCTCCTCCAATTTGTGGTTTTTGCGTCTTGATGTTTTTACCAACAAATGGAGGGACCTACAGTTTATTCTAAGCCGCCTCCGAACGGCTGATGGATTTTTATGAGGAGCTTTATTTTATGCCAGAAATACGCTCGGAGGGCTTGACATTCCCTGCCGAGGGGCGACCGCAATTAGAAAAAATTTTTTCTATCATTTTGGATGTTGCTCGAACCTGGGCTCGAACCCAGGCCTTCCGAATGTCAGTACGCAATGCTAACCACTCGGCTATCGCGGCCGCCCGATATCTATATAGTAACCCACTTTAAATATCACTATGACCGTAAGTTCCTCAATATAAAATAGAGTAATAAATTTTGAGTAATTATTGTGGGTAAATTACAAACAATATGCTTTTACCAAGAAAAGGCTTAAATTCTCTTATCGCATTTTTTTTTTGAGCACGTCGAGGTAATCTTAACTGCGACTAAAATGGGTCTTTAAGACAACAGAGTACCTTTTTCAGGCAAAGTATTTATTAGATATACCTATACTACGTAAATATTTAAAATTTATATAATTTGAAATAATCATAAATTTTACATCAATTAATGTCAGTTCAGTTCAGTTAAGTGCCAATATTGCTGAAAACAATTGAAATTTGGATTTTTTTTTTGAATTAATAAACTTTTTGCTTCTATTAGCATTTTCATAAAAAAAAAAAAACAATAAAAATCTTAAGCCAATGGCAGATAAAACTTTGCGAAGCATTGCGAGACAGATAGACTTTGATGTCAAAGATGAAAGCATGCGAAGCTTGCATCAGCAACGTTGGCGCTAACGCAGCACCAAAAGTCATCTCATATAATTTTACGCCCTTTGACCATTCGTTGGTTTAAATTTCCATATATTTACTTAATTTCAAGGAGAATTACCAAGAATTAAAAGGGAAGGGACCAAGGGACACTGACTAGATAGCATTACAGCATTTTATAAAGATTTAAAATCTCTTTCCAGGTCACGGCATATTTTCCTCAGATAAAAGAGAGAAGCCGATAACTGGCATATTCTAGAGCATACAAAGAGAACATTCGTTATCGAGAACGATTCGATTATTCCAGGCTTTCGTTTGCGAGCAGCCGACTACTATATAAGGGCGACACTCAGATGCCAAACTGATCAGCCGTAAAGTAAACGCGTTGGTGATTACATTACAGTGAAGTAATAAGAAATAGTACATTGTGAAAGTTGTAATTCAAGTAATTGTAAATTCTAAAGTGAATTGTAATTGAATTGTGACTTACTGAGTAACAAAAGGACATTTAATAAATTCTTTATAAAATAAAGAAATTGCGAACATAGTTGGTGACTTTTATTTAACAATCCAGTGGTCGTACCCGAAGGATTTGGAAAATCATCGAGGTTGATTCGGCAAAATCGTAACAGTATGGAGAAAAGACTTAATAATGGATTCATGATTATTGAGTGAGTTTATAGATTGAGTGAGGATTGTAGGAGTCGAGTTTTTGAGAGGAAGTGTATTTCAGTTATTTGACGTGTTGGCGAGTTTTCTTGGGGCTGAATGAAAGTGAAATTATTGTTGGATTGATTACTGCTATCAATGATAGCAGAAGAAGTGGGTTCTGTATTTGCTGATTTTGTTGTGTTATTGCTTTTGTTATTTTGTAAAATTATGGAAGAGTATGTTTGATCATTTACGTGAGTGGAGAGAGCTGTATTTTAGTAAATCTTAACAGCTTCTCGCATAGTGCATTTTTTGTTACTTTTATTGTAAGTATCTGTTTGGTCTGAATGAACTTTGGACACATGATAGAAGTAGAGGGATGGTTAGAAGCGCAATTAGCACAAAAGGTCCGAACGCATTTCTCGGGAGAGTGAGGAGGTAAACAACAGTTTACACAAGCTGGTGAACGCTTACAAAATTTGAATGACCTAGCAACTGGCAGTTCTTACACCGCATGGGATTCGGAATACATTGCCTAATTTTTACACTTCGCCATGCAATATCAATTTTGTCTGGCAGATGGTATAAATTGAATGTTAGCATCACTACACCCGTAGAGCATAGGGTGTCATTGCTCAATTTTCTTTGAGATTTGTAGGCATTCACTACCCCTAATTTCTTCAATTGATGCATTGTTTAGAAAAGGGGCGTAGATAGTGCCCTTACTGTGATTGAGGTTTTCGTGATATTTGGCTTTTACCGCACAGATACCTGGAAGATTGTTAAGTGCAAGAAATCTTTTAGCTGTATTTCTGGTTTTCGTTAATAGGAGAATATTTCCATCACGCAGCTCTGAAACACTTTCTATTTCATTACTTACTGCACAAATCGATTTATATACCGAAATGCATGAGTAGTGAGATAAAGGTTTGTTTTTATTAACAGCTTCAAGAACCACAAATTTGGGGTCGGGTTTTTTACAGGTGGGAGTTGAGGGATCAGTATTAATCACTTTTGGTTTTTTCTTGTCTTTCACTTTCTTTCTTTTTTTTAAATACCGGCACTATCGGCAAACGATGTATACCGATTTGACCTCACTAGGTTCGGCCCTGGGGCCATATTCACCAAGCATATAACAGATCACTTCTAATTATAGATTTCCTTGTTCGAATTTTTCAAAAAAAATATATTCATATATGAAAAAAGGTTTTAGGTATCAAATTAACACAAGATTACAACTTTCAATTTGGAACTAGCACGAAAGGCACGTGGTAGAGAAAAGAGAACCGCTCACTATGAATGACAGTCGGTGAGAGTCGGAGTAATCAAATCTAGCCAAAAGAATTTTAACATCGTTAATCAAACATCTAATAGGGTCTGGCAAAACAAATTTTATTGTTCATGGACACAAGCCTAAAGCGCCGATTTATTATTTCTCTACGACTATAGAGTGTAGGTAGATTAATATGCCGTAAACGATATTGTTAAGGACGTATATTCTTATTGATTAACAATGGGGATTTCAAATAGTAATCAGGTAATGTATAAGTTATTTAAGCCTTTAGCCCATCATTTAACGATATACTCCTTTTGCCCATTAGTACTAAAATTTATATAATTTCTCAAATCTTACTTAAGATCCATTATGACACCTGTAATAAGTCAAATTGAAATCAGCTGAGGTGATAAAATAATGTTTATTTTTAATTTAATCTTGAATCTTTGTACCTTTAACCAGGGACAACTTGGTTAGTTTATTTCATAGAGTAACATAAAAAATATATCGTCGCTTGGCTACAATACCGCGTACATGCAAAAAAAAAAAAAGAAAAAAATTAAGAAAAATGAAAATGAAATACACGATATTGCGTATGAAATCGTGTACGAAAAATCAAGAAAATAAATAAACGTCAAAACGTTAATGCTCTTAATTTGCGAATTTGCTTCATACACGCGGTATTGTATTTTGCATATACGCAGTGGTGCACTCCAAGCGACGATACTTGTATTTTTCGTCGTGACGAAACCTGAAATTATTGTTACGCTTCGAAATACACTTCGGAATATCGATATTTCGGTTAAAATGGAAAACGTAAATTTCTGTTCACTAGATTAAATAACATATCCCAAAGAAAATGACAATCCTATTACATAACACATCCCCTAATTGACTTTACTAGTCGCCAAACTGTTCAAAAAAGTAGTAGTTCGGTTAGGGGACAAAAAGAGAATACGGAATGAGATCACATTAGCAAAATACATACATATATGTATGGTAAGTACATTATTGACACATCAAAAGATTCTAATGGACGAAATTATTTGCCATTTAAAATAAAATAAAAGTACATAATATAGCACTTCATTACCGTGTTCATATACTCGTATATCTATGAGTTTATCCATTAGTAGTATATTTATTTACCTCGTATACGAATACGTAAAAGTTTAGGTCGAAACAAGTTGTTTGCACGTCGTCTTTAACACGGTCGCACGCACAAAACTTTTTTGCAAAAGTTCCGCAATTTGTACTTGAGTATTGCCTGTAGGAAAATGTTGTGATATCGACAGATAGAATAGAAAAATTTTGTTTCTTCTATACTCCAATTATATACCGCCATCTTTATCAAAATGCGTAAACTGCATCTTTATTACATTTTTTGATAAAATAAATGTCACATGTACAGTTTGGTCCCACACTGCTACTAGGATTTTTAAAATTGTACTTAAAGTGTAGTTGTGATAGTTTATATATACATTAAGGAATATAATGAATGCTTCGTTACTTATACATATAAGGTTCTCACTATTTTATTTACGTTGGACTTTGAAAGTTTCGTTCCAAAAGCGCTTTGTTGACTGTCACGCGTTTCGATCTTTAAGCATCAATCTTTTAATGGCAAGAAGTTCGAGAGATACTTTTGATATGTACACATGCGCTTGATGGAAACAACATTCATTGAGGAATGGGAGGCTTGTGCATTTTGGTTTTTATGTAAGTATAAAGTCCTTAAATACTTCATTGATTAATACCAATATATACTGCATAAACACGCTTTAAGCAAGTTATAAAACATTTATGTTTGTTTATTTTTGGTATGACAATGGTGTAATTCCATTTTTTTTTAAATGTAGGAGAAGGAATATTTTTTATATATTTTCAAAAATGTGCCCTGAATTCTTGGAGAATTCAAATTTTTTATTTACATATGAAGGGCTCATATATGGAACGGAAAGATTTAAAAATACATTTTTTTTAATTATTAATATAATAGTGCTTTGAAACTGGCATATATTAGTTTCATCCTTTTAGTCGGGATACTAAAATTTCTGATTACTTCGTAACAAATTCTAATCTCGTAACAGGTCATTGAGTTGAGGTATTAAGTGTGGCTTATTTTGAATATTTTAAACACGGAATCATTGTTATTATCATCAAAACTAAAAAATTCTACAAGGCGGTCATCATATCCGTCCTACTTTACGGTGCAGAAGCGTGGACGTTGACAATATCCGTTGAGTAGTCTTCTCATCAATTCCCAAAGAATTCCCTCTATGTATGGGAGCCGTCGAATAGATCAGACTATGAGAATACTCCAGCTTTAAAAGTTTTCGATGCAGTACCTGCTGGTGGAAGCAGAACAAGAGGAAGGACTACGTCCGGTGAAGGATCTGCCTTTATTTTGTGTCTCCAATTGGTGACGAAAATGCGAATCGAATGTCAGATGAAAGAGAGGAGCCGACAACTGGCATGTTCTAAAGCGTAAAACGAAAACATTCGTTATCGTAACGATTCGATTATTCCAGGGTTTCGTTTTCAAGCAGCAGACAAGTATATAAAACAGTACCTTGTGAAAGTTGTATACAAGTGATTGTAAATAGTAAAGTGAATTGTAATTGAATTGTGAATTAATGAGTAATGAAAAGACATTAAATAAATTCTTTGTAAATAAAGAAACTGCAAATTAAGTTGGCGATTTTTATTTAACAATCCAGAGATCGCACCCGCATGATTTGGGAAATCCTCGAGGTTTAATCAGCAAGATTGTAACAATATATTTACGAAGATCATACCATTTTGAGAAGAATGCCTTTAAAGTAACAAAACTGGATTATACATGGTTACCACGTGGTCCGCATTTAGTTATTATATATCTTTCGGATTGACTTCAGAGGACATATTTCAATTTTAATTTTTTTTTTGTCTCTAACAGGTCAATCCGGCCTTGCCTATAGATAGCTCTACTAGAATTAAATCCATTTTTATTTAGCTATAATCTTCAAAAGGCGCGTATATAAATTTGACAGCTATCGGATCATTAGTTTGTGATTTATAGCATTTTGAGTGAATCAACTTTTGTTATTGTGAAAAAAAACGGAAAAAAGGATTTTCACGTGTTGATAAAATATTTATTTTTGAAGGGAAAAATTGCAGTTGAGGCAAAAACTGGACTTAATGACGTATTTCCGGACATGGGCACCGAAGAAGGTGAACGCAGTGGACGACCAAAAGAGGTTGCTACCGACGGAAATATCGAGAAAAAAAACCACAAAATGATTTTGAATGACCGTAAATTGAAATTGATTGAAGTGACATGCGCTTTAAAGATATAACTTAACGTGTACATCATATCATTCACGAATATTTGGGTAGAAAGCTGTGTGCAATGTGGGTGCTGCGCGACCTCACTTTTGACCAAAAACAACGACTAGTTGAAGATTCGGAGCAGTGTTGGGAGGTGTTTAAGCGTAAAATACCCTAGTTTTTGCGCCGATATGTGACAATGGATGAAACATTGCTCCATCATCCGAGTGGACTGCACACGATGAACCCGCTCCTAAGCATGGAAAAACATGGACTAATTTTCATTGATTACCTTGAAAAAGGAAAGACCATCAACAGTGACTGAAACAGAGCATTATTGGACCGGACGAAATCGCCGAAAAACGGTCGCATTTGAAGAAAAAGAAGGTGCTATTTCACAAAGTCAACACACCGTGCTACAAATCCGTGAAATCGATGGCAAAAATTCATGAATTTGGCTTCGAATTGCTTTCGCATCCACCGTATTCTCTAGATCTGGCCCCAGCGACTATTTCCTGTTCTAAGATCTCAAAAGAATGGGAAGAAATTTTCGTCGAATGCAGAGATGATCGCCGAAACTGAGGCCTATTTTTAAACAAAGGACAAATCGTACTACAAAAGCGGTATTGAAAGTTTTCTCAGTAATGTTTTGAAAGCATACTTAACTTGAAAGAGTAAAATTTAACTCTCGAATATATCTTGATCTCAACTGTAAACAAAAAAATTTAATTGTTGAAATTAAATAATTTAAGTTGTTAAATGGTTCAACTCTTACTCTACCAAGCAACCCGAATTTATCGACAGCTTCATCCTTGAATTTCCTTCGAGTCCGGCCTATATAACAATACCACCTTATTATGTTTCGCCTATTTTTTTTTAGAAATTACCGGAGTTTGTAACAGCAGAAGCACTGAAGAACTGAGTTTTTATATCTTTCATGTACATGAAATGGTATACTAACTTTGGTTCAAACTATACAAGTGCCAAAAGGAGAGGAGATAAACCCTTCAAAATTTTTACCAATCGTAGCAGAATGACGAGCTAAGTGGATTTAGCAGCATTCGTCTGTTTGAAGGCCAACTAGTTCTCGGTTTTAAGATATTTCAACTAAACTAGGTAGGCAGATGTACTGGTATATTTTTTGTGGGAACTGCCCGGATTGGACAAGTTTAGCATATATACGAACGATTTTTCAGAATTTTGGGTCAAAAATCCGTCAGAAAAACATTTAGAAGCATGAAATTTTATATACTGGACATATGCATATAATGAATTACACATTGGTACTAAAATTCATCGAAATCGAAAGACTATAACATATAGTTTTAATACACTAAGTTGTTCAGATATGAGCCTTTTGTCAAAACTTCGTCGAAGAAGCATCTAAGAGACTACAGACCATAATTCAAATAAATATGTGTACTACGAAAAATAAACTGATTTTGCAGGTATGAGAATAGATATTTAATCCTTAACTGCATTACAATAAATTTGATATGTTCATGGAAGTCATCGCCAAATACAGCATTTTTTCTCTTGATATTTGTTTTAGCTTTCATATTTAATTATGTATGCTGTAATGAATTTGTTGCAATAACATTCTAATATGAGGCAATAAATAATTCACTGCCTTCTTCATCTTCTTTCTTGTCTAAATACATACATTTATACATAAAACATACCAATTCCTGTATGTATGTAAGCTCATTTCTCATTTCTATAGTGTGTTCGAATACTTATTTTTGTGGCCACCAGCTACACTCCTCTGGGTGGATTCATTGATGGAAAGTTAAATTAAGTTTGAGATTGCTGAGTAAACAATAGAAAGTTGAAAAGAAAAAATCTTATAAATGTCAATGAGCAACTGTTTTTACTCCAAACTTCGCTTTTAAATCTATAAATACACAAATAAGGCATTACATTTTGCATAATTTTTGAACCAAATCTTCACAATTGCATTTACATTTGGCACTTGCCACTACATAAATATGATATTGATTCTTCTCTTTGCATGACCGAAAAAAAGTGATGACGTCAAGGACAATATAAAAAGCTTAGTTCAAATATTTGACATGATAAACTCAATAATGGTCCATAAAAAGCAGATTAAACTCAGTTTTATTTTTTCTACGTAAATAAGAGCAAGTAAAGAAGAGCGATGTTCGAGTTAGAGTGTGTTGCACTTACGCATTTATATTTAACGTGCATAAACGTACGTCAACGTAAATGGTTGTATGCATATACAGATGTACATATTTACGTATAAAAGAGTAAAGCAAACATATCTACATTTATTATTTGACGTATGTCTTGCACGTTAGGCAATAATTTTTCGCTCGAGTGAAGCACAAAAGCTCCACAATACATTATGTAATTTCGTGGAAAAACACTTGTTGAAATGTGAAATTTAAAATCATAATACATTTAGGCATTTAAAAATTTAAACATACGTATATACATATGTGTTCTTTAAAGTCCGTACGTAATTATCTCGAATTAATAAACTTCCAATTTATGCGGTACATTGAATTCAAGATATATAATATACAGGTGATAGCATAAGTAAAATATAAAACAAGAAGGACTACCTTCGGTCATGATGAAGTTTTTACACTTTTCATGTAAATTTATTGCAAATTGCAAGATTCGATTTCGATAACTTTCAGTGTCAATATTAAATTGAGTTCATGTCTGTAGGACACGCTCTAAGATACTTTTTTGACGCAAAAAGCCTCATATCTGAATCGGTTATATAGAGGCTATGTGATCGTCTGCTTCTATGATTTTCAGTAGTATTATAAGGTTTATTATATGTGTTCATAATACCAAATTTCACGCTTCTATAACATCGTTGTATTTGGATGATTTTCAGTACCAATACGCAATTCAGCTCTTATGTCTAGAACACAAATTTCACGTTCGTAGATGCTTTTAACGGATTTATGACACAAAGTTTCAAATTTAAAAAATTGGACATGCATATGCCATAGTGGTTCGATCTTGCCAGTATCGACAAATGTACGTATAAATCATATATAACCAGATGCACTGGTACCTATCACGTTTGGTTGAAATGTGATAAAAACTGATGGAATAATAATTTACTTTATCTGATTCATGATCCCGTCATTCAAAAAGAGTGGTCAATTTCCTACAAAATGCAATTATTAATAGAATAGATTCCGTCAATGCATTAAAAGCGCTGTGAAATGAAATATTTCATTATAATAAGTAATACTTTATGTGAGTATGTACATATGTCTGTGTATAAATAATAAGTATTTTGCAATATGAAACGTAACTGCTCTGATCAATTCGCATAATTATATTTGTTCATTGAAATGCGTGAAGTGCATACATCTAAGTAGGCGTTCGTTATGTTGTGTCGTGTTTTGTCCATTTATATGAACTTGAATTAAGTAATCAAACACTCATACATACATTGATGTATTCAAACTTATTTCGTTATAGTCAATTTCAAAAAAAAATTCTTTTGTACATTCCATATACCTTATTTGATTTTATTATTGGATGGAGTAGTAGTTCGTAACCGAATTCATGAATTTTTGCCATAATGACTACAGACGTATACGGGACGGCAGATTTTTGTTAAATGCGGCCGTTTATTTTTTAAAGCAGTATCAAACCTGTCCTAAAGTTCTGAATAATATTCGCCTCCTGCATCCCACAAAAGCTGTGGCCATAACCTTGTTGGGCGACAGACCCACCTTGGTATTCTTTAGTGCTTGTTGACGAGGAGAAACCCACTGTCTTGATTGGTCTTTGGTCTCTGGGGTGTTGTGGTGGATTCATATTTTGTCTAAGGTAACGGAACGTCGAAAGAATTAATTAATTAATAATACTTACGCGGTTGCGCTTAAGTTACTGTGTGAACGATCGCGGCCCCCTTCCCGCGTATAGTTTTTTCATGTCCAAATATTAATGTAAAATGTGATATGCTCACTCACTTTTAATATCCGATCGTTCAATATCATTCCATGGATTTTATCGACGATTTCTAACATGACGATCTCGTCTGGACTTGAACGTACCCATAGGATTTATCCAAACTTTCCTTGATTTCGAGAATTGCTTTTCTACGCAAGAAATAATGCTTAATCAGCACATGAAGTTCACTTTTTCCTTTCCATAAAGGGCGAAGCTTGTTCAAAAATTTAGAACAACCTATTTATCAACAGTTGACGTGAGCAGTGTTTTATTTACAGTAACTTCGCCGGAAATTCAAAAAGTCCCTGATTAATCAAGCATCCCACTTATCATATGCTATTATTGATAAACCGTAAGTCTATAACTTTATTTTCCTCCTTTACACAGTGCAGCTCGGTATTAAAATAATAATTTATTCAATCAAAAAATGCACAATGCAATGTTATCATTTCAAAATGAGCACATGTAGGAATGTATGGCTTTATACACATGTGCTCATATTTAAGCAATACTTGATCTGTAATTTACAATATATTCAGAGATTGAAATTTAAATTACTTTTACTTCTATGTGAGAGCAGAAAGTAACGAGAAGAATTCATTGAGCTATTTCTGCATATTCAAGGACAGCAGAAATAAAAATTTAGAAGTTCTAATGAAACGAGTTCCTCTATTTTAAGGTGACATATTATGATTAGGCTGAATCGAAAAATGTTCTACCTTACAAAAAAAAATCCGAAGTCATTAAATTCAGCTATTGAATAACGAAAAGTCTTTAAAAATAACAATATTTCAACATTCCCAGCAAGGTTTATATAACAGAAGGTTGAGATAACTGCAAAATCATATGTTTAATGCCAAAGTTGGTTTGATTTCGTGTGATGACAAGGATTTTTAAATAAATCTGCATAATTTTATCTATAAAACAGCTTAAAATTTTGACTGTAAGCTTCTAAAGACCTGCATCATACGTTTTTAAAATTAGAAGGAATTTGAACTAAATACGTGCTGAATATATCAATCAAATTTAGTTTGATCTTCAAAAATATTTAAATTATAAAAATTAATATTATATTTTTTTAACAAATATTTTCATAGCTAACAATTTGTTGTCATGCAATACGAACAGCTTGTGGATTTCTCACACAAAGTTTTTAACATAAATGTAATAACTGATGTACCGATTTGCATATATATTTTACTTCAAGAACTTTCTATTGTAAAGTCTGACAGTAGTCTGCTAGGTAGAATATACCTATTTGGGTTTTGCTCTTGATTCCACTGGAAAACTAATATTTTTTTTCAATATTTTATTGACTCGTGCTATTTTAATTGCCTTTATTATGAATTTGTTGTTTGAGGAGGAGGGAATAATACGTTCCCTTTCTTATTTCAAATATAGAGTCGTAACATCTAGTTTAATTTACGTTCAACGTAAAACTCTTGTTCACTTTGCAAAATTTTATTCATTATTTCGACAATAAAGTTTTAAATTTATAAAACGTTCAAGATATTTAATATAGATACCTGGCTGTCATACAACTCTCGCCTAATGTTCTACTCCCAAATTTTAATATATAAATATGATTTCTATGGCCATTTTATTTATTCCGTAATAAGTCATTATAGACAATAAGCAAGGAACACTTGAAGTACAACTTAAGTACATATTTATTTTTTAAATAAGACTTCAAAACAAAGAAGGAGTCACATTACAACCTTCCTTTACATTAAAAAAAACCGCCTTTAAATTCGCTTACTAATTTCCGCTATTGATTTTGAAGTAGGAAGATATTATTTTCCTAATATAAATTCAAAATTCTAATTCAAAATTTTGAACAATTAAATTTTTTATTATGCACTGAGTTAGGAAAATAGCATCGAATACTATTACAGAATATAAGAAAATTTAAACTAAAAATTATTTTCAAAACTTTTGTTCTCCTAAATGTACTCACTTAATCTTACTCGCAACAAATCATGCGTACGTAATACAGTTTAAAATTTTCAATTAAATAATAGAATAAATATAATACAAATTTCGCTTTGTTAAAATAAAAAAAAAATTTAATTCCAATTTGAAATTTGTATGTACTCGTATTTGCTGGTTTCACGTTTGGTTAACTACTCGATACACTATAGGACTAAAACCATTCAATCACTTTCAATTAAACATATATTGCATCATAGGCTTTATCAAAGTGCAATGGCGTGATTAATTGCTTCGGAAGTTAGTTGACAGACCATAAAACTGTTAATACTTGCACAAATGTATGCACATAACATTATTGGTAAATACATACATACGTTTGAAAGTGGATAATTTCATTTATATGAGAATATTTAAAGCATAACTTTTACATATAAATATAAAGAAGAGAGATACATAAAGAAAGATTTAAATTAGCAAAGCCTTTTACGAAATAACAAATTTTAAACTGAAAGTATAAGAAATAAAATGTTAATTAAAAAGATTAATTTAAATCTTCATTTAAATCAGGCAATAATAGCATTGTCATCGACATCCAAGTAGAGGTACTTTTTTCAATTGACTTTTTTTACACATCAAGCGTGAGTCGTGTCAAGCTGTCATGTTACTTTTGTTCAGTATTATTTGGCATTTCATCATAATTTCACCTCAACAATGTTACAAATAATTCAACTTTATTACGAAAATTCACGTTCTGTAAAGAATGTGTTTCGCGTGCTTCGCTCAACTTACGGTCAACATAATCGGCCTACTGAGTGTACTACTCGCAACACCATCACCTATCTTGAGACCCAGCATTTATTATTGGATAGTATTCGAACGAACAGATCACGTCCAGCACGCAGTGAAGAAAATATAGCGGCCGTAGCTGAGAGTGTACACGAAGAACGTGGGGAGTCGGTTCGGCGTAGTTAGCTGCAACTCGGATTGTCGTATGGAACGGCTTGGCGTATTACGCCGAGATCTTAAATTGAAAGCATACAAAATACAGCTTTTGCAAGAACTGAAGCCGCTCAACCTTCCCAAGTGACATCGCTTCGCTCTACCCGACGTTTTCGAGCCAAATTTTGTTCAGCGATAAGGCCATTTCTGGCACGATGGGTATGTAAAGAAGCAAAATTGCCGCATTTGGGTCGAAGAGCAACCTGAAGAGATTCAAGAGCTGCCATTTCATCCAGAAAAAACAACGGCTTGGTGTGTAGACCGGTGGAATCATCGTCCCATATTTCTTCAAAAATGATGCCGATGAGAACGCAACCGACAATGGCGACCGTTATCGCGCCATGATAACCGACTATTTGATGCCAGAAATTGAGGCTCGTGATCACCGCGACACTTGGTTTCAACAAGACGGCTCTCACTTCCCAAACATCGCATCAATCAATGAATTTATTGAGAGAACACTTCGGTGAGCAAATAATTTCACGTTTTGGGACGGTCCATTGGCTCCAAGATTGTGTGATAATAAACCGTTATACTTTTTTCCTGTGCGGATATGTAAAGTCTAACGTCTATGCAGATGAACCCGCTTCGATTCAGATCTTGTAGCGAAACAACACACATGTCATTCGCCAGCTTCCAGTCGAAATGCTCGAACGAGTCATCGAAAATTGGACTCAACAGATGGACCATCTGAGACGTAGCCGCGGCCAACTTCAAAAAATTAATGCCAAAGAATGTTCTTTCGAATGATAATGAACATTCCCGATTAAATTATAATTTTTTTCCTTTCAAAAAGTATGGAACCTTGAAATGTATCAGCCGCTAAGTTACTGGTGGTTAAAGCCAAAAGCATGGTTTACGTTTTAAATAGGATATCCTTGAACAAATCACCGCCGGACAAATTAAAAAAAAAATGAAGTTAAGCGTAAATAAGCAGGTTATCAAGGCTGTACAATAGCTAGACTCAAGACAAATTTCCAAAGCAAATTTTTCTTTTGGTTTTATTTTGTTAGTTTTTCTCAAAAGTAGTCACTTCTTAAAAATATTCAGCAGAAAATTTGAAAACTAAAATCTTATCTAATCTTCAGCTGTTTTGAAAAATAGAATTTTTTAGCACTTTAACTGGAGTTACGCAGCACTACAGCACTACATATTCATTACTGGTTTTGCCATAATGCTCGTAGGTTTTTAGTAAAAAAAGGAAGAATGTTCAAGATAGGTTAACACTGAATAGAACGTAGTTTTTTTTTCATATATTTTATTATATTCCTATAAACATATTAACATATACATATACATGTACATGTATATGTGTTTTACTGTGGGGGTTTGGTTCCATATTTTCACTCAAAAAAAGTGGTCGCTTTATGTTCGCGAATGTCTCATCAGCGAAGCATAGTAGGAAAGTCTTGTACAATTTCAATGTTTTTCCATCCAGAGTATGAGAGAAACATTGTCGTTGGTAATGTGAACAATAAAAATAGAACAAAAATTGTTTTGAAAAATTGCTTTTGCCATCACTTATATAAATTTTTAAAAATAAGGAAAGGTACCATATTTCATAACATAACATAAGCTTAAATAAAAAGTTAAAACTAAAGCATCACCAAAAATATCAACAGGCATACATATATATTTAGATAGTCATTCAGCAATGGAATTTTTAGTATCAGCTAATATTGCTTCAGATATTTTTTTGAGGAGCAGGGAAGCAGGGAATGAGGCAGAGGTATATATAACTGTATATTTACTCGTTTCCAGGCTATAAGATCATTATGGCAAACGAAATAGTTGATGGGATTGCCAAAATTGTCATTTATCTTGTGACTAAACCGGAATAAGAAATGAAATAAGCTTGAAAACAGAGCAAGATGTGATAGAATGACCTGCAGGACCCCCCAAATCACTCACTCGCGTGATCTCGAAGGGTATTCGGAACGATAGTAGACCTAATGACAAGCTATAATTTATTGCCCCGTACAAAATTGGCATTATTAATACAGATACATTTAGGAAAATAGGGGGTAAATACGAAAGGAAAGAAATTTCAAAAATAACAAATGATGCTCTTGCACTCAGTGTTGTTATATTGATATTTTATAACAATAGTTTGCATCTATATGAAACACACCATATATGTTAAAAAGGTATCGCTGAAAACCCTCAGAAGATAGTACTTTGCTTTGAACCAAATTCATTGATTATTATTGATCGAAAAGTGTTTTGTATAGTGAGTTGTTTGTACTCCAAAAGAGTTCCGAATATCTGCCACAAAAAGTATTTTTTAGTATTTTTTTAAACTCTAAAACAGTTTCTAATTTCTCTTAAATCCTTTTAATGCATTCCTGAACTAATTTAATGAGAACGTTGAATTCACGAAGCTTCAGTTGGATATTGCAATTAGATGTAAGAACTATTAATTCGAATTAATATTAACATGTGCGCTAATTCGGATGTAAAAAATTAAAATATAATTAAAATATATATCATGTACTTACTGTGTAAAAATTAATTGTTTTTAATTAACTCAAAGTAATTAAATTAAACAAAATTTACTTTTAATTACAAAAATATACATGGTTTTGGACCTAGGCAACCAAAATTTGTTTCTATAACAATTTATAACCCAAGATCCGAATCTTCACTTCTCTTTTTAAAATTGAATCTAGTTTTTTATATATTCAAGAACTTAAATTTTTATAATTTTTGACAATTAAAATTAAAAATAAGAAATGAAGAGAGAGGGAACTGAATCTTAAGTATTGCTTGTCATCTACATTACGTATTAGAGTCCAAAAGTAGTCGTTCGTCATGCCTTTATCCCAAAAACCTTCGTATCGTCTTTCGATGTTGGCTAGATCTTGGCATAGCAGCATGTATGTTTTGAGACATTTTAGCTCCGATCTTTCGATAGATTTCCAAGAAATATTTTGTTTAATATTCGGGGACTTATGGTTACTAAGAAAGTAGTGAGCAACATTTTGAAAATATGCCTAAGCTACTGCTTCATCGGGCATTAAGCGTTTTTAAGTTGTCGGCCATTATTTTTATAATAAGTATCAGGTCCGACAAATATTCCTTCTTTGATTTTTACGTATGATAATTTGGGAAACAACTTTATTAAATACTTAAAAGCCTACTGTTAAGTGCTTAAAGTGAAGTTGAAGTTTCCAGGATATTTGCATTTATACCTAGACAAACTGATAAAGTATCATTGTCGGCACATGATGGATCATCATATTTACAATGTATTAATTTTTTTGCCTTCATACCCGTACCCATCATCAAACACAAGTAGTAATCATTCAGTAATGATTTTTCGGTTCTCGCCGTTGCACTGGCAATGAAAATGAATTGTACACACGTTCACCCAATTTGCCGTAACCACGATTTAAGGGATTTATTGTGTTGTTCGCTCTCTCATTCGCAATTCGCGAATGACCCCATTCGCACGGCGCCCAATTCGACAGCTCTTTATTTCGCCACTTGGCTTTTTGAATTTTTTTGAATTTAGGTAAAATTTAAGTTCGTGATAAAATTTATAAAATACTGAATTAATTTGATAATGTATTTACATTTAGTGCCAATAAGTGGTATCTGGCAAGCGAACATATGCTAATAGAAACTTGGGAAAGTAGAATGTACGAATTGCACGGTTGCAGGAAAGACAGTCAGATTCTGCAAGAAATGGTATCAGACTCGGCAAGTCTTAGGTTCCGATATACTACTATGGCAATAAAGACCGAAATGCATAATTTAAGCACTAGATATCGGTATGTATATATGTATATAGATGTAATATAATTCGGTTTAACTTCCTTTAAACCAACACATTCTATCAAAATTATAATATTTAAAATGTTTTTTAGAGAAGAGAAGCGAATGTAATGGACAACAGGTGGTTCAACATCAGTGTATGCCTTTTTCCAGCCATGCAGGTATTACTGGCTTTCTTCAAGAGTTACCTCATTGAAGGCCTAGTACTCAATAATAAAAACAGTAAAAGTCTTTTTTAATTTATTTCTTCAAAGTTCTACAATAGTATCTACTCGATTGCCATCCAATCCTGTTTCATCAGGTTTAATAGGCTCCTGGACATTATATATTTTTAATAGCTTATATTTTATTCATTCATAATACAATAATAAAATCATATTTCCTTCAAATAATTTCAATGTTTATTGCTTTATTTTATTTTTTTATTTTATTTTTTTTTCGTGTAAAAGTTCTATTATGAGAGCGTAGTGCAGATATGCATCTTTGAGCGTGTTTGTTATCATTTTGTCACTTTTTTGCATTCATGTATAACAACCGGACATGTAAAAAAAATCAACCTTGCAAAACGGTCTCTACATTTTCGTTACTTCTCATTCAAAAATAACACATTTTAGATACACTTAAAATGACTTGTCAAGCTATGTAAAATTACCATATGATAAAAAAGGAATGAAATATTGAAGAAACTTTTTAACATTAATTAAATTATAAAAATTTTATCTGCCATTGCCGGTTTTGAATCACTTCGCCGAACATGCAGTGAAAACTTCTTAACTTAACTCGGGTCTTTAGAGGCAGCTCGGCCACTTGTTCTGTATTAGATGGTGCTTGGATTCCGAAATCGTCATTAACGGAAAGAGAGTTCACAAAACTGTTGACTGACTCCCCGTGAATGGCGTTTAAAGCGGGACCACTATGCCCTGTTTCCACACTGGAGGAAGAGCTTAGTGAGATAGTCTGCTCCCATAACTCTCACGGCAGTCGGTTCTAAACACCGGAGTTTGGGGCTGTCACCTCTTTGGCGAACTACCCCGTTTAGGTCATCAAATAATTCTAGTTTGTAATTTTGTAGTCCCCAGTTAAAGAATTAAAATTAAGTATTTTGCTAATAATATTCCACTGCTCGCGAATATACTTGAATTTAAATAGGCAAATAGCAAGTGAACTTTCTTGTGTATGTACTCGTATGTACGAGGTGTGTTCAAAGGAAGATGTGAATATTGAATTTTTTTAAAAGTACTTATTTATTCATCAATATCTATTTTGTCCCATTCAAAGCAATCCCCCTCAGATATAATACGCTTGATCTCATCAATTGTGGTAAAACGCTTTCCTTTCATTGATTTCTTTAGTTTTGGGGATAAAAAAATATGTTAAGCACAGTGATGAGGCATGATTACGATTTTATTTTTAGCAAAAAAAAAATACGAATAAGCATTGATATGTGAGCTGGTGCATTATCGTGATGCAGATTCCACGATTTGTTTTTCGACAATTCCGATCGTTTGAGCCGTGTTGCTATATGCAACCGTTGCATTACTTCTTTGTAGTATTCCTTATTAACTGTACGACCTTTTATCAGGAACTCATGATGCCCCACACTATTGTAATCAAAGGAAACAGTGAGAAAACCATCACATGTGATCGAACTTTTTCGTTCTTGGCTCATCTGGCAGCTTCCATTAGCATGATTGAGCCCTGGTTTCGAATTCACAACCATATACCCACGTTTCGTCACCAGTTATGACCCGCTTGAGCAAACCCAAATCATAGTTGACGTCATTCAACAACTTCTGAGCAATACTAAAGCGACATTTCTTTTGCGCAAAATTTGACAATTTCGAAACACAGTTCCGTGCCACACGTTTCATGCCCAAACCATTCGAGAAAATTTTAATGGCAATGAATCGACCATTTTCAAGAACAATTTTTTTCACTGTTTCGTTGTTTTCTTCACTTGTTAACGTGGTCGCACCTCCAGAACGCTCATTGTCATAAACATCTTCTCGGCCTTCTGCAAAGCGCTTTCACCACTTCTAAACACCTTTTTAAGGCAAAGTGGACTCACCGAATGCCACAGTCAACATTTCAAGTGCCTTGGTATAAAGTACACCATTTAATACATATTCTTTGATCCATTTCTTCAAAAAGCCAAAAATCGAAGAGCCCACAAAACTGTGACTAACCTCTTCTGTTGTCAAAAGCAAACTACTAATTGAAATTAGCCCCTAATGCAAGCACATAATAAATATATGCGTCCGATTATAACAAACACAAAATATCGATAATAGAATGTCCATAGCCCGCGAAAAATCAAAGTTCAAATTTTCTTTTGAACATACCTCGTACATATGTATGTACATACATTCCTTTTTCCTTCACTTAGCACTGTAGGCGATGCGGAAAATGACGCTAAAGTGGAGTCATCGGTGTGTTTCTCGCCGTTAGCGTCTCACTCAATAGGCAAAAATTTTGCTATCTGTAATATTTTTCTGGAATTTTTTAGAATTCGATATTCAATAGATATATACGGAAATGGATCCCACCACGAATAAAATTTGATGAATACGATCCGGAAAGAAAAAATTGCCTTGCTTTTAAGTGTATAAGGATCGTGTGGTATTCATATAGTATGTAACAATAAATATTTTGCAGTCAGTTTTATGCAATGAATTTATTATAGTGATATAAAGGGTTTTCCAATAGGGATGATATAATTTCTAAGTGTCGATTTGATCATTTTTAAAAAGCCATGATCTGTATTTTTTTCTTTCTCACTATTCAGTAATGTTTAAAATTTCATCATGGCAAGATATACACAAAAACAACGTTTGCAAATTGTTCTTATTTTATATATTATTATTATAACGATGTTTTTAAGAAACACATCTTCTCTGATAAGGCTCACTTTCATCTGAGTGGTGCGGTAAATAAACAAAACTGTCTATTCTGGTGCGAAGAACAACCACAAATTATTCATGAACAACCATTACATTCACCTAAATTGACACTTTGGTGTGGTTTTTGGTCTGGTGGAATCATCGGTCCGTACTTTTTTCGAAATGATGCTGATAGCACCGTTGCTGTCAATGGAGAGCAGTATATATCGATGATAACCAGATTTTTAATTCCACAATTGAAAGAAGTTGCTCTTAACAACATCTGGTTCCAACAAGACGAGGCTACGTGTCACACAGCATATGAAACAACCGAATTATTGCGAGAAAGGTTTGGAGATTTGATTATTTCAAGAAATTGTGACATTGAATGGCCCCAAGAAGTTGTGATTTAACACCATTAGACTACTTCTTGTGCGGTTATTCGAAGTCATTGGTCTTTACCAATAAAGCAGACTCTCTTCAAGTGCTCAAAAATTGGGTTCATCGAATTCGTTCCTGCAAAGGAAGTCGTGGAGGCCATTTGAATGATGTTATATTAAGAATTTAATTATATCGATTGTACTTCATACTAAATAAAAAACATTTGAATTTCTTTAACAATTTGTGTGTGTTTTTAAAAAGAAGTCATGTCACTCTTATTGGAAAACCCTATACATATATAAGTAACATTTAGCAAAATGTCCATTTTTAATGTATGTATGACTTTAAAAAGTGGTTAAGATGGTTATAATTTAATTTCGATCTTATTAAGAACACTTTAGCATGGTTTTATTTTAAGTGTTACGACTCCATTCTCTTTTTAAAATGTTTACTCAATACCAAAAGAATGTCTACATCTACGAAGTAATAATAGAAGAAAGTGTATTCAAATGATCTTCATTCATTGCTGACGACAAGTAAGATTTTAAGCATCGCAGTGTGGGAAAAGAACTTTCGTTAGCTGCCTTGTTAACGGACAGAACCGCCATGATTCGATTCGATTTGATTTGGTGAGTATTTGCTAAGTAGTGTCTACCTTCGACCAATTTTCAGTTTTTCAATTGGAATTTTGTATTTATTACAAATCACCACGGCAGCTTCCAAAACATCAATAAAACATTACATTAGAAAATCTAGTCAGCACAACTTTCCTCGCTATGTACTCATAATAACGCAATTTACTACTGTGCATGCGCTTACACTGACGAAATTCTGCGTAGCCTCAAGCAAAGTTGTGCAGAGAACTTAAAACAACGAAAAGGCGTAAAAAACTTTTGATTTGTTGCTCGATTGAAATTTTTACAGAGCAAGAAAATCTCGGTAAGGGAGCTCAACACACTATTAAATTTTGGCATCAAAAACAGAATTATGTTAACTAAAACAGTAAAATAAGAAAACCTTTTCTTGAAAAAAAAAATAGAATAGAATTAAAGAAAATAAAAGCTGATTTCAAACAGTTCTTATGAAATTTCTTAAGCTAAATTATTATATTATTCATTCTCTTGTTTTAAGGTGAAGTAAATTTAAAACTTATTAAAATATTAATGATTTGAAAAATTAAAGAAACAAAATAACTATTAAAAAATTATTAATAAAAAATAATTGCAATTAGCTTCAGCGATTATTACGTAGCGACTTCTAGGACAACTGCTGAATCCATTCATATTCAAATGCCATTAAAATGCAGATTATACTTATTTTCAAATGTCTAGTTTCAACTTCCAAAAACCCGAAAACCCCCGTGCGTACGGAAGTCGCCATCTGCTTGAGCTTGCTTGGACCTCCACACATGAAATCTAACGCAGAATCACTCTCGACCGCAGGTTCTTCTTGTCTGAGTAGGCGATTGAAAATTAAATGCTCTTTCGACAAATAAAAATCAAACTCTACAAGTCGCTTATTATTCTCGTACTGCTACATTGTGTATGGTGTATTTTGAAATGGAAGAACGACATTCAGACCCTTACCACAAAGAGAGCAACTCTCAATAACTTGCTAAAAAAATTCATATTATTTCACATTCAAATATGTAAATGTACAGAACCTTTGGTTAAAAAATTAAATTAAATTTCTTAAACTTAATGATATTTTAAAAATGAATGCTTCGTGAAATGAGTCTTTAATTTTTATTTTTATTAATATTCAAATTCAAAACTCCATTTTCATTGTCAACAAATGGTCCATATTTCACACTTCTTTCATAAAGACTCATAAATGTAAATATTGATGCTCGTTGCAAAACGCTCTGTTGCGAAAAAAAAGCATATACAAATTTACATTCTATCAAAAATAAAAGGAATGGAAAGTAATATAGAAAAACGAGATAACGCGAAACGGAAATTTTTTATTGTTTTTATATTTTTTTAACAAATCTTTACGTGTTGCTGCTTTACATGTGCAACGGTCACTTTTTACTGTCATCAGGTGGATCTCATATATGTACATGCAAGTATGTGTAAACAAATATATGTATTTATGTATGTACATTCACGTAGAATCCTGGCACAGCTACTACTGAAAATATATCAATTATATTTTTCCAGTAGTTTTTTACACGAATTTATCTTTTGCCCATATGGCCGCCCAAAGACCTTCTTTGCTAACGTTAATTGCTTTGTGCATCATCTTTTCAAAAGGTTTACTGAAATAATTGTCCTATTTACATTTTAAAAACATAAATCATCTTTATGGAAAAAAAGAGAAAATATGACGGAAACTATTAAAAATTATAATGTGAGAGCGGAAAATCGTATGACGTACAGAGCGGAATTCATTTAAATATGTTAATGGCCCACTAATAAAAACCAATGAGATCAAATTCGATATTAATATGTCAAGAAAATTGTATATTCAATTTGATAATTTAGCATAGTTCTGAAAGGAATTGTAACTATTTTAGTCATCGGGACTTCTAGAGAAAACGAGCCCGTCTCGAATTTGAGACTAATTATTTGATCGCAGGGAAAGCACTAATTCTGTTCTATATTCTGTTATATGAAGTAAAGGATTATCCATATAACAGCTCAAGCCAAGTGACCATTCACAATTGCTACGTCGGTTGGGTGCTTGAAAAACAAGCAATGGACCGTGATTTCTCCAGCAAAATTTTATTCATCGACGGGGCATATTTCTCACTCAGAGGATAAATAAATAAGCAAAGAACATATATAACCACTCCCTGAATACGGACCTGCAGGAAGTAGACTCTTCTAAAAGAAAGTAATGTATTTCGGAGAGCACTACCTGCCACTTTCCAACGCGCCTTTAATACGATACTCGGCCACGAACTCCAACGGTATTCGCCACTCTAGACTACAATATTGCCATGGGAGACACAATCTGCGCGGGCCGACTCCAGAAGAACAAATGCAGGTGAAATTTGACAAATACAGTTTCGTACAACAAAAGCTACGCTACGTCGGTCATATTGTATAAGTAATTTTTGAAAGCATCCACATGGACCCTGCAAAGATAGCAACCGTAAGTGATATGCCCGTTTCCTTGATCTCGCCTCATGGTACCGTCAGTCATGGGTTTAGAGCAGACATTCATGTCTATAAAAGAAGAACATAATGAGTAGGCGGCATCAAGTCCCACCGGACGAACCGCAACAGATCAGGTCATTTCGAATATCATTCGAGTCAACACAATGGCCGCTAAATAAGCCACGTATCCAAAGTATATGAATTTTCCTGGGCCTACCTCTCATTTCTCTAGCGCCTGCACCCAGCAGTTTCATAGGTTGGGGCAAATACCGAAGTCCCAACCAACGACTCAACAACCCGATTCGGCGTACACGACGACAGGTCACGCCTCGAAGGGCTTCGCATAAAACGGCCAAGTACCAACATAAAATTGTGGGTAATGCGGCACAAACGTCGTACAGTCTAAGTCACAAGGAAGGGGAATGACCACACCACAAGCGACTCTACTTTAGTATACGCTTGTATGCAATAAGATAAAAATAAAAATAAAAATAAATAGTTCGCAACTACATGAAGTAAACGAATCGAAAAAAAAACTATGCAGACTTTATACTAGCATGATGCAGCGATCTACGAACGATTTATATTTTCATCCAAATCATGCGCCGATCTGTGATTCAGTAAGATCGGTTCTGGCTCACTTCCTGGAAAAAAATTATTTCAAGTAAATTGAACCAAAGCTCAATTTTTTTAATAGATCGGTTTCAGGACCATTTCTCGGAAGAAGCAGTATTCGCTCTGTTAATTTAAGTAAAACCCTAAATAAAGGGTGTTTTTTATAGAGGTATAGAACTTTAAGTTGGCATTATTTTTCAAGATGGCGACCGATTTAACAGCTGTCAAGTGATTTATTCTCAGTTTGTTTTGACAATTCATCATGAACGCGTATCGCGCACTACGTCCATTTTAGCGATGTTTAGCGATGAAGCGCACTTCTGGTTGAATGGCGTCAACAAACCAAACTGCCGCATTTGAAATACCGTTACATTAAGAAAAACTGACTGTTTGGTGCGCTTTATGGGCTGGTGGAATCATTGGTGCGTACTTTTTCAAAAACGATGGTGGCCAGAACGTTACAGTCAATGGTGATCGGTATAGAGTCATGATTAGTAACTTTTTCATTCCTGAATTGAATAACCATGGTGTCCAGGAGATGTGGTTTCAACAAGACGGCGCAACATGTCACACAGCTCGTGCCACAGCAGATTTATTGAAAGACACGCTTGGTGACCGCCTCATTTCACGTTTTGGACCTGTGAATTGGCCTCCAAGATCTTGTGATTTAACACCGCTAGACCAATTTCTGTGAGGCTATGTAAAGTCATTGGTCTATGCGGATAAGCCACAAACGCTTGACCATTTGGAAGACAACATTCGCCGTGTTATTGCCGATATACGGCCACAAATGTTGGAAAAAGTCATCGAAAATTGGACGTCCAGATTGGACTGCATCCGCGCCAGCTGTGGCGGTCATATGCCAGAAATCATATTTAAAATGTAATGCCACAAGATTATCTTTCGGATAAATAAAATTCATGTCAATCGAATAATCCATCGTTGTTTTATTGCAACTTAAAGTTCTATACCTCTATAAAAAACACCCTTTATGTATGTATGTATGTATGAGTACGTAAGTACAGATTTTTGCTCAGCATCAGTCAAATCTAATCCTTATTTACTACAGTCAATAAAATTAAGGCTTTTGAGAGATACCCTTTTCTACTCATAATACGCCATAGTTCATAATTCATACGTAGTTCTATCATCATGACGTTCGAACTAAAACTGAGATATATTTAAACTTTTCGCAGTTGTGCAGAGTTTTGTAGCGAATGCTTTTTCAAATAAAGAAATTAAGATAATGAAAGTGGGACATGCACTTTAAGAGCCGATAAAGCAGCGCTGAAGAGAAGCATAAAATGCGCTTTTAAAAAACTAAAAACGATCAAAAAATAGATTTGAATTTAAAACTGCGACAGATTGAAGGCTTTTTAAACCGAAATCATTTTGCATATGAGTGAGTAAAAATCGGTGAATACAACGGGTCGAACTAATAATTTTGTCAGGCAATCTGTTGCAATTCTAAAAAACCCGTTCCATAGTCGATTCTGATTTCCTGCGTGAAATGTCAAGTTCTGGAAAGAAGAAAATTCAAATAAGAAATATCTCCTAAAAGTGTGTTGCAAATTATAATTATATTATAGCCGCATCAACAATAGCGCGCATCTCGTTCGTTCTGTCTGCTGTTGGGGACCACTCGGAAATACCAAGTGAAATCAGATTGCTCTCCACCTGATCCTTCCAACAGAGTGGAGGTCTTCCTCGTCCTCTACTTCCACCAGCGAGTACTCCATCGAATACTTTCAAAGGTGGAGCACTTTCATCCATTCGGACGACATGACCTAGCCAGCGTAGCCGCGATTTCTTGATTCGCTGAACTGTGTCAATGTTGTCAAATAGCTCGTACAGCTCATAGTTCCTTCGTCTGAGATATTCGCCACCGCCTACGCGCAAAGGATCATAAATCTTCCTCCAAACTTTTATCTCGAAAACTCCTAAAGCCGACTCATCGAATGTCGACATGGTTCCAGCTTCTGCACCACATATCAGGACGGGAATGAAGAACGACTTTTATATTTTTGTTCGGATTCATCGAGAGAGGACTTTACTTTTCAATTACCTACTCAGTCCAAAGTAGCACCTGTTGGCAAGAGTAATTTTGCGTTGGATTTCAAGGCTGATATTGCTGTTTGTTCCTAGGTAGACAAAATTAATCACAACTTCGAAGTTATGACTGTCTACAGTGACGTGGGAGCCAAGTCGCGAATGCGAGGACTGCTTATTTGATGACAGGAGATATTTGGTCTTGCTCTTGTTTACTACCAGACCCATTTACTTCGCTTCTTTATCTAACCTGGAGAACGCAGAACTTACGGTGCAGTTGTTATGGCCAACGATATCAATATCATCAGCATAAGTCAACATTTGTACACTCATGTAGAATATTGTACCTGGTCTATTTAGCTTTGCAACTCGTATTATTTTTTCCATCATCAAATTGAAGAAATCACACGATAAAGAGTAACCTTGTGTGAAACTTCGTTTGGTATCCAGCGACTCGGAGAGGTCTTTCCAGTTCTGACTGCGTTTCGGGTATTATACAGGGTCAATATAAATAGTCGTATGAGATTTGTAGGGATATCAAATTCAGACATGGCGGCGTAGAGACAGTTCCTTATCGTGCTGTCGAAAGCAGCTTTAAAATCGATAGAAAGGTAGTGTGCACCGATTATTTTCTCTCGGGTCTTCTCCAAGATTTGGCGCATGGTAAATATCTGGTCAATGGTGGATTTGCCAGGTCTAAAGCCACACTGATAAGGTCCGATGAGTTTGTTGAAGGTGGGCTTTAGTCTTTAACACAATACGCTAGATAGGACCTTATATGCGATATCAAGGAGACTTATCCCACGATAATTACGCAGACCGTGGGGACTCCCTTTTTTTGGATTGGGCAGAGCACACTTAGGTTCCGTTCGACGGGCACAATTTCGATCATCATAGTCTGAAAAGAAACTGATGCCTGCGCATTGTCAATTCTCTGCACACTCCGCTTTGTTAATTTTTAGGCGGGCTATTCGAACCACATCTTAGAATTATAATGGGACATAAATACCATTGTCATCGATTGGGGTTTCGGGTTCGCCATCTCCAGAGCTTACACTTTCACTTTCAATAAGCAGGTTGGAGAAGTGTTCCCTCCATACACTAAGTATGCTCTGGACATCTGTCACCATATTACCTCCTTTGTTCCTATATGCGCTTGCTCCGGTCTTGATACCTTCTGTAAGCCGCCGCATCTTCCCATAGAATTTTTAAGCATAACCCTTTTCGGCCAACTTCTCAAGATCTTGGCATGGTTTCTGAAGCAGCGGTACGCAAGGAGTTTGCTGTTTCGTTCCACAGCTTCCTTATATCGAGTTGTTGATGAGTGCTCTCAGAGAGCAGGTGTGCAGCTAAGTAGAAAACCTGCTGGCTGTGTGTTGTGATTGCTGCTTTTCAGCACCGAGTGTTCTTTGCTGCTACAAGATAGTAATCCGAGTCGGTATTTGGCCGTCGGAATATAAGCACGTCTAGAACACTGGATAAATGTCTTCTGTTTATTACAACATGATCTATTTGGTTGCGTGTCTGGCGACAGTAATGTAGCTTGATGAATTTTCATTTGCTAGAATCTGGTACTACAGAAAACCATATTTTGGGCCCCACGAAGTTCATCCGATTGTTGCGCTACCTTCTTTGCCCACCCTGTCGTTGAAATTGCCTCTCACAATTTTGACATCGTGGCGGGAGCAGCTCTCGGAAGTGCATTCTAGGCTCCATGAAAGCATCTTTGGTCACATCATCCTTCTCTTCTGTCGGGGCGTGGGCGCAAATTAACGATATGGTGAAATGACATGACTCTGTGACGGAGTCTGTCTCCCACCACACACCCAACAAATTTGCTATCTAGCGTTCAAAAAATATTATTTTTTTTACAAATTTAAAGCAGAAAAAATCTATGTAAGAAAAAAGGCAGAGCGCAATGCAACAGATAGCGTACGGCACAGCAATAAGTCTTTGCCTACCGGAAGAAGCTGTACCAACTTGCCACGGTTTAACAAACAACTAAATTTAGATGATGTTGTGCACGTTGTCCATACTAGACTATTATTATTACTTCACTGTAGTGTAATCACCAACGCGTTTAATTTACGACTGATTCACTTCCTCACTGACTCTCTGCACTTGTGTGTCGCTCTTATATACCACTCAGTTGTTCGCAGCCAACCGCCTGGAATAATCGAATCTTTCTCTTTACGAATGTTCTCGATTTAGGCTTTAAACATGGCAGCTATCGGCTTCTCTCTTTCATCTGACATTCGCTTCGAATTTTCGCCACAATATGTACATATGTATGAAGGAAACGCGGTTTTGTTTGGATCGAAAATTTACATCAAATCTAAAATGAAATAAAACTTAAGCTTTTTGCTTAATATTCTACGAAAAAGTCTGTTTAAACTGAGTTGAACATCTATTAGTATAGAAAATTTTGCATAAAATTCTGGAAAAAATAAACAGCCGACCCAGAAATAGCAAGTGACTTTTAGTTTATCGGTAAACTGTCAGCTGTCGTCGTCGCCAACACATTTTTCAGCAATAGCAATGGTTTTCATACGTCCCCATATAACCGATTTGTTCAGTAATGGGATTTTGGGCCCAACATCCGTCGAAAATGCATCAAAAAGCATGAAACCTGATATTCTACACAAAAATTTTTCAGACGAGATTTAGGTTCAACTCGTTAAGAAAACAAGCAATGCAATATTTTTTTATGAAAGGCATAAAGTTTAATTTATTTTTAAAATAAATTAATAATTAAAACACAATAAAAAATTTGTTTTAATGGAATCACCTTAATCCTTCGTTTTCTCGCTTGTTGTTAGCCGCTAATTGGCTACCTGTTGACAACTAATTATTTTCTCGGCTAATTTTATTGCAATTAGAAGGTTTCTTTGCTGAAATGCTTCAAATTTTTTAATTAGCTGCCTGTGTGAACGGCCTTTTAATGTACCTTGTAACACTAATAGTTCAATTATATTTTTAAACAATGGAAAATAATCGCATTATATACATACAAATAAATGCATAACAATTTTAGACGGTAGTGAATTTTAGGTCGGGAGTGACACGCTGAATCAGCTTACTTCACAGAAAGTGTTAAGCAGCGGATCATAAATCTTCCTCCAAACTTTTATCTCGAAAACTCCTAAAGCCGACTCATCGAATGTCGACATGGTTCCAGCTTCTGCACCACATATCAGGACGGGAATGAAGAACGACTTTTATATTTTTGTTCGGATTCATCGAGAGAGGACTTTACTTTTCAATTACCTACTCAGTCCAAAGTAGCACCTGTTGGCAAGAGTAATTTTGCGTTGGATTTCAAGGCTGATATTGCTGTTTGTTCCTAGGTAGACAAAATTAATCACAACTTCGAAGTTATGACTGTCTACAGTGACGTGGGAGCCAAGTCGCGAATGCGAGGACTGCTTATTTGATGACAGGAGATATTTGGTCTTGCTCTTGTTTACTACCAGACCCATTTACTTCGCTTCTTTATCTAACCTGGAGAACGCAGAACTTACGGTGCAGTTGTTATGGCCAACGATATCAATATCATCAGCATAAGTCAACATTTGTACACTCATGTAGAATATTGTACCTGGTCTATTTAGCTTTGCAACTCGTATTATTTTTTCCATCATCAAATTGAAGAAATCACACGATAAAGAGTAACCTTGTGTGAAACTTCGTTTGGTATCCAGCGACTCGGAGAGGTCTTTCCAGTTCTGACTGCGTTTCGGGTATTATACAGGGTCAATATAAATAGTCGTATGAGATTTGTAGGGATATCAAATTCAGACATGGCGGCGTAGAGACAGTTCCTTATCGTGCTGTCGAAAGCAGCTTTAAAATCGATAGAAAGGTAGTGTGCACCGATTATTTTCTCTCGGGTCTTCTCCAAGATTTGGCGCATGGTAAATATCTGGTCAATGGTGGATTTGCCAGGTCTAAAGCCACACTGATAAGGTCCGATGAGTTTGTTGAAGGTGGGCTTTAGTCTTTAACACAATACGCTAGATAGGACCTTATATGCGATATCAAGGAGACTTATCCCACGATAATTACGCAGACCGTGGGGACTCCCTTTTTTGGATTGGGCAGAGCACACTTAGGTTCCGTTCGACGGGCACAATTTCGATCATCATAGTCTGAAAAGAAACTGATGCCTGCGCATTGTCAATTCTCTGCACACTCCGCTTTGTTAATTTTTAGGCGGGCTATTCGAACCACATCTTAGAATTATAATGGGACATAAATACCATTGTCATCGATTGGGGTTTCGGGTTCGCCATCTCCAGAGCTTACACTTTCACTTTCAATAAGCAGGTTGGAGAAGTGTTCCCTCCATACACTAAGTATGCTCTGGACATCTGTCACCATATTACCTCCTTTGTTCCTATATGCGCTTGCTCCGGTCTTGATACCTTCTGTAAGCCGCCGCATCTTCCCATAGAATTTTTAAGCATAACCCTTTTCGGCCAACTTCTCAAGATCTTGGCATGGTTTCTGAAGCAGCGGTACGCAAGGAGTTTGCTGTTTCGTTCCACAGCTTCCTTATATCGAGTTGTTGATGAGTGCTCTCAGAGAGCAGGTGTGCAGCTAAGTAGAAAACCTGCTGGCTGTGTGTTGTGATTGCTGCTTTTCAGCACCGAGTGTTCTTTGCTGCTACAAGATAGTAATCCGAGTCGGTATTTGGCCGTCGGAATATAAGCACGTCTAGAACACTGGATAAATGTCTTCTGTTTATTACAACATGATCTATTTGGTTGCGTGTCTGGCGACAGTAATGTAGCTTGATGAATTTTCATTTGCTAGAATCTGGTACTACAGAAAACCATATTTTGGGCCCCACGAAGTTCATCCGATTGTTGCGCTACCTTCTTTGCCCACCCTGTCGTTGAAATTGCCTCTCACAATTTTGACATCGTGGCGGGAGCAGCTCTCGGAAGTGCATTCTAGGCTCCATGAAAGCATCTTTGGTCACATCATCCTTCTCTTCTGTCGGGGCGTGGGCGCAAATTAACGATATGGTGAAATGACATGACTCTGTGACGGAGTCTGTCTCCCACCACACACCCAACAAATTTGCTATCTAGCGTTCAAAAAATATTATTTTTTTTACAAATTTAAAGCAGAAAAAATCTATGTAAGAAAAAAGGCAGAGCGCAATGCAACAGATAGCGTACGGCACAGCAATAAGTCTTTGCCTACCGGAAGAAGCTGTACCAACTTGCCACGGTTTAACAAACAACTAAATTTAGATGATGTTGTGCACGTTGTCCATACTAGACTATTATTATTACTTCACTGTAGTGTAATCACCAACGCGTTTAATTTACGACTGATTCACTTCCTCACTGACTCTCTGCACTTGTGTGTCGCTCTTATATACCACTCAGTTGTTCGCAGCCAACCGCCTGGAATAATCGAATCTTTCTCTTTACGAATGTTCTCGATTTAGGCTTTAAACATGGCAGCTATCGGCTTCTCTCTTTCATCTGACATTCGCTTCGAATTTTCGCCACAATATGTACATATGTATGAAGGAAACGCGGTTTTGTTTGGATCGAAAATTTACATCAAATCTAAAATGAAATAAAACTTAAGCTTTTTTGCTTAATATTCTACGAAAAAATTCTGTTTAAACTGAGTTGAACATCTATTAGTATAGAAAATTTTGCATAAAATTCTGGAAAAAATAAACAGCCGACCCAGAAATAGCAAGTGACTTTTAGTTTATCGGTAAACTGTCAGCTGTCGTCGTCGCCAACACATTTTTCAGCAATAGCAATGGTTTTCATACGTCCCCATATAACCGATTTGTTCAGTAATGGGATTTTGGGCCCAACATCCGTCGAAAATGCATCAAAAAGCATGAAACCTGATATTCTACACAAAAATTTTTCAGACGAGATTTAGGTTCAACTCGTTAAGAAAACAAGCAATGCAATATTTTTTTATGAAAGGCATAAAGTTTAATTTATTTTTAAAATAAATTAATAATTAAAACACAATAAAAAATTTGTTTTAATGGAATCACCTTAATCCTTCGTTTTCTCGCTTGTTGTTAGCCGCTAATTGGCTACCTGTTGACAACTAATTATTTTCTCGGCTAATTTTATTGCAATTAGAAGGTTTCTTTGCTGAAATGCTTCAAATTTTTTAATTAGCTGCCTGTGTGAACGGCCTTTTAATGTACCTTGTAACACTAATAGTTCAATTATATTTTTAAACAATGGAAAATAATCGCATTATATACATACAAATAAATGCATAACAATTTTAGACGGTAGTGAATTTTAGGTCGGGAGTGACACGCTGAATCAGCTTACTTCACAGAAAGTGTTAAGCAGCGGATCATAAATCTTCCTCCAAACTTTTATCTCGAAAACTCCTAAAGCCGACTCATCGAATGTCGACATGGTTCCAGCTTCTGCACCACATATCAGGACGGGAATGAAGAACGACTTTTATATTTTTGTTCGGATTCATCGAGAGAGGACTTTACTTTTCAATTACCTACTCAGTCCAAAGTAGCACCTGTTGGCAAGAGTAATTTTGCGTTGGATTTCAAGGCTGATATTGCTGTTTGTTCCTAGGTAGACAAAATTAATCACAACTTCGAAGTTATGACTGTCTACAGTGACGTGGGAGCCAAGTCGCGAATGCGAGGACTGCTTATTTGATGACAGGAGATATTTGGTCTTGCTCTTGTTTACTACCAGACCCATTTACTTCGCTTCTTTATCTAACCTGGAGAACGCAGAACTTACGGTGCAGTTGTTATGGCCAACGATATCAATATCATCAGCATAAGTCAACATTTGTACACTCATGTAGAATATTGTACCTGGTCTATTTAGCTTTGCAACTCGTATTATTTTTTCCATCATCAAATTGAAGAAATCACACGATAAAGAGTAACCTTGTGTGAAACTTCGTTTGGTATCCAGCGACTCGGAGAGGTCTTTCCAGTTCTGACTGCGTTTCGGGTATTATACAGGGTCAATATAAATAGTCGTATGAGATTTGTAGGGATATCAAATTCAGACATGGCGGCGTAGAGACAGTTCCTTATCGTGCTGTCGAAAGCAGCTTTAAAATCGATAGAAAGGTAGTGTGCACCGATTATTTTCTCTCGGGTCTTCTCCAAGATTTGGCGCATGGTAAATATCTGGTCAATGGTGGATTTGCCAGGTCTAAAGCCACACTGATAAGGTCCGATGAGTTTGTTGAAGGTGGGCTTTAGTCTTTAACACAATACGCTAGATAGGACCTTATATGCGATATCAAGGAGACTTATCCCACGATAATTACGCAGACCGTGGGGACTCCCTTTTTTGGATTGGGCAGAGCACACTTAGGTTCCGTTCGACGGGCACAATTTCGATCATCATAGTCTGAAAAGAAACTGATGCCTGCGCATTGTCAATTCTCTGCACACTCCGCTTTGTTAATTTTTAGGCGGGCTATTCGAACCACATCTTAGAATTATAATGGGACATAAATACCATTGTCATCGATTGGGGTTTCGGGTTCGCCATCTCCAGAGCTTACACTTTCACTTTCAATAAGCAGGTTGGAGAAGTGTTCCCTCCATACACTAAGTATGCTCTGGACATCTGTCACCATATTACCTCCTTTGTTCCTATATGCGCTTGCTCCGGTCTTGATACCTTCTGTAAGCCGCCGCATCTTCCCATAGAATTTTTAAGCATAACCCTTTTCGGTCAACTTCTCAAGATCTTGGCATGGTTTCTGAAGCAGCGGTACGCAAGGAGTTTGCTGTTTCGTTCCACAGCTTCCTTATATCGAGTTGTTGATGAGTGCTCTCAGAGAGCAGGTGTGCAGCTAAGTAGAAAACCTGCTGGCTGTGTGTTGTGATTGCTGCTTTTCAGCACCGAGTGTTCTTTGCTGCTACAAGATAGTAATCCGAGTCGGTATTTGGCCGTCGGAATATAAGCACGTCTAGAACACTGGATAAATGTCTTCTGTTTATTACAACATGATCTATTTGGTTGCGTGTCTGGCGACAGTAATGTAGCTTGATGAATTTTCATTTGCTAGAATCTGGTACTACAGAAAACCATATTTTGGGCCCCACGAAGTTCATCCGATTGTTGCGCTACCTTCTTTGCCCACCCTGTCGTTGAAATTGCCTCTCACAATTTTGACATCGTGGCGGGAGCAGCTCTCGGAAGTGCATTCTAGGCTCCATGAAAGCATCTTTGGTCACATCATCCTTCTCTTCTGTCGGGGCGTGGGCGCAAATTAACGATATGGTGAAATGACATGACTCTGTGACGGAGTCTGTCTCCCACCACACACCCAACAAATTTGCTATCTAGCGTTCAAAAAATATTATTTTTTTTACAAATTTAAAGCAGAAAAAATCTATGTAAGAAAAAAGGCAGAGCGCAATGCAACAGATAGCGTACGGCACAGCAATAAGTCTTTGCCTACCGGAAGAAGCTGTACCAACTTGCCACGGTTTAACAAACAACTAAATTTAGATGATGTTGTGCACGTTGTCCATACTAGACTATTATTATTACTTCACTGTAGTGTAATCACCAACGCGTTTAATTTACGACTGATTCACTTCCTCACTGACTCTCTGCACTTGTGTGTCGCTCTTATATACCACTCAGTTGTTCGCAGCCAACCGCCTGGAATAATCGAATCTTTCTCTTTACGAATGTTCTCGATTTAGGCTTTAAACATGGCAGCTATCGGCTTCTCTCTTTCATTTGACATTCGCTTCGAATTTTCGCCACAATATGTACATATGTATGAAGGAAACGCGGTTTTGTTTGGATCGAAAATTTACATCAAATCTAAAATGAAATAAAACTTAAGCTTTTTTGCTTAATATTCTACGAAAAAAGTCTGTTTAAACTGAGTTGAACATCTATTAGTATAGAAAATTTTGCATAAAATTCTGGAAAAAATAAACAGCCGACCCAGAAATAGCAAGTGACTTTTAGTTTATCGGTAAACTGTCAGCTGTCGTCGTCGCCAACACATTTTTCAGCAATAGCAATGGTTTTCATACGTCCCCATATAACCGATTTGTTCAGTAATGGGATTTTGGGCCCAACATCCGTCGAAAATGCATCAAAAAGCATGAAACCTGATATTCTACACAAAAATTTTTCAGACGAGATTTAGGTTCAACTCGTTAAGAAAACAAGCAATGCAATATTTTTTTATGAAAGGCATAAAGTTTAATTTATTTTTAAAATAAATTAATAATTAAAACACAATAAAAAATTTGTTTTAATGGAATCACCTTAATCCTTCGTTTTCTCGCTTGTTGTTAGCCGCTAATTGGCTACCTGTTGACAACTAATTATTTTCTCGGCTAATTTTATTGCAATTAGAAGGTTTCTTTGCTGAAATGCTTCAAATTTTTTAATTAGCTGCCTGTGTGAACGGCCTTTTAATGTACCTTGTAACACTAATAGTTCAATTATATTTTTAAACAATGGAAAATAATCGCATTATATACATACAAATAAATGCATAACAATTTTAGACGGTAGTGAATTTTAGGTCGGGAGTGACACGCTGAATCAGCTTACTTCACAGAAAGTGTTAAGCAGCGGAATCATTGAGAGCTACAAATGAGTGGCAGTTTAACGTATTATTTTTGCGACATTAAAAGAAAGAAACTTCAGAAATGTATAATTTTTTTATCTTAAACGTACCACAATAAATGTATTTGAAATTAGTATTGCAAAGTTGGGTGAAAATTGTTTTTTGCTTTGTTTTTGCTTTTACCCAGCCAATATCATTTACTATTGTATATATATTTTTTTTTTTCAAAACTTACAAAAAAAATAAAGAATATCAATAATTTACGCATAAATTTTATTTTCAGAACGTTCCGAGCTCATAAGGGCAAAAATTCGTGCAACCAAACACGTTTACCGCCTTCCGCAAAATCAGCTGCAGTATGATCCTCAGCGCGCAAAATCCACTTTGTTGTTAAAAGTCCCTCCACACCAACTGCTCCGCGTGCGTGTATTCTCGCCGTTGATATGCCCTCCTCACCACCTAAACCGAACCTGAAACCATCGGCAAAGTGTGAACTTGCATTATGGAAAACACAAACAAGCGCTGTCAACCGAAGTCTGAAACTCTTTTGCCAGAGAATCTGCAAAAAAAAATTAAAAAAATTAATAATTTCCCATAAGAGCACAAAGTGAAGTAAACTGTGAGAAAAAAGGTTTATGTGGTATCCTGACTAAATGGTGTCGCTTTTATGAGTCTATTTTGTAATGCATAAATTCTTACACGTATCGCGTTCATGAGAGTGTGTTCGCTTTAATATAAGTTTTGAATGTATGTACGTAAAACAATTTAAAGTTTTTGAATATTTGTAGTAACTGTTTGATGCCCTCATATATGTATGTATATACATATACTTATAAATATCCTTTTGCGACGAAGTACTTTGTAAATTGTGCATATATTCGAGTCTGCGTACCTGTGAAACCGCCAAGCAAAACTTTCCAACTTTTCGATAGAATATTCCAAACGAATGGAATTCAATTATAATAACATATTTTTTCAGCATGATTGATATTGTCCAAAACGTTGAAAATATTGTAATGCGTGGAAAAGTACTTAACGAATATTCTTTTTTTCTGCAATTTATATGTATTTCATAAATGGTTGCCAGGTAAACTTGCCTCAAATGCCAGAACATTTTATAGCAATCAGAATGTAAGGAATTGAAAAACGCAGTCGATTAAATGAATAATCGCTCATTGCTATTGTGAATCAAATCCAGTACAATGATTGTAGGAAAAGAATATGTGAAAATATTGATAATAACCATTTTAATTAACGAATAAAGTGTAAAACTAATTTTAAAAAAAAGTTAGGATAAGAAATGCGAGAAAAAAGCATAGTAAAAAGTACAATCAAGGGCATCCTTTCTAACTGCGTTCTTTGAACGAAGGCTATAAAACCAAAATAAGTTTAGCATAGTAAAAAAATTTAAATTTCAATGAATTTCAATTTTGGAAATTAGTTTGACTATTTTACTTAAAACACTTGACAGCACTTTCAAAAGAAATAAAAATTGGTAGTGCAGCACGAGGTATTAGAAATTTAATTTCAGAAATCAAATGGCGATTTCTATTTTGCATTTTTCGGAAATAAAATGGCAGAAATTAGTTTCAGGATGGTCGCTAATTGCTAGGCCTGACGGCAACTTTAAATTCGTTATTTAAAGAGTCTGAAAGAACAAAGTCCAAAGCAGTAAAAATTCGACCGAATTGTTGCAGAAAGAATATGGCCAGCGCAGTGATCACCAACCAGCTATCATCAATCGGTGTTTACAAGAATATTATTCTAAGTAACTAAAAGTGAAATCTTCATTATAAATATGGTATTCAAATTTTATTTTTAACAAGTAATAACAAATTGAATGGAATGATCAAAAGATTTAAGTAGAAAGAATGTAGTTAGATTCGTTCCGCAAGACTTTGCTTCTAACATTTTTCGGAAGTGGAATATGTGTCGGGTGATATTGGTTGGCCTACCTCTACAAATCGCTTATCAATTACGTCCTTTTGGTGTTCGGAATATGCGACGCCATTGGTAAGTTTTAGTAAATCTTCCGGATGTATGAAAGCACTCCAACTTTAAAAGTATTGAATGCGGTGCCTCTGGTGAAAGTAGAGGAGAATGATCAAATGAAATGGAATTTTCAGTTGGCCCCAAACAGCAGAGTAGAAGAATCGAGGCGTAATGGTTAAATTAAAACCACATACTCGTAAAACAGCACCTTTTTATTACTTTGAGTCCTTTCTTTTATGTTAAAATACTCAAAAATAAACTACAATTTTCCTCGTCACTGCTCATTTCATTAGTTTTTTTATATCTTTACAATTGAAATTAAAATTACAAATGTTTGCGATCATATTTAGTATCAATTATCGATAACATTAAAAATAGTTAAGGTTGCAACTTTTCGGGATTTTTAGAGGAATTTTGAGTTTGAAACACAATCGCATATTTAATTCTATCAAGTTTTAACATTACAACTAGAACAATTTCTTTGATATTTTCGGCTGAAGTAAACAGAGGTTTTTTTCACATAGTGGTTCTGGCGACTTTGCACATCAGCTGTGTACTGCCAACATTAGAATGTGAGATAGGGGAACGCTCTCAACCGCAATATAAGCAAATTTGAGTAAGTTTCCCCATTGTGTAACTGATTGAGGTGTAAGATGAATATATTTAACTCTACGAAATTTCCCTCATAAGCAACGCTGGTGCCAACCCAACGCCAAGAGTTCGCCGTCTATCATGTTTTTGGGCATGTCGACCATTCGCTGATTTTAATTTTCATTTATTTGCATATAAAGATTGAAAAAGGAAAACTTCAAAACAGGTTCAAAAATTGTTTAATATAACAGGCTTTTAACTGATAGAAAATTGCTTTGCTAGAAAAGTTGGATATGTCACGCAACGCAATGAAGTTCTATCTGACATCGGCTTATAGCGAAGCACCAGCGATGTATCCCAGCAGCTTACAACAGAATAATGAGAAATTACACGAACAAAGGTCCATGGCCGTCAGAAGGCATTCATTCTAGAATTCAATTCAGTTAGAGTTGGAGTCATTAATTACTTTGCTCCGATGCGTAGACTTTAGCAAGACATTCTAGAAAATTCTATTTGAAAAAAAAAAAAAAAATAATATCAGAAAATTTTTCCATCGTTTCATTGGCTCCCACGTCGCTGTTGTAGGCCATAAGTTGTAGATAATTTCGTCTATCTTGGAATCAGCAACGAACAACTATGTCAGCCTGAAAATCCAACACAGATCACTCTTGTCGACAGGTGTTACTTTGAACTGACTAGGCAATTGAACAGTAAAGTCTTCTCTGCGAAAAAATACCAAACTCTAAAATTCACTCATTCTTCGTGTCTTGCTGTTTTCTGCATAGGCATGGACGATAACTCGCCGAAAGAAGCAGAGAAGAGGAAGACCGTTCCTCCGTTCGAAATATCAAGTGGAGAAGGACCTGGATGTACTTAGTATTTCCAAGTGGCGCCAACCAACGAAAATAATTTAAGAATGGGTGTTGTTACGATAAATCGCCTAAAATCGTGTAAGCATTGTCTACGCCTGTAGATAAAATGTTATCATTTCGAAAAATATTTAGGAAATACATAAATATAACTAAAGACATTATAAACAAAGGAGAATCTAAAAGTATACGAAAATTTAAATCATCCGTATAACTCAAAGCGTAAATGAGAACAACTAAAAATGCTTTCGTTAAGCCTTCGTTTCTACTATGAGTGAATGATTGTATTATATTAATTGAGCAGAACCCGAAATGACAACAACAATCGAATGAATGAAAGGATAGCGGTCACCGAAACGAATGACAATTTCAACATATTTCAGAAGACGAAGACGCTCTCTTGATGAAGAGCTCGCATTACTATTATTATTTCCCTTTTTATTACTTAAAAAGAAAACTCTCAGAAATGACCTTTGCCTTTTTATTTTTAGCTTATTTTGAAGCGCTGTCGTAAATTAACTTCCAAACTAAATAATTAACTGTTTTTTCCAATATTCTTCTTCACTCACTTTGGGTATTGCTGAGTATTTTATTTTGACGCTAAGCTAAAATTCTTAATAACCAATTAGCACGCAACGGCTAATTGGGTTGAGCAATTATTCTCACCCTAAGTTGTTGTTGAACTTACCATTTTCCGTGACAATGGCTTCGGTATGCCAGCTACCGTATGTATGTATGTGCTCTATTGCTTCATCAATATCCTCAACAATCTCAATGCAACATTCCAGTGCGCCGTAGTCATGCTTCTGACTCTTCGCTGCAGGTGGCCCAAAGGTTAGTTACTGGCTAAGTTTTTGTCCTGAATAGATTTTAACCCCTTCACGTTTCAGCATGTGGCAGACATCGTTGAAGATGCCGCCATTCATTAAGTCCTCGTGAATGAGAAGCGTTTCCATAGCATTGCAAGCTGAAACGACAAAAACAGAAAACAGAGCAAATAGAGTAGAGACAATAATAGTTAATGTAGACGAGTAAGGAAACCCCAACTTCGGTTGGAAGCGAGCTTTCTGACTAAATTCTATGAATAAGAATAGGCTTAGAAAATTTAAAAAAAATATTGTTAGGAATGGGAATGCTAAGACATGTTTGTTCTCATTCATCTCTGCTATGAAAAGACAAGTTTCTAATAAAAAGCTATTATCCACTCGGAGGCGGTTCAAATATTTACATAGCTCTTTTCATTACTACGAAGAAATGAAGAGTAGAAAACTCAACCGGAGATCGTATATGTATATGAGTTCTGTTCAAAAAATATTCTATCCTTTGTGGCCAATGCAAAAAATTTTGCTCGTGGTGGTATAACAACTTATTTCGGGACCGAGATGATATACATAACGAAGAGCGTGTCAGACGTCCGAGCAAGAATTAATTAAGATAAAAGTCAAAGAAGCTTGGACAATGATATTGACCAACCGTCTCGTTATAGTAAGATAAGTTACTGAGGTCCAAAACAAATAAAAGCTTAAATAAATTAATCTTTATTTAAAACATTGAACTTCTGAAGAAACTATTCAACGCTATTCCTGATGGCTTTCTCTAGATCAGTGATCGGCATTTTATAGCAGAATTGCTGACAGAAGTATGTTTTTAAATGATTTTAATGACGTTTTTATGCTGTATGATGTTAAAAAGTAACAGTCTTGGTAAAAAAGTCATTTTAAAATGAATTTAATAAATATAATAACCTCTATAGTGTATAGTCTGTTCTCTCACTGACACACTCTCATTTATGTTTTTGCCGACTCCTTGCTCTAGAGGTCATTTGGCCTCGTATATGCATTAGGGCACTTAAAAACTTAGTAGATTGGACTAAGGAACGAGGGCTTTCTGAAAATCTAGGATCTGCAATTCACTAGAGAGAAAAAATACCGTCCTAAAGGTATAATCTTAATACCCCAAGTCAGTCAAATATCTTGGAACAAATCTTGGTGGAAAGCTTAGCAGAAGGCAACATGTTTAAAAGAGGGCCAGTAAAGGTCTTTAGTTCTCTTGCTAAAGGGCCATTGCGCCAAAATAAGGTCTAAAAAAATATTGTAAGACCATACCAACTTATTAAACACTAGTATGGTGGGTAACCTGTTTGCCGGAAGCACTCAGAAATATCTCAGCAAAAACCGATTTATACATATCTGATGTATGAAAGAACGCTAACAGCTAGCAGACCAAACCTTAACTGTGAAGGAATTGGCATCATATAGAAAACTATAACATAACAGGTGCGACTTCTTATAGGCATCCAACCGGCAATGAAGGCAATTAAATGTGTCAACACAAAGTCCAAATAGGTGATAGGATGCAGACCACCACGGGGTAGCATAGTGAACATCACTTGATGGACGAACATGCTCGTGCAGGTGTCGCCGTCTGCTGTCTAAAGGAATACAGCCTGGATGAACACGTAGTTAGTGGAGCGTTACCAACGTAGCTCGTAACATTAAAGTACTGAAGGGCAGATTAAATAATTGGCAAACCAATTTATTGCTAGCATTAACCATAAGAGAACTTAGCAATCTTGTAGGTTGATTAACAGAAAATTTACTTATGAGGTATTATCTTCAAAAAATAGGTAAGATTCAATCCGTTGAGTACCAAGCATGCATGGAAAAGAAGGAAACTCTGAAGTACTACTTTTGTGAGTACCCGGCCTTCAGCTTATCGAGTCCTCATATCTTCCACGATGGCAGAAGCTCACAGCCTCAGAAAAATGAGCAAGTGTGAATGAACGAAAATAAGAGAATTTGTCAAATTATTCGATTACACATACATACATAGTTTAATTACGTCAAAGAGCACAATCAGCCTACTTTATGGCTTAAGTGGGGCAGCCGGATGTAAGATCCTTAACCTACCTTTTCAAACAGCCGTTTGATTCAGATTATCATCCATTTGATTGTATATTATCAAAAGGAATATAACCCTAAACACCATGCATCCGGGTATAAAATTCCATTTAGTAAGGGAAAACTGAGGCGATTTAATATACACATGTATATACAGTTGCATATCTGAGTCGTTATATACTAACATCTTAAGTGCAAAAAACGTATTTGGAGATATTAGCGATTTTATGTAAAATCTGTTGGGTTGGAGTTGTAAAGAAAATTTTAAAAAATCTTTCTTTGAAAACATCTTCTTTCTGTGGTATTGAATTTAGGATATTTTTTAAAACCACATATTTCGCCAACTAGATAATTTATATTTTAACGTAAGCCTTTATGCCCGCTTAAGTTATGGTAAAAGAAAAGCTTAAGTAAACAAATGTAAGATGTTGGATTATTTTAAAATTGCTGATAATTTTCAAATAAATTTTGAGTTTATGTTGGCATAATTTCTTATAAAAAAACCTTAATAACCGGTTCTCAATCAAAATCAAAAGTCTTAGGTTTACTTAAGAGAGACGTCGGAAAGTAAGCCGCAATAATTTTTTTTAAAAGCGTAGAATATGAAAACGGTTTGAGTTAAAATGTGTTTCACAAAAAAAAAAATAAACAAATAAACAAGTATACGACCATAACTCAATTTTAACTTAACTCGACTTAAGATGGTATAATATATTGCCACAGATATTTGAAACGGGTGATCCACTTAGAATTTCCATACTTTTTTAAAGAAAACAACACAAAATTTTCACATTTTAAGGGGGAATGTTTATTATTATTCGAAAGAACATTTTTGGCATTTATTTTTTTGAAGATTATCTCTTTCAAATGTTGGCCGAGGCCACGTCTCAGATGGTCCATCCGTTCGATGACTCGTTCGAGCATTTCGACTGGTAACTGGCAAGTGACTCGCGTGATGTTTTGCTCCAAGACCTGAATCGAAGTGGTCTCACCGGCATCATTTTTGAAGAAATATGGACCGATGATTCCACCGCTAGAGCTCTATTTTGTATGCGTTTAGTTTAAGATCTCGACGTGAAATGCACCAAGTCATTCCATACGTCAGTCCGAGTTGCTGCGAACGGCACCGAATCGACTCTCCACGGTCTTCGTGTATACTCTCAGCTACGGCCGCTATGTGTTCTTCACTGCGAGCTGGGCGTGGTCTATACGGTCGAATATTATACAATATTGAAAGCTGGGTCTCAAGATGGGTGATGGTGTTGCGAATAGTACGCTCAGCGGGCGATAATGTTGACCTCAAGTTGAGCGAAGCGCGCGAAACACATTCTTTACAAAACGTGAGTTTTCGTAATAAAGTTGACTGATTTCTGAACTTTGTTCAGACATATGTAAGTCTTTTCATGATGTAATGCCAAACAATACTGAACAAAAATAACATGAAAGCTTGACACGACTCACGTGAGATCTGTCAAAAAAAGGCTATTAAAGAAAGTACCTCTACTTCGATCACCCTTTATATTCACTTATATATAAGTATAAGTATATATGTACATATAGATATGTATACATAGAGTATATACATATAAATATTTTCATCGAAGTAATACTCTTCGCAGCCAACTATTAAATTTTAATTATGCATCGTTCGTATACAATATACAATCTTGGTACAAACGCACGTATGTACATACATATACTTATAAATATGTTTGTTGAAAAATTGAAAGTGAGACGCAGCATGCAAACTTGGCTGACCTGTTGAATTTGGGTTGAGCTTTCTGCATGGGTAATAATGAAAGCTGATTTGCAGTAAACGTGAAGTGAATGTTGCAAGTTTATATGTATGCATGTATTTACATATTATACTCATATCCATATACGTGTATGTGGAATGAACGACCGTAATGAAGTGCTAACAAAATTTTTAATTATGTGGAAATTGTGTTGATAATTTAAAGGGCATAATTGTGAAATATTGCATAACTTTTGTTCCTTTATACATAAATACTCTAGTGTTTGAATACAAAGCTGTACAAAGGATCATATTTACAATTTAAAATTTGTTACTTTTAGCATTTGAATGGCGGCGCGGTGAATATTATATGTATGTATTCATGTCATTATTTGAATACACATATATATGTATGAGAAGGCTTCTTTTTTTTTAAATGCGAATTTATTTACAGATGTACGTACATATGTGGTGCAATTATTATTCAGTGGAAAAAATTAATTAATTCATGCCTCCTTTACAAATATAATGATTTCAACAAGAAACCCTTGCCCAGGTATGTTTCCAAAACAGAACTAATGTAATTTAAGTATATATTTGAAATCAGTATGAACTAAAAGTTTTTAACAAGCACTGTTTGATTCTTTACTCTTTTCTAATGAACACCTACTTAGTGGTTCTCAACGACTGTTATATCTAGAAAATTGGCACTATCGGAGAACTTCAGACCTCAGTTTTGTTGGATGCCTTCAATATTAGTTATACTCAAAGCTTGATAACAAGCAGTATATAAGTATATACCAAGTAAGGAATAAGATTAAATTCGAGTTGGACCGGACATAATTTACCTGTCTGATGTTGATATTACGTCCGCCGACCGGTAAAAAATATAAGGTTTGCTATAGCTCCATTAGAAGATGGGTTGGGTCTTTTTGGGGACCCATATCAGCCATTTTTAGTAGGCCCATAGTCCCCGTTAGAACTAACATAAATATCAAGTTCTGTTCTGTTGGTTTTGAATGAAGCGAGCGGTGGAAAGTAAAAAGTTCGTTTTAACTATGCACGCCTTTGACCTATGTTGTTGCTCGATTGTTTCAATATTCAATTTGTATTTGTATGTACTAGACCATGGGAATTATTAATATCAAATTTTATCGAGTGCTGTCCAGCTGCTCATACCCGCAATTTTTTTCACCCCTCACATTTACTCGGGTTTCGTACTTTTCAAAGTTACCCTTTTATGGGAAGTTGATGTGAACTTGGTTAAATTTTAGCCACTTGCAATATATCGTCATATCATTTCATGAAGATTGATATATGTCTGTAACAGATCAAATGAAGAGTCCCCACCCCACCAAAGTAAAAGAAATTTTTTGTTGCAAAATAATTTTATTTTATTTTACGTGATCCCCTTCAAGAGAGATACACTAACTATAGCGACTCTCCAACTTTTCGATATCATGTCTGTGGTACGATTTGTTCCTTGCTTCAAAATAGGACTCAGTTTCAGATCTGGAGAATACGGATCTCACATTTTGCCATAGATTTCACTGACTTGTGACACGGTACATTGTCTTTGAGAAACAGCACATTCTTTTTCTTCAAATGCGGCCTTTTTTGGTGATTTCGTCCTTCAAACGCATCCCAAAATATAGACGCCATAACCTTACCAGCGGACTGTTGCATTTTTCCACGCTTTGGAGCAGGTTCTCGTGTGCACTCCTCTTGAATGACTGTCGTTTGGACTTCAGAGTGAAATGATGCAGCCATGTTTCATCCAGTGTCATATATCGATGCAAAATCTCGGGTTTATTTCGCTTGAACATCTGCAAACACTGTTTCGAATCATCAACTCGTCGTTTTTGGCCAAAAGAGAACTTGCGGATTTTCTTCGGAGCTTTTGTGGATTTTCTTTTTTGGTATCTTGTCAGTAACAACCTCTTTACCGTATGCGGTATTCAATTCACTACGTCTAAACTTAGCATGCCAATCTTTGATGATTGATTTTCTTTGGGCAGTATCCGGAAACTCGTCATCAAGCCACGTTTTTGTTTTAACTAAATTTTTTCACTTCAAAAAGCAATATTTTATCAACACGCGTAATCTATTAATCTATTTTTTTTTTTAGAATAACAAAAATTGGTAGACTCAAAATGCTATAATTCACAAACTAATGATCGAACAGCTGTTAGGGCTAACTAAAAATCACATGGATTTAATTCTTTCTTATTCCATCTAGGTATGTGTCAGGTGGGTGACTTTTCAATTGACCTCTTAACTACATAGTTAAGATCATAGCTATCTTGATTATTTTCACGAAACCCAAAGATGATACTTTGATTCAGATAGAGTCTTTGCCAAAAGTAATATATGTGAGCGTTGGAAGATCCTTCCATCGATCACCCAGACTTTGTCGTGGTACGTTTCTAATATTCGCTAAGTGTATGTTAGGTTAACCTGAACAGAAGAAAAGCACTAGTAGCCTTCCCAATCGACTTCGGCACGTATGCTTACTCAACTCGATGATGTTTATTCTTTTAAGGTCATCAACTTTACTGTCAACAGCAATTCATGGCGGCGTGACTTAACTACCCAAACACCTTTATCTAAAAATAGCTCGTGTTTATAGCGGGTATATTAAAAGCTGGAATAGTCCATCGCCTGTCAAAACAAATGCTGTCGTCCTTAACTTCAATGACGTTCTGGATCATAAATCTACTTCTCCCTTGATTGTTGCCATTTTCAAGCGAAGAACGGCGCACTAAACAGAAAACGCGGTAGAAGACTCCTTCATCGAGTCTTTCCATATAGCCTCAGCTCATCTTATGTATGAAAATAAACAGGATTTTTGAAAAGATACACACCTGCTGGATAATCACATTTGGCGTCTCTAACTATTTTAAGCGCTTTTTGCATATCGGCATTTTTTTCTATGAAGGCGTGTCCCAAAACGTGACGGACGGATTGTTCTTGGACGGATTGTTCTTGAATGTTGCGCACTAGCTCTGATGAACCACGTGGTATTATTAATTCAATGTTACTAGTAGATACCAGAAATCAAATAGATAATAATATTATTCTTTCTTAGATAATAAATAACATGAAATTGAAATAATGGGCAAAAATCAAAATATTAATTTTTAACTTACTAGGGAAACTGCATTTTCTGCTCCTACTGTTGAAAGTGCCTTTTTAACTAATTCCATTAAAGTTTTATTGCTGCTCGAGGCTTCTTTACCACCTTTGAGCCATTGGTGGATTTTCAGCTAAACGAGTAGGACGCAGTACACGACCAACATTCTAAAAGCAAAATAATTTTTCACATCTCTCCATAAATTATGCGATATTATGTTCATTTATGAAAATGCGCCAAATCTCATATGAATATGAAAACAAAATGCTCACGTTGTGACTTGATTCAGCAATCTGCTTCAATCCAACAGACAAGTTCTTCAATTTAGCGGAATTTAAAGACAAACGTGACAATAGTGACTTCGCAAGGCCATGGCGCTTCGCTTCAGCTAAGTCCTTTGCATTCGCTTGCAAAATGAATTCCTCCCTGCACAAAAATAAATCAGCCAAATGGTTAACTGCGTTGGCACGTGGCTCCGGAGTGAGTGCCTGCATCTGTCGACTGCCAACCTGCGCTGCAAAAGCCAAAAACATCACACCAAGAGTGAGTTATAATATGCATTGTGCAAAATCCAAATAAAACAGAGAAAGTATTAAACCAATTGACGTTGCCAAATGGTGCAAAATCACAAATGCACTGGCTTACCTAGGATACGCATATAAGCGTATGAATCTCTGCAAAGGATCTGTGAATATTGTAATCACCAACATTAATTTGATACTTATCTTAGCACTAAAATAAATGGTTGTAAAAATGTCGAGCGGAGATCTGATGGAAAAATGTTTATAATAGAACAAAAGCACAATTCTTGTATTAAAATGGCGCTTACATTTTGACAATTATAGAGTACGAATTTATGGCAGTTTTCTTTTCATGTCAGAAATAGACTGGATGAATTTGATTTGCGTGCAACTAATGTTAGAAATTTGTTTTCACATATGTACATACATACTTTTGTAGATAGATATTCAGGGTTAAGGTTGAATCTCATCTACATACATATGTACAGATGTAAATAATTCACATTCCTTTATCCGAATTTAACTAATTTGCACATATTTTTTTCACTAACTAATCTCGAAAGATGATAATTTTGTCGTAAATGCAGTCAGATCCTTTTCCACTTGTTCTTTCCAACAGCTTTTAGAAAAGCTTTCTGGAAAATCTTCGACACGGAAGTGTTGCATCCATTTAATTCGTCAAGAGAGAAATTCCCTCAGTCCAAAGTAGTATCTGCTGATAGAAGTAATTACTAATTGGATTCCTAGACTGACTTTGTTAATGGCATGGATGTTGATTCCTATATAGATAAAATTACTACGACTTCAAGGCTAGACACCCAGCTCGTATCGAAGGAGCCAATAAATTGCAGTAGATATGTGTGTATGTATTTCCTTCACTACCAGACCAATTGGCACCATCAGTTCCAAGCTATTGAGAAAGTGTACTTAATGAAACACTTATGTATGTATGCTTTTTGTGGACAACCATTTGAGGTTTGGTTTCGCAGAGAAAGTGGATTATTGTTTTCTTATGCCCTTCTAATTCACAACAATGGCAATAGCTGTTATAAGATAGTCCCACTTTTGATGTATAATCTCTCTATATACACTTTTCCTCGACCTTTTTAATAGGTCCTTTGCTTTGATCATGTCATACCTGGTCCGAATATGATTCGCTATCTTACAGTTGGATATGGATTTCCATCAGAATGGTGCTTCGTTCCTAATGGACATGGTATTATTTCCGCTTCAGATTCACCAACAGAATCTTCGGACTTGACCAACTCGTCAGTCTTTACGTTGCCGAAAATGTTCCTGGCCATGACCCAGAAATGGCGAGTTGACCAGGTAGGGAGCTTAGAGCCACCTTGTAATTGTAGCCGACGCTTGGTTTTATATAATACCACTAACGCAGTCTGACTATCTGTGCATACAGCTACTTTCTTTATCGCTTCGTAGTTATTCTTTAGTGCTCTACGGATCTTTTTAATTCGTAGCACCTAGATTTAGAAGATGTTAGCTGAATGGTAGATGTGAATATTGGAAGATTTTGAGATCTTCGGAGCATACCCCCATCCCACACTGCATTTTAGAAGCGTCTGTGTAGGATGAAATCCTACAAAACCCCTCCTCCATTCACTTCTAGAGGGTATCCTCACCTGGAAGCAGCTATTGAAATATCTTTTAGAGGATATAATCCGGTTAATTAAATGATGTTATGAGCTCCCCCAATCTCTAACCCTAATTGGGGTGTGAATGAAGACAGGTAGTTGATACAGCATCATATTAAATGCATCCGACGGTCATGACTTAAAAGCTCTGTCTTATTAGGTTTAACACCCAGTCCATTGTTTCCCGTCCATGAGTGTAAACTTCATAAGAATCTCTTCATAAAGAGAGGAATACCGCCCTAATAACATCAGCACTAGGACGTCTGCGTTGGCTCTACTAATTTCACTTCACGGCCTGAGGGGTCCTTCTGATATAGATTTTCCATTCCGCTGAGCCGCTGGATGCTATAATTTTTCAGCTTATAATCAACAGTTTATAATCATCATTGTCTTCATCTGTAAACTATATAGTCTATGCCGACTTGAAATTTCTATTATGCTTATTACTTCATGAAGGGCAATTTATGTTGTACGGACTTTTATTATGTTACTACTTAATGTATTATTTTCCCCAGCATTAGGTTAAAGAAGGCACACGATATTCACCATGTTTAAAATCTCATTTAATACCGATACTTATTACTTTGTAAATACATATATATGTAGTTTGAGGTGTAGCTCGGCGTCAGTTTATCTAGCCGTATAAGTTTAGGGAGATACCAAATTCGCGCTTGGCACCGAAGACTCAGCTCGAGTGCGGTTGGGAAATCGACAAAGAGGTGTTGTGTTCCGACTCTTTTCCCACAGATCTTTCACGTATATGTACTTATATAATAGAAATGATATGGGTCTTTTTACGGGATATCATACAACTCTGGCAGAAGTCGTCGAGAACTATCAATATACTTTACTTTTCAATTGCCTACATTACTAAAGTGGTAAGAATGATTCTGTATTAGATTTCAAGGCTAGCATGGGTGTTTATGCTGGTTCCAAGATAAACGAAATTATATACAACTTCCAAGCTGTGACTGCCAACATTGTATGTATGCGCTGACTACTTGCTTGTTGACTTTACTATAAGATCCACTCGCCTCACGTCTTTCTCCAGTCTGCTTAAATCATGGTATAAACTTTGCGGGGATACCAAATTCAAACATAGCTACTTTTCGTCCTATCGAACGATGTTTTAAAATCATGATCAATCGTAGGTATTCCGGGTCTGGCACCACTCTGATAAGGTTCAATCAATTTGCTGGGCGAGGGAATTCTTCCATACAGTATAATCAATAAGATTTTACTAGTATATGCGATATTGAGGAGAATTGTCCCAGATAATTGACACAGACTGAGGGATCACCATATTGGTGGATTGGACAGAACACAATTAGATTCCGATCGCCCATAATCTGCAAAAAATCTGATGCATATGCCTTGCCAGTTCTTTGCCACCGATAATCCATCGGCTTCCGCCGCTTTGTTGTCTTCTGGCGGGTAGTTACTATTTGGACTTACTAATAGTTTAGTAATGGGTCGTCATTTACATCATCGCTGACTGTGATATCGCCATCTCCATTCGTGTTCCATATTCACAGCCATTCAGCAGACTGGTGAAGTGTTCTTTCCATAAATTCAAATAGATCACCTCTTTAGGTGTTGTGTCGATTGCAGGGTTGTAAGGTAGGCAGTCTGTTTTCTCTCCATAACATGATCGAACCGCTAGCAAGTTGTTTGATTCGAAGACAGCCAAGTTTGATGAATTTTGTTGTGCTGGAACGTGCTTTTTTGCCCTCCCCCGTGTTCAAGTCACCAAGTACAATTTTGACATTTAGTCTGGGGCAGCGCTCATAAGTGCGCTCCAGACGTTCATAAAAGACATTAATTAAGTTTAAAACAGTCATTTTATTAAGAGCTTCCTCCTTCTTATCAAATTTGGATTAAAAAGGTAGAAGGGAATTTCTGCTAGCGGCAAAGAAATTTATTTTCCTAAAAACACGCAAATGTCGGTAATGAAAATTTAAAGGCAACTCAGCATTTGTATGAAAAGAAACTTCTGAAAATGTATTTATGTAGTGTGAAGTTTAAAGTCTGAAAATACTAATCATTTAGGATATGTGTAGATAAATTTACATATGTATGTATGTGTGTATTCATATGTAGATATTTTTGGAGAATTTACAAATTATGTTTGCCACAGATTCAATTTCACTCTTGGCAGTCGCATTACCCGTAGCATATATGTACATTCATATGAAAGCATATGTTAAACTTTAGCAGTTAAAGAAAGCGGTTTTCGGCGATGGTACGGCGAATAAATTATTCCTTTCAATATCCGAATATCCATAATCGTGATTTATGGATGCTAACTGTTATAGAAATATCTAACAAATAAGTAATATGAGTATGAGTCGAAATAAAATAGGCACATACATTCCTACGAGTATGTATGTAGATTTACTATGGAAATAAGATATATTTCAAAACACAAATATATAGTAAATACATAAAATAAGGATTTGGAAATATAGCTAATAGCTAGATTAAATCTATAACAGCAATATCTCTCAGCTTTGGTTATTTTATTCAAAAAGATAGGACTATGTAGAATTATGCTCCATTCATTTTTGTTTGATGAACTAATAGAAGATGTTTTTACTTTCAAATACAAAAGGATTCGCATAGGGTATGCCTTAAAATATGTATTTATTTATGCCAATATGTGCATACTCGTACTTACATATAATTTTTGTGGCATACTAACCTGCTCGACAATGGAGGCCAGTCGACCTAGGGCAAGGCTATGGATATATTCTCTTGTGATAACAGCACTTCCGAGTTTAACCACAAGGCAACGTGCATAGTTAAGTTGGCTATGCTCAGTGAAGGTAGCTTGAGTTGAGTTTTAACATACATATATGTATACATACATACACATATTCTTATGTATGTGTGGGTGTGTACTATTTAAATCATTTACCACAATGTGTTATTTACTTTATTTATTTATATATTGAGTACAATACCGTTCTAAATGACATTAAATGAAAATGGTAAATAAATAACCTAAGAAATGTAGGTAGACATAGGTAAACAGTGTGTGTTAAGTTTAATTTTGTCGGAAATCTTTACTCGACGCATTTGTCAATATTTTAGTCCTGCATTGTTATTGTGATAGAGAGTTATCTATTTTTTTGTCCACTCGTATCAAAATCTTAGTCCAGTTGAATGTATTCACAAACTTTTATGACCTGTGTTTAGTTAAGATGAAAGACCTTAATGTAACTATTTGCTTATGGCTGATTGTCGATTATATTGCACCCACCTGGCAGACTCTATTATTTTATGCGAGTATACATTGGTAGAAATATTGTTGGCTGAAGTACCAGGTTCCAGATCAAGAAAATTCTTCCGGCTACAAGGCTATCGCTGGTTTGAAGACATGCATGCACTGTTTTAGATGTGCTTATGTTCCGAAGATCCAACGAAGATATGCACCCTATATGCCTATGTGCAGCAAAGAACGCCCGTCAACAAATACAAGGAAGGTTAAATGTAGAGATGTTGCAATCACAGCAGACAGCCGGCAGGTTTTCTATTCGACTTGCACACCACTCATCTTAACTCGATATAAGGGAGGTGATGAACAAGATATCAAACGTGGTGCAGTGGAGAGAAATCAGACTGCCTACCTCGCAACTTTTCAAACGACTACAACACGTGAGGGGTGGGATAGATACCGAGAGCGGCAGGAGCCGATGGTTTAATGGCAGAATTATTCAAATACGGTGACGAAGAACTGACAAGGTTTATGCATCAGCTTCTTTGCAGAATATGCGCGGGCGAAAGCATTCCCGACGAATGGAACCTAAGTGTGCTCTACCCAATTCAAAAAAGGAAGATCCCTCTGCCTTTACCAATTTTCGTCAGATACTCCTCCTTAATATCGCATATAGCATATAGGACATTATTGTGTAAAAGATTAAAGCCCACCCTCAGCAAACGGACTGGACCTTGTCAATGTGGCTTTAGATCTGGTAAATCCACTACCTACCAGATATTCACCATGCGACAAATCGTGGAGAATTGATACACACCAACTTTTCATAGATTTTAAAGCAGCCTTCGACATCACGATAAGGAACTGCTTCAATGCCACTATGTCTGAATTTGATATCCCTACAAAACTCGTACAGCTATATAAACTGATCCTGGGTAATACCAGAAGCACGGTCAGGATTGGGATGGACCTCTCTGAGCCGTTCGATACCAAACGACGTTTCAGGCAGGGTGACTTATCATATGAATTCTTCAATTTAGTGCTGAAAAAAATAATAAGAGTCGCAGTATTTAGGGTGCTAACTTTAACAAAAGTGTAAAACTGTACACCGTTGACGTCATAACTTTAAAATCGTGGATACTTTCGTCTATATAGGAATCAGCATTAACAACATAAACAATGTCAGCCTTGAAATGCAACGCAGAATTACAACAGGTGCTTCTTTCGATTGAGTAGGCAATTGAAGAGTAAAATGTTCTCTCCACGACCGTACCGCTCAGAATAAGTCCAGAAAATTTTCAAAAATTTGCCTTACGTTCCTTACATTTTTCCGATTCCTTCGTATGAGTCGCCGATGTTTGGCCGAGCTCCTCCTCCAAGTTGTGGTTTTGTGTCTTGATGTTTTTACCAACAAATAGAAGGGCCTACAGTTTATTCTAAGCTGCCTCCGATTGGACTTATCTTTATTTTTCTTTATATTTATTTCATGTCAGAAATACACTCGAGTTGCTTGAAATTTCTTGCCAATGGAATGTTGGTGGAACCTGGGCTCGAACCCTGCCCTTCTGAATGGCAGTACCCAGTGCTAACCACTCGGTTATCGCGTTAAATCGCTGCTAAATTTATTTCCTTTAAGGTCGGTATGCAGCTCTAACGAAAACCAAAAACTCCATATAAAAAAGTGTAAAAAAACGATGCGCGAAATTTTTTTTTCTAAGCAGTACGCACCTCGAACGAAGAGAACTCCATTTTCTGCTGCCTATTTCTAAAGATTTTAAGCAAAAGCACGGCAATGCAGGTTTCCGAGCGAAAGAAATAGTCTCACATATATTTCGCGAGAAACAAGGATAATATTAATTTTCAAACGTATTAAAGCAAGCTTATAAAGTAATTTATGTAATATTTTTAGTTTTTTCATCAATTTCTACACCTCTTATTTATTTTTAGCCATGGAAAACATTAGTGCACATAATCAGCGACAAATATTTACCGCGTTGTACTCATGTTTCTCATTTTGTTTATTTACGTTTGCATATCTTCTTCCGATGTAATGAATTGTTCACAAAGAAAAATCAATCTGGCAAATTTCCGTACCTACTACATTTTGCCGTTCATGAAATATATGATTTTTTTTTTGTTAGAGCTGCATACTAACCTTTAATTAGAAGGAGTTTCATATTGTGACAAAACACCCTAATGAAGGCCCTGTAGGGAGTCGCTTTGAAAAGTTCTTTTATAGCTAACCCTTACAAGACTTGCGATATTTACGATGCCAACCAATTCTTTAATAATTTTTTTTTTCAATTTTAATGTAATTATGTTTTTCAATGTTTCTTTTAGCTTACTTTTTATCTATACCAACTTATGAAATGCAGATTTGGGCTGATTACAACATTATTTCATCTTAGGAATTGAATTTCTATCTTAGGAATTGAATTTATTTTAATGAAGACCAAAATTCTGTGCAAAAAAATTTTCCGTCAGGGCATGTGTACGGAGAAATACTAAATATTTTTGTAAACATTTATTTTAGTTCTTGCTTTGCTGTCGGGTATTGTATACGTTGCGGATTTTTTTTTACCACGGTTGTGATATTTGGTTTTGCTAACGTAAGTGCACCCACATAGGTTAGCGTGCTTTCCAAGGCCTTCGCCGTACTATACTAAATAGAGAGTTAAGTCTATTACAGAAGTTTTATGCGGTGCTTTTTCTTTACTTTCTTTCATCCTACTTTGACTCCATATGTTAGAATCAGTTTTACGATAATTAATTTTTTTTTAGTATTTTTTTTTTTACCTTTTTAAGATGATAAGTTATTGGTGAACCTTTGCCTCTATCCTAAAGAGGCAGACCTCAGATTTTTACGAGTCTCTTACTACCGTGATTTAAAAAAAGAACAAGTGACCGTGATAAATTGTTTTTGGTATTAAACCATGCAGTCGGCGGATAACTTCAAGCTAAAGCTCTTTATTAACTCTATGAACTTGAAATAAGGATTCATTATGCACTGCGTCTTGATAATCGAAGAATAAAGGGACCAAAGCTTTGACATTTTATCAAGCATGGTGTGCTTCTTTCGGTCATACGTTCGTCTATTGGAACTATTTATCATTTATTTCAATGTAATAAAATAATCACAATACTATGATATGTTACCCCTTTAAGCGAATTAAGAATCATTATTGACATTTCGTGAGCGATACTCAATAACTTTGGAAGGAACTTTGTTGTCACGTGTCACATTACAAAAAAATTGCATGGCATGAACCAATGGATATGTCGACATCCTCATCAACCTTCTACTAGTAATTCTGATCCATAACATTTGTTCCTCAATTTATGAAACTATTAGAAATCTGAAATGAAATAGTCAAGAAAATTGCATAGAAGTGTAAGAGTAATTACCTTCTATTATCATTCAATTGGGGCCTCAAACAACGAAGGCAAGCCAGAAACGCCTACTAACGTCAGTGCGAAACACTACTTTAAAAACTTGAACACTACTTGAAAAATCGAATTTTGAACCGTAACATACATGTGTACGTACAAAACAGAAATAACCTTACTTTTAACTTCCTACGATTTCAATGAAATACATATGCTAACCCACTCTTACGCAATACTTAATCGGTCAGTAAGGCTGCGTATTCCGTTTTTCTTCCTTTAAAATTCCAATAAGGTTAGGTTCTCTTAATCTATTTTATAAAAGTATTGCACATAAAATGAACTTCCAATTTCACAGGTACATATGTACATAAGTATATATGTACAAATATGTCTCGACTATTCTATTTTATTACAAACGATTGTTAATTGAACAAACTATACGTACTCTGTGGAGGTGGAGAATTATTTAAATTCTCTAGTTCATAACTTATCAAGATGTCGAGTGCATCTTTGCTAACTAATTCAAGCGTCGCTTGTTCATTTTACGCAACAAAATGATTAAATTAAACTTATAGCACATTCAAAAATTAAACTAGGAAAATTTGTTTTACAGCAGCAATTGCAGGAGTGTTGGGCTCCGAACAATGTAACAGTATGGGGCACATATTTCTCAAATTTCTCAAACTATTATTAATTGTGTATGACAGAACATAAGCATGTAGAACTGAGTTGGAAGAGTCATAACAGTACTGGTACGGGTAGAATGGTGGCGTATGAATGCAAGCACGTCCCGTGTTTGCCTTATACACATAGTGAATGTGTTTATCAAAGAAATAGATTATTTCTTCATAATTTTTATTGAAAAGTTTTCGGAAGAAGGAATAAAACTTCTGCACTAAGAGCTTTCACTCTTCTAATAAATTTATGTATTTAGAAATAGTTTAAGTGAAAGTTAGAAAGTTTTTTGATCAGTGTTTTGAAAGTTTGTTTAAAATGAAGCAACATTAACAACTACACTTAGGTTACAACCTATTGTTCTAGTAACGCTAGTTATTGTTGAAACTTAAAAAACTTCAGCCGCTTTGTGATGAAAATGACAAATTCAATTGAGATGGTAGCAAACTTCAACAACAAATATTAAACTATAAAGTTACTCGCTTGAAAAGGCAGCATGTATAGTAGCTACGAGCAGCGTTTTATGTTCTCGAAATGATAGGATTGTAGGGTGGTGATTAGCTTCATTAGGATCGTAACGTGTTCAGTGACTAATAATTTGTATAAATATGCGGTTTCTTAGTAATTAGACAATTTTTATATGAGCTATCGTCAAGCAGGCAACATAATCCGGAGTGAAAAGTGAAATATGCAAGCATTTTTATATCTCTGTAATGAAGAGAATGTATTGAGTCCAATTTTTACTGGAGGCTAAATTTGAGTTCATAATTAAGAGTCTGGGCCAAGTCTACATGCAGTGGCATAAAAAGGGCACTGCATTTTCCAAGAAGTTTAAGGTGCCACAGTCAGCTGGGAAACTCATGACAGAAGGAATGCTATTGAACGATTATAAAGATAAAGGTGTTTCTATAACTGGAAATGTTTCTTCGCTTGAATATTATTGCGACTAAAAGTAACTATTAAAGAGAAGTGGAGGGAAGAATTGACAAAAGGTGTGCTGCTTTTGGATGACAAGGCCATGCGTTCGCTACCATACATAAGGTGTGCTTCGGTAATTTGAAACACCCACCGTACAGCCCACACATAGTCCCGACTGATTATTACCTGTTTCCAAAACTAGAAGAAGGACAGCTCTGGCATGTTTTGAATATTAAGAGAAACCATTTTTTATTAGGGTATAAGAAATTAATTGATAGATCTGGATTTTAATCCGTCTTGTAGGTGAATGTATTGGAAACGAAAAATAATTTGGTTTTTTACAATATTTCTTCCATGACCGTAAAAATTGTTCCTAGTAAGATCAGATAAACTAAATAATAAGAGATTATGCAAGATGAAATGGTTCTATAAGCGATCTGTAATAGCTTCCAAGCTTGTCATACATATACATATATAGCACATGGGCACACAAAGTCCCGGACCTAACACTTCGATGGCGCTCGTTTATTGGCTTCACTGCTTGACAATGATAATGTAGAATGCAGTGAACATCAAAGAAAACATAAAGTAATTTCAACCGATTTTGGGATGATAGAAAAGTGTAGTTGAGTGAGTTAGCCGATGTCGTCAAGATATAAAAAGAACGTGTTGGATTTTTACGAGTATTGCAAGACCACTATTGACTATAAGAAAGCTCTCTGGTTCTGAGCTGCGTCGATATGTGACAATGAATGACAGACGAAGCGTCGCATGATTGGACGCACGAAAGCGCAAGAATCGATTGCAAAGATGTGTGTGATGTAACATTCATGAATTATACCCTTCTACATGAATAAAAGGAGCAATCATCGCTTTGATTCTTTGTTCTCGCCATACTATAGGAATTTCATATCGGAAAACCTAATTTTTGCCCTAAAACTAATTTTGAGGTCTTATGACCTGTACAAATTTATAATCAGTAGCCAGACTTCTCTCTTTGCAACGATACCGACTCCAGTAGTAGTACGTTGAGAACTGTCTAAGCGACAACGTCCTTCGTGAACAATTTCATCCAGTCTACCGCCAAGTGCAAAATATACAGCTTCATCTGTTATCTCATTTGGAAGGGAAAAGCTTCGTTTTAAACTTATAATGAGGTGATAAGGCTATGAATTGTACGAGTGTGTAAAAGTGATGTCGCGCGTTTAAAATCGGTTCTACCTCTCTGTATGATGAACAGCGGAAGACTCAATTGTGAATGACGAAATATCTGGAAAAAAAATACGAAGATTCGCTCCGCGATGATTGCAGTTTGACCGTAGATGAACTTTCTACGAGGTTTCCACCAATTTCCATATCTATACTACATGAAACAATCACAGAAAACCTTTTATATCCTTGACGAAGAAGTTACCGGAAACTACTTTAAGAAAGGCATAAAAAATAGGTAAACAAATTTTCAAGCGCCAAAAATTGAGTATACTTACTTTCTGAATATGGCTGGTATCTATATTAGCACTAGAAGGAGAAGAGATAGGCCCAAAATTTATACCGAATGTATCAGAATGACGAGCTGAGTTGATTTAGCGCTGGCCTGTAGTCCGTCTGTTTGCACGCAAGCTGGTCCTTAAGTTTTTGAGATACCTGAATGAAAATATTTGGAAGTAGTTTTCTAATGTATTGGTAATTTGTCTAAACTGGTTCGATCGATATACTATGTCATATACCTCCAATACAACCGATTTGTTCAGATATGTAATTTTGAGTCATAAATACCTCAATTAAGCATCTAAGAACGTGAAATTTGGTGTTATATGCACATATAAGGACATTAAGTCCTGAAAATCGGGAAATCGGTATACTATATCATATGTTAAAGTCCCTCATACAACCGGTTCGTTCAGATAAGAGGTTTTTGGTCAAAAATCGGTCAAAAATGCATCTATTAGAGTAAAATATGGTATTTTTAAACACGAATCTTCTAAAACATATTGTCTTCGAAAATCATGGAAATATACTATAACTTAATGACCCCATACACCGATACGTTAGGTTTTGATTCAAAAATCCGTCAAAAAACATCGAGCGGTAAATTCGGTATTCAAGTATTCAAAAAATTCGTTATTTTAAATAAATATTGACAGAGAAAATTATCGAAATTAAATTTTGCATTTTGCAATAAATTTTATAGGTTCATAAAAGGTATAAAGACTTCGACATGACTGAAAACAACACTTTTTTCTTATTATAATACTTACTTCCTACATTGATTATAAAATAGCATTTCTTATTTAAATGGAAATTGATGTGTACTTCATATGTTTTAATTCAAACCTATTCCTTAAAAAAGTTCTTCAAATTGAGCTTTTCGAATCTTTATCCACTTACCCATTATCTCCGTTAAAGATTATCAACGTGCGACCTTAAATCAACTTCAGGGCAAAATATGAAAAATAATATTGGGACCACTTATAGGGTTTACAACTTAATTCGTGAGGTTGTTCTCAAAATTTTAAAGTTTATATAAGTACAATAGTATTAATCAAAGTATTGTCCATTTGTAGTTAAAACATTTCCTCATCTTTCTGGCAATTTGTGGACTCCATCCAATTTTTGATATCCTGTAAACCGTACTCCAGTGAGAGTGTTCGACATCGAACGGAACAAATGATTATTCAAAAGGGCAAGGCCTGGGCTGTAAGGTGGGTGAGGCAAATTTCGCAAATTTCACAGCGGTTGTTTTCTAAATAGGTTTCAACTGGTATTGAAAGATGAGGCGGAGCGTAGTCATCATGGAAAATGAAATGACGCGCTTCAGTTTTCCAGTTTTTAGAAGCTCCTGATACTGCAAATACAGAGCTTTGGCAACAATGGATATATTTTCACCACCAGTTACAATTCGATGTAAAAACTTTTGAAGCGTACAACAGCTCAAGAATAACTCCACTCAAATACTCTTCTTCAGGCACAAAGAGCAATGCATTATGTATGTTTAGTATACCAAATTTCGCGGTCTTGAATACTTTTTTGACGGATTTATTACCTAAAATTTCAAATCTGAGAAATCAGTCTTATACATGAAAAACACGAAACATGGCTTGAAATGAATTAAGTTACAGACCCAGTATTTCCAATAATCTGTACAAGTCTTGACCATAATATCCATAATCGTATTTTTTACCTTTGTTCCCTCGGCATGAAAAATATCGATTATTTGGAACAGCAATAAATTAAATTCAGAAAAGTTTATTAAAATTGTTTCAATATTTTTCAGAAGTGCAGTGGTAGGCAAAAATGTCATGAACACTTTAAGGGTGTGAATGCACATGCCCGGAGCCGACAATCGAGACTTTTGCGTTGTATTGCCCACGCGCGACATTTAAGTGGAAACCATTGTACAGCCTACAGAGTATGCAAACTTATCCTCTATTTCCGGTTTGAGCAAACGGTCGGCTAAGCTGATCGTTTTCGTTCCTCACTTCAGTTGTCATTCGCATCTTCGTGCGCTGGGTTGCATTAACATGCATTGCATTGTAGAAAAAAGGTAACTATCACCAAATGAATTGAATGAGTGCTGAAATCGGAAATAATAATAATAATTTATAAGACCAAGAATATTCTGCCACCTAACAGAAAATATAAATCCCAGCATATCATCTGCTCTATATTATGTCGGATGTTAATATGCTCGAGCATGTCTCACAATTTAGTATATTAAAGTGAAATAAAATATGTAGTTGTGATCGTGATTTCTGTCCTAAAAGAAAAATACGAGAAAGTATTTGACAACTGTGATTAGTGAAAGGTTGGCTAAAGTGTTGGTAGTGAACTTAATGTCCTAAATGTAAAATAAATACATAGAAATTTCTATGTTTGAAATGGCTATGTCTAAGCTATGATGTTTTTGTGTGCTCTACTTCTGTGAGTTGCGCCAAATAAAACCAAGTTGTTTTATATACATACATATATTCCCAAATAGCAAATGCTTCATTTTGGGTCTTATGAGGTCGCATGTATACGTGTCAAGTACCTGAATTGCAGAGTTCTTCCCCAAGTAAAAAATGTATCTAATTTTTTATGAAATTTGTTTTACTGTTTTAACATTACTGTCATATAATTAATAAAAGTGTTAAATACATATGTGAATGAAACCAACAAAATATATATACAGTCAGCATCATAACTCTACAATCAGCTAAATACAAAAAGTTTGTTTGAAAATATTTTTTAAACTAATAAATTTATAGAAGTAATTTTTTTTTCTTATGCGGTATTGAAGGTAGATTGATATTATTGAATATTGTAATCCACCTCTTATATAAAATATAAATATGTATATTCATAATTTGAAACTTACATATTTCAATTAATTTTCTTTTTAAACCAATACACTACATACATAAATAGCATATAAAAGATATTCCATTATAAAAACTTCTGTACATATCAGTATATTCAAAAAGTAATTTATTGCTGTGGCAATCTCATTTTCCAAAGCTTGCAAACATTCTTTTCAATGGGGTTTGTGCCTACTTACCCATTTCTTATTTCCTATTCACCTTTCAAAAAAGGATTTTGATGGAATTCAATATCAATAGAAATGGAATGGGTAAATGGGTTCTGATTAACTCGCTGTTTTGAAAACTTTATATTTTGTTTTGAATACTTTCTTGTAATTCTTCATCATTAAGCACTACCCTGAAAATAGGAAAATACTCAAAATAATTAGAAATATATACATACATATTTCTTCCTAAGCTATATTTTTCTGCGCGTCCAGCTGAATTTCTGAAAGTAAAAACAAATAATAATTAATAAAATTATTACAAGCTAAAATTTGCTCTTAAATGTTGAGAAAATTTTTTGAAATGAATGAGAAATAAACATAACATATATATAAACAAACAAGCGCAGGGTTGTGCCGCCATCGGATTTTTTTTTTTCATATTCTACTAAATTTATGAAAAAAAATTATTGCGCATAATTGATGCGAAGTCTATCGAAAAAGTTTTATTCATAATTTATGTGAACATACTTGACGTTCTTAAAATATTAACAAAAATTCTTGCAACACATCAACCCTGCTCCGAATTCATTGCTTCACGAAGCCCAGACTGCGATTTACAGCACCCTGGTTGCTTCACAACACCCTGGTTTTGATAACCGATAAAAGAAAGCGACAAAGAAGGAAACAAAATAGGAAGGGAGTTAGGTTACTTTGTAGTCTGTAGAATGACTTCTACTAACCACATTCTGCATTGTCGAAAATGCATCCGACCCTTGTTTCATACAATTAGCAAATTTTTACACTCACTGTTCATTGTGTTGCGAATGCTCAGACAAAAAAAAAGGAAATTAATAAAATATATGTACAATAAGAAGAAGGAAATTCATTATGAGAAGTACAACTAACATAGCAGGGAGCAAACTTAATTGTTTGGTTTCTAAACTGAAAGAGCATCCATACATAGCAAAACCTTTTTCGCTAAGTATAAATTTTTTCAGGACAACTGCATGAGTTAGGTAATTGGTTCTCTCTTGCTTTCATACATGATTTTATTTGGTGGTTGACGTCTTATACGGGTATATACATCCATATGTTATTGAGTGTACTGAGTATCAAAGTGATGTGTTTGTTCTAAATTTTCTGTCTAAGTGAGTAACTTTATAGTTTAATATTTGTTGTTGATATTTGCTAAAATCTCAATTGAATTTGTCATTTTCATCACAATGTTTTTAGTTTCAATAATAACTCGCGTTCGTAGAGCAATAGGTTGTAACACAAGTTACAACAAACTTTCAAAACACAGATGAAAAAACTTGCTTATTTTCACTTAAACTAATTTTTTTCTCTAAAAACTTAAATTTTTTAGGATAGTGAAGGCTCTTGAGGCATAATTTTTATTCCTTCTTCGTAAAAAATTTAAAAGAAATAATTTGTTTCTTTGATAAACACATTCAGCATGTTTAGAAGGCAAACGAGGGACGTGCTTGCATTCATTCGCCACCATTCTACCCGTAGCAGTAATGTTATGACTCTTCCAACTCAGTTCTACATGCTTATTTTCGGTCATACGCAATTAATAATAGTTTGAGAAATTTGAGAAATATGCGCCTCACACTGTTGCACTGTTCGGAGTCCAAAACTTTTGCAATTGCTGCTGTAAAACATATTTTACTTGTTCTTTTTTGAACGTGCTATAAGCTTAATTTAACAATTTTGCTATGTGAAATGAAGAAGCCACGCTTGAATTAGTTAGCAAAGATGCACTTGACATGTTGATAAGCTGTGAACTAAAGAGTTTAAACAATTCTCCACCTCCACAGAGTAGGTTCAGTTTGTTCAACTAACAATCGTTTGTTACAAAATAAAATGATCGAGACATATTCGTATATATATACTTATGTACATATGTATGTACCTGTGGAATTGTGGGTTTTTCATATTTCATTGAAATCGTAGGAAGTTGAAAGTAAAGTCATTTTGTTTTATATCGAAATTCCATTTGTTAATGTGAATTCACAAAGACTTTCAAAGTATTGTCCCGTACTGACTAGAGTAGGTGTTTCTGGCTTGTATTCGCTATTTGAGGCCCCAATCCCTTGATATGAGAAGCTACTGACTTTTATACTTCTACGCAATTTTGCTTGACCATTTCAGTTCAGAGTTCTAATAGTTTTATAAATTGAGGAACAAATGTTATGGATTTGAATTACCAGAAGAAGGGTTGATGAGGATGCCGACATATCCATTGGTTCATGACATGCAATTTTTTTGGAATGTTCGGGCATGAAACATGTAGCAGCAAAGTTCCATCTAAAGTTGTTGAGCATCGATCACGAAATGTCAATAATGATTCTTAATTCGCTTAAAGGGGTAACATACCATAGCATTGTGGTTATGACATTGCTTTAATAAAGAGCTTTACCTTGAAGTTATTCGGCGTATATATGATTCAATGCCAAGAAAAATTGACATCACGATAACGTAACTGTTCACTTGCCTTTGCTTACTTTTTTTTGCATAAATAAATCTTTGAAAAGTAAAAAAATACCAAAAAAACATCGTAAGACTCAAGGCCCATTCTAACATATTGAACCAAAGTAGGATGGCATAAAGTAAAGAAGAAGCACTGCATTAAACTTCTGCAATAGACCGTAACTCTATATTTGGTATAGCACGCGCAATATGGACTACCTCAAGAAAGACACTGGAATTTATCCTTGACATTAGCGCGATTTACATACAAGTACGATATGAACCTGCACCAGCAGCTGTTTGCATACAGCATACAAAAAATAGATCTCGGTTTAAGCGTACAATTCGATACCTTCTGCCGAGTGGATGCCAGCTATTGCCAGTGGAGTATAATTCTGTCTTCCAAGCAGGGATTGTGGGAGAAACCGTTTACGTACGAACTTGACTATTCGCAAAGTCATTTTCACTTCTAATGCAGTAAAGATGATGTCATAAAACCCAAAGAAATTTCATTCATCATGAGATGTTCAAATGCTTTAACTGGAGAAGACAATGGTTGGGCTATCCACATATATGCACATACATATATAGCTAGTAATTTATGAATGCTTCAGAATATTAAGTCTTCTTTTAGCATTTTCAATAGAAATCCGTCAAAAGCAAAATGAATTTGCTTGGTAATATATAGTAAATACTTTGTGTCCGAATTTCATGACATGCACATTGCATACATACATACGTGTGTACGTACCCTGCAAATATTTGAGGACCATATGGTCCATTGGAGTACCTACAAATATACGCCTCTGTGGCAAATTTTGGACCAATTCATGTGTTTTTTTCGTTTCGCTGTTGAACTCTGCTGGTACGCGACAGATGAGCAGAAGTTAGTATTTTTGTCAGCGTGGAGTATATATTTATTTCACGCGTGCATGGAGTACTCGCATTTTTTCAGGGTACGAGTACGCACATACATAAACATATATATAATATATATATATATATATTATATATATATAAATATATATGTTATTAAAAGTTGTGAAATATTTTCATTATCTCTGAAATTTATTCAGTAATGATTTTAGTTTTTCCCTAAAATGTTACATTGGAAACCAAATTGAAGTCTATTTATTCAATGCAGATGGGTCTGAAAGTTTTAGATAACTTTAAGTTGGAGACAAAATCTGAATCCTTTGCTCAACGGGTTTTCTCCATTAATGTTTTATTTTCTTGTCTTTATGCAGATAATTTTTTTATGAAATAAGTTTAAAAATTCTGCTAAATTCTGTTAAGAATGTGAGGCAATCAAAAAATGGCAAAAAAAAGTGTTCTGACGACTTATAAACTCCGATATTTAGAAACATTTATATTTTTATGGCGTAGGAAATAAGGGTTACCTATTTTATAAATGTTATTCGGAATCATAGTTTGTCATTAAAAAATATAGCTAAAAGTAGAATGTTTTAATGCAATATTTAACTTTGAAAATCCTTAATAACGAAAATATTTGTGGCTGTATTGCCACCTTTTTAAAACGTTAAATTCCGTAAACTTATCTTTCTTTAAAGTACTTGAAACTCTCTAACAACTTAAATAATTAGGGTGTCAATAATGTATTTTTTTTTATTTCCGTTCATTACAATTTGACTTGGGTAGAATACTGTGACGGAAATTTCAAATACGAAGGACAGACAAAAGAAGTTGTAGCGTGATGGAAAGAATTGTAATTATTGAGGACTAAATAAACGGTGAGTAAATTCCTGACGATTAAGAGCCCAAAGGAAAAAAATCTTGGGAGTTTTATTTAGCAATCCAGTGATCGGACTCGAAAGATTTGGTAAATCATCGAGACTACGAAAACATTACAGCTACGAGAAGCTATGGAAGCAAATGGCATCGATTTGAGCCAATATGAATTCCGTATTGAGGACGAAGAGACATCCATGAAAGGAATGCAGAAGGAAGAAGCTGTTGAAACTGCGAAAGATTCAGAGCAGTCAGCAACTAAGGTTAAAGAAAAGTCATTTACGAGTATGGACATGAACATGTTATTGGCCGCAATTTCGCAAATGAATGCCAACATTACAAAAGATTTATCACAAATGAATGCAAACATTTCAGAGATGCCAAGATGCTGGAGAAGTTCGATTAACAGGATGCCAACATGTTACAAATGAATGCCCACATTTCAGCACAAATACAACACCAGGAAGCACGTATTTTATCCTGGCCCATACTGCTTCAAGAGATCGTTGTAAAAAATCCACAAAACTCAAATAGAGACAGGACAAAATCGAGGGGGGATAAGACAAAATACAGGAGCTAATTGAGAACAAAGTCAACGAATTGGAAGGCAAAACAAATAGAGAAGGTCGTGTCCACGATTTGCTTTTGAATCGTCTAACCATTTCGAGCAGCACCCCTGGATAAAAGCATAATCCTTTGACGGTGCAATCCCTTTCCAGATCTTTAAGCTACAGTCCGAAAAGACGGCTATAGCAAATAACTGGAGCATGGAGGAGAAATCAGCTGCACTATTCATTGAATTGAACGGAACTGCATCAGAAATTTTGCAGATAATTTCTGCATATGAGAGAGATGACTATGAGGCACTAATGCGAGCCGTGGAAAGGCAATATGATAGCGAGCATAGAAGACAAATCTCTCAGATGAAATTAGAGAACCGCGAGACCCTGCAGGAATTGCCTTTGAGGTTGAGAATCTAGCTCATTTTGGCTATGGAGATAATCTTAGAGAATACCTCGAGAGGATAAGAACTCAGAGATTTATCAACGGAATAAGGGACAAGTATAGCAAGCGAGAGACGTATGCGAATCCAAAACCAACATTTGCTGAGGCTGTCTTGTATGCTCAGACATAGGAAATGACCGCGCTCTTGTGCAGACCAGCGTACAAGGCGAATTGTGCGAAATTGGAAAGTCCAGATAAAAGGAATTTAGGAAATGTCGAAAACCGACACAGAACACTTCGCCCGCGACTATAATATGGGATCCACGAGACAAATCGATAACAAGGCGAACAACGTTACTATCAATAGATATGTGGATGGACTTGAGCGAGTACGAACTGTGGATAAGGGGCACGTCAAACTCCATCATTCAATCCGACTTGATCACCAAGGGAATTGGTCTATTGCACGAAGCTAGGTTGACAACAGTAACTGGTGAGGACACCAGGGTTCTGGGAAAAGCTACGTGTAAAGTCACCATCGGGAATATGACAGCGGTACATGAGTTTATAGTAACGGAAATCGAAGATGAAGTTATAGTTGGCGTGAACTTTCTCCTTGGTCAAGGAATGAAGGTCGACCGAAAAGAAAAGAGTGATGTAGAACGGAAATATGAAAGTACCGCTAAGTATTGGCCACAATCTTGCATATAACGGAAGGGAAATACGTACGGAAATGGCAAGATGTCTCGTGCCCTAATGAAGAAGTTGAGAGAGGTAAGTAAAACTGTTGAGCAAACGCGCTTAGGTTATGAGCAGCAAGATAAAAGGATATATCAAGGCGAAGAATTCTGAAAGATTTGAAAAAGGAGATTTTGTAATGCTGCACGATTCTCCTCGGAAGAAAAGCTTGCACTGCAAGCAGGAAGGTGCGTACAAAGTAATCGAACGAATAAATAACACGGAGTATCGAATCCAGACCACAAGCAAACGAATAATCATTCTATTCTTCAGCGCATGAACAGAATGTTTGGGTCATCCTTAGGTAAAAAAATAGCGGCAATCTAGTGATAAGACTCGAAGGGTTTGGGAAACCATCGAGGGTAGTTACGAAAAACGTTACAATACAATATTGAAATGCATATGAACTAATTAATTACTAAAAATATAACAACGACGGATTTTCCATTTCAGAATCAGCAGGAAAATGCTCCATAGACAAGAAATATCTCAATGCTTAATGTTTTTGGTTTATTGCACGTGTTTAACGAATTTTCCAATAAATTCAACAACTGATGCGGACAATGGAATGAGATATGTAAAATATCTCCCACATCAGTTAATTGATATTCATATTCCTTATTTGGTTGGTACAAATGTGAACTTTGGAAATTACGCAAAGCTACAACATGTCAATCAATATGCATGTTTGTTTGGGGTAGTCCGACACATGCCAAGCAAGTAGTCGCTGCGAATATTGTGATAAGTAATGGAAAAGCTGCAGATAATTGTAAAATTAAAGAAAAAGCTTTGACATCAAACACGTTTTATTCCTTGTTCACGTGATTTAAAAAGTTGTAAAAAAAAGAGCGCGATTTATTGTTGTTTTTATTTTCGGTTTTATTTTTGCATTTCTTGTTTTTCCATTTAATTGCTTACAAAAATTGAGAAGAATTCACAACACTAATTCAAAATTAGCGTCAAAGTTTCATTGTCAATATTAACTGGAATTCGTGTCTGTTGAATACCAAATTTCAAGGGTGATCCATTTTAAGGTTCCCTAATTTTTTAAAGAAAAAAACACAAAAAGTTCAAATTTAATGGGGAATGTTTATTATCGCTCGATGGAGCATTCGTTGGCATTTATTTTTTGAAGATTATCTATTTCATATGGTGGTCGCGGCTACGTCTCAGATGGTCCATCCGTTGAGTCAAATTTTTGATCACCCGTTCGAGCATTTCGACTAGTGACTGGCGAATGACACGCCTGACGTTTTGCTCCATGACCTGAATCGAAGCGAGATTGTCCGCATAGACTTTAGATTTTACATATCATCACAGGAAAAAGTCTAACGGTGTGATATCACACGATCTTGATAGCTAATCGACCGGCCCAAAACGTAAAATTATCTGCTCACCGGAACTGGGAAGCTGTATTTTGTACGCTTTCAATTTAAGATATCGACGTAAAATGCGCCAAGTCGTTCCATACGTCAGTCCGAGTTGCTGCGGCCGCTATATTTTCTTCACTGCTATTTGGTCGAATATTGTCCAATAATGAATGCTGGGTCTCAAGATGGGTGATGGTGTGCGAATAGTAAGCTCAGTAGGTAGATTATGTTGACCCTAAGTTGAGCGAAGCTCCCGAAACACATTCTTTAGAGAACGTGAATTTTCGTAAAAAAGTTGAATGATTTGTAAACGTTATCCAGGCGTAAGTCTTTCGATGATGAAATGCCAAACAATACTGAACACAAATAACATTACAGCTTGACACGACTCATGCGTGATCTGTCAAAAAAGCTTATTGAAAAAAGTACCTCTAATTGGATCACCTTTTAGTATTCCGATTTGAGAATTTTCAGCACCAATGCAGCTGTATGGTACCAAATTTCACGCTTCTAGATGCTGTTTTGGCGGAATTTCGACGAAGAACTTTGCTCATATATGAGCAAATCAGTTGTGTGGAGGCTATCTGATATAGTATTCCGATTTTGCTTATTTTCAATAACACTGTGAAATTGTGTGGAATACCAAATTTCACGCTTCTATGTGCTGGTTTAACTGAGTTTTGACCAAAGCAGCACCTCCGAACAAATCGGTTTATGGGAGATATATATTATAGTTGTCCAATTTCGATGAATTTCTGAACCAATGTCCAATTCATCCAGGAGTTTAAGTACTTTTTTGACAGATTTATGACCAAAAAATTTAAATCTGAAAAATAGGTCTACATATAGTCGTCGGATCTGGCCTGTTCTGACAAATGATCGTTTAAATATATACATAGGTGCTTCCAGCCTACCAGGTTTAGTTGAAATATCTCAAAAACTCATTGACTAGCTTGCGTTCAAACAGAAAGACAACATACAGACAGACATGGCTAAATCACCTCAGCTCGGTATAAATTTCGCTGTGTTTATCTCTTCTCTTTCTGGTACTTACATACTTCGGACCTACGTTAAGATACTATTTCTTATACATGAAAGGTATATCAAAACGCATTTCCTCAGAACTGAAACAAAATGAAAAATCAAAAAAGAAAAAACCTTTCATGCAGAGCTCCATGGTGTTGGATTTACGTTAGTGATAGTCGGGGCCAGTGTCCAGAGGGTCAAATTTTGTAGAGCAGTAAAATTTGGTAAGTAAACAAATTCTTTTATTGTTATCAAAATTAATTAATATAATTTTTCAATTCTTTCAATTAATCAATTATTATTTACTCAATTACAAAATTTTGTAAATTAAGTAAAAATTAATAATTGAAATAATTTAATTAAATCATTTCCTTGAAGATTTGAGATTGTGATATTTGATTTTTTTATTTTAACTATTATTTTTATTAATTAAAACTTTATTTATTGTAAGATATTACGAGTCAAGCTCAAGAGTGTAAGATTTATAGTTCTAAGAAAAAGCTATATAATTTTGATTGAAATTTCAGTGACGTAGTGTCATTTTTTATGGATTCTGTAATATCTCCATAAATTTCCGAAACATTACTGTTGACTTGTCACTTTCACATCTTTAGCGGTGACTCGCATTAGTTTGCTACATTCAATTGTTTGTGTGTGTGAGTGTGTCGAATGAAGGCATTCAATTGCCATTTCATGAGTGAATGCGGCAAGAGACTGCCTTGGATACATTTTCCATACGGTTGGATTGACAACTGCGAAATTGTGGCATGTTGTTACCTGCGTTACCTATTGTCCTGTGGCCTATACAGTTCGATGCATTGCGGATGTACGGGTACTTTTCGTTAATGACCAATGGGCGGCGGAGATAAGACTGAATACGAATTAGTGTGCATGATGAAAGTGGTGAAGGAAAAGCTCAACAAAATACACACGAATACATTTGTATGTATGCATGTGCGTGAATGCACATATGGACATATGGAATTTACATATGCAAATTATATGAAAGGCTCTCGGAAAAACTTCATATAAAAACTGAAATATGAAAGGTGATATGTAAGACATAAACATATATAAATACATATGTGCTATTACAAATGGGAATTGTGCAAGCCTACTTTTGGTGTGAAAATGAGTTGCTTACAGTTTTATGCCATTTTGGTTTCTACTTTTGGTCATAAACACTTTTATTTTAACATTTGAACTTATTTGCTGAATCTGCTTCTACATCGGAAGCCTCACAATAAGTTACCAAATCTTAAAAATCAAAATTTACATACAAAAGTCCATTAGCAGGAATGGGTTGCTGTCTTGACGTTGCTCTTTATAAATCTGATAAATCACTCCTGAGGGGCGTATGACTTGCTGCATCTTATCTTAAATATCTTATTTGATAGTGCGCATATTTAGATGTCTATGGATATTTTCTTTACGCATGCACCATGGTGCGTCCGTTATTATTCTTAACGCTTTGGATTGAAATCTTTATATTATATCTATATTCGTCGCGCAAGCTGTGCCCAATAACTGGATTCCATACATCCATAGGGGTCTTATAGTCGCATTATAAAGAAGAGCTTTGTTTTCAAGGCTGAGCCCAGATCTCTTGCTTAACAGCCAATAAAAACTGGCAAATTTAGGCTTCCACTGGTTCTTTTTGGCAAGGATGTGTCGTCTTCAAGTTAATCGTCTATCCAAACGATATGCAATGGGGATAAGTACATTGTTGAGTTTGACGATTGGGCGCGTTTTTGGCTTTATGCAAAAGTGATGTTTTCTCATTTATTTCCATAGATCTTTAGGCGTTTTTTGCTGCCATTTTTCAATTAGTTTAAGTTCAAGATGTGGTTCCAACACTTTCTGGCTGCAATGGGGCATTTCTGATGACTTATTATAGCAGTATCAAACGCAGAAATTTGACATGGTTACTTTGTCACTTTTAAGCCCAAGAACACTACCCCGCGGAACCCTTGCCGTGATTACATACACCTCTTTTATATATTCATTTCCTTTTGCAGTGAATCGCCTGTTGGACATGGAGGTTTCAAGGATTTTCAAGGAACGTGTTAGGTAAAGATTGTATAATTAAAACCATCAGGCCCCACCTTGTCAAAAGCTTGAGCCTGTGCTACACGAATTAGTTCGTTTTCATGGAGAAAAGAATAAATTTTTGATAGCAACACTTTTTTAAAAAGTTTGGAAAGGAAAGGCAACAGGCTGATAGTATATAATGACGGCATGGTTGCGCTATGCCTGGTCTAGTTATCATAATTATCTGTGACTCTTTGTATATAAATGTAGGCGTATCATTTGAAATCTTTGCTAGAAACGGTATGTCTTGGAACATTTTGATTTAGTGCATTATCTAAAACGGTATTTGTTTGGAATACTGTACTGATGTGCTCTGTAAAACAAGTCCTATTTTCTTTTCTAGTTTCGTCCAAGGATCCGTTACGTAGACTCAACCGTGCTTCAGTATTTGCTGGTGGCTTGAGATTGTTTCCAGCTTTCCAAAGCGACTTTTTAGTGGAAACGTTGGGAGACAAAGACGTTACTAGTTTTTTCATATTTTTCTCTGCTTCGTGTCTTAATGCCGTTTTCTGCATCTTAAGTTGGCATAGGGAAATCAGTAGGCTTACTATTCGCGACACAAACATCGTTTATGTTCGGTGTTTTCTGCTTTTTTGTTGCTATAGTTGCGGTTGTTGCTAGCACACTGTTAAATACAAGTATTTCATTTCCAATATCAATTTATCTTTCCATTTTAGGATTGGTCTGTATATGCTGCCTACGCTTTTTTATTTTTATGCCAGTTGGTCCCGAATGTAGTGAGTCGAGAAGCATTCGTTCACTTTCAATTGGTTGTTCATTCAACTTAATAGTTATTGAGCCATAAAAACTGTTGCTCCTTCAAATCAATGAAGAGAACGCTCTGTCACTGAAAACTTATTGTACGATGTCTGCTAGCTTTAAATATTAATTTACCACGGTTTGTGTGTGCATGTTTTTTTTTAGTAAAATTTTCTGTTAGTCTTTTCAAGTGCTTTGAAGACCAAATTCTGCAGTTACTAGGAAACGTGTGCAGAATAAATAAATAAATAATATGTTTTGCCATGACCTTGATATAAAGTTATTGAATAAAATAGCTTATACATAACTTTAAATGGTATACTTCTATGTATGCAACATTGAAAACGGCTTTACCAAAAAATTTAAACCCTCTTACACACAGATATCCACTTAGGTATAAATGAACAGAAAAATTCTTGATGTACCACACAAAATGTCCTATATTTTCATTTATAATTTATCACGACATCTGTGCGGAAGTTGTGGGGATTACGTGCTGTGCATAGAAATAGTGAAGAACGAAATTGTTTCGTTTTCTTCATATATTAATGAAACTATGTAAGTGCATTAGGGTAAACGTATCCGAGTACTATATCAAGTTGTTTGAGCTGGCAGAGAATCATAATATTCATGTGATAGACATTTTATTTTTGACTACCTCGGGATCTTAATTTCGAATATATAAATTATTTGTCGGAAAAACCTAGCAGACAGTACTTGATCGAACTCGGTTCTGAAGATTTCTTATTTAAAGACTCAAGTGGAAAAATACATATTTATATAAATGTATATATTGCAAAATTAAGAATTTTAATAAAATATTTGGTTAGAATTATTTTTAGAATTGTTTTGAATAAACCTGACACCCACAATGCCTGTAGTTTAGATCGAGTGTCTTCTACAATAAATAACAGCCGTTTATATATATAATACTCAAATTCACCTGAGTTTGGTCCTTCTATGATACAAATTTTATTAAGATAATTTTTTTTTAGTATTTATAATATATTTTATGAGGTTAAGACCAAATTGCAAATTTCATAATGCAAAGAAACCCGTTTCAGCAATTCAATTTATACAACAGAAATAATACTCTTTTTTTATTTGTTTACTTTTATTTTTCTTTAAAAAGAGACAGTCGGGTCATTTAGACGTCTGCGATACGGCAATATTTTTTCCTATAATTGTTTTTATGTTTAAAACCGTAGATTTAGGGCATACTCAAGAAGAAAGGGGACACCTTAATGTATATGTTGGTAAGCATTATATGTTAGACAAAACGAAATATTGAGAGCATTTAATGATGTAAATCTTGAGCATTTATGTAAAGTACACACTTTACTTTCTCATAATAGATAGTCAAGATATCTGTTAATATCTTTTGCAATCACATAAATCATTCAATTAATGTATGTTTGTATGTATGTATGTATGTATGTGTGTATGTGGCTTCAATATATTTTGATGTGTAAAAGGAAAATGTTAATAAAACTCTTTGTTTGTAGTTATGTAAATTAACATTCTTTGTGTGGATTTTAACCTAATTTATATAATAAATAATAGTATATAGTTTAGCATCATAAGAAGCACTTAATTAAATGTATATGATATAATTTATTACTAGACTAGCTATCGTTGATCCGTTTTATACCTTTCATCTACAAGAAATGGTATATTAACTTTGCTACGAAGTATGTAAGAGACAGAAAGCGAAGAGATACACCCACCAACATTTATACCGACCGTTTCAGAAAGTTGAGATAGTTGATTTAGCCGCGTCCGTCTGCCCGTCCGCCTGTTTGAACGGAAACTGGTCCCTCAATTTTTGAGATATTTCAACTAAACAACCGATATTTCAAATTTGAAATTTTTAATCATAAATCCAGTAGAAAAGCATCTACGAGTTTAAAATTCGGTATCATACACACGTAACTTCAAATAAATATTGGTACGTTGAGTCAAAAATATATCAAAAAAGCATTTACGAGCATTATATTTGGATTTCAAAATTTTCAATCAATTTGATAGGTTCGTGAAAGGTATGGCGACTTCGGCATGACCGAAGATATTCCTTCTTTCTTGTATAATAATGTCCTAACTAACTTTACCATAAAACTAAGAGCATCTACTTGTAAAGGAGATTAAGTTCGAGTGAACTACTCTAAGTCGGTCAGAGGTAAAGTTGTTATGGTAATTAAGTACTTGAAAAACACTGTATTAAATGAGTTCCTTAGTGATTTGCAAACTAAGAACATTGGCATATTTAACAAAACCCAGACAGAATCACAGTATATTAACCATAATTTTCCCCACATTACCTGTATTGGGTTTATAAAACAACAAAGTAAATCAAAAATAATTTGTTTTGTATTTTATAAAAATTCTTTTATTGTACAGTAGGCTATTTAAAAAGAAAAAAGAGGAAAACTTCTTACATATTATTTTTATTTACAAAAATCACATTTGCTCAAGCAAAAATTTTCTATTATTGTGAAATGTATAAAAATTAAAAAATTTCTCCATATAATTGTCATATACTAAAGAGTAGTGAGCTTTGAATATGAATCAAAGGATATAAAAAATAATAAATTTTAATGGAATACCAAACTCAGGTAGGCACCAAGGAGGTAATCTGGTGACAGATGCCAGAGCATACTTGGAGATAGTGAACCCCAAACCCTAATTAATGACGATGGTACAGAAGTTCGATCACTCGACTATAATAAAGTTTAAAAAGCGATTGCTTGCTTAAAGCATTAGAAAAATGTGGGAACTTACGGCTAACCGGGAAGCTATTCAAATTCGGCGGAGAAGAATTGACAAGGTGCGTGCATAAACTATTCACAATGCGACAAATCTTGTAGAAGGCTCGAGAAAAAAGAATCGATACACACCACCTTTTCATCGATTTTAAAACTGCCTTCGACAGCATGACAATTAGCTTCCTCTATTCCGTTATGGCTGAATTTGATATCCCTACAAAGCTCATATGACAATGTAAACTGACCCTAGATAAGCTCAATTAGTTCTAAGTTCTGTTTTCTCTAGGTTAGACAAAGAAGCGAAACGAATGGGTCTAGTGACTGAGGTCAAGACGAAATATCTCCTATCAGATAATTTCATCTATCTAGGAACCAGAATTCGCAACACTAACAATGGCAGCCTTGAAATCCAACTCAAAATCATTATTGTCAACAAGTGCTACTTTGGACTGTGTAGGTAATTGAAAAGTAAAGTCTTCTAGTTTATTCGGCTTTAGGAGTTTTCGAGAGAAGTTTTGCGGAACGATGAGCTGTACGAGTAAAACGGCAACCGTGACTTGTTCAGAGCATTAAGAGACAGCGGATAGTTTAAGTCGCCCGAATGGATAAAAGCACTCCAATCTTGAAAGTATTCGATGGAGTACCCGCTGGTGGGAGCAGAGGGAAGATCAGGTGGAGAGCGACCTGGTTTCACTTTCTACTTCCAACTGGTGCCAAACAGCGAAAAGAAGGAACGAGTGGAGCGCTCTTCGACATTTATTTTATTTTAAGCAAAACGAATTATTTGGATATTTAAGCTTGAATTCTCATTTCAAACATCTTTTAAGGTTGGCTAATATTGATATTAAGTTAACTGTAGGATAACTCCGGTATAAATTTTTGTTCATATTTCTGAATAATGTAAAATTTTAATTATTTAATATGCAAGATGGATGGGGATAAGTTAAAAAAAAGCGGGAGAATGCAAAAAAATGATTAGTCCTGATTTTCTCTTTATTGTACAAAAGGGTAGTGATCTGAGAAGTCTTTTGTAGAAACTAATGTTTGAAACAAGTTTTTGTGAGGTCTATCAAATGGCTATTTGTAATTTAATTTAATTTATTTAAATAAAATCTTAACACTCCGTAACCTTATTTCCTCAGCTTAACTGAATCCTGTTTTACATACATGCCAAATATTGATTTATATGGAAAAGCAATACCATAAAAAAATTACTTGCTCTAATGCTCATAAGTATATAAATATTTATGAGTTTACTTTGATTAAAAAAACCATAAGCCGTTGGTCCTTAGCAACTGTTAATATATTCGTTGTCGTGGATATTTAAGGTTTTATTTATCTGTGATGCATAAATTATTCAGTATTTGAATTTTTGTGAGTTAATTGAATTATTCCCGCAAAGACAACGATAAGCTTGATAAATTTTTGATTAAAAAATAACATATGCGTCTATAATTACATACATACTTATATACCCGTATAAGTATTTATTTCCACTGATGGGCTTTCCTATATATCCTTATATACATATGTATGCATATATAAGAATATAATAAGAACTTGTTTTTTTTTGTTTTTAATGATCTTATTATAAATAAATTTTTTGAATGATCTTATTATAAATAGCTAAAATTAAAAATGCTCGGAAATTCGTGCACAAAAGGACACATATTGGCCGCAACTTAAACGAGATTTAACATTGTCTCTAATATTTCTTTTACCTTTAACAATTTGTTGAATAAATTACGCCCTTAACATCTTGTCATAGATTTTAAATTATCTGCAAGTATATATATAATATTAATTTTTTATTTTTATATATTATTAGTGCCTTTTCTGCCTTTGCATGCTTTTCAGAAAGCTTTTTAGACTTTGGTGATCACAACCCCTTTGACTCCTGTGTATACATGTACATCCTTGCGTATATGTACATATGTATACAAGTGTGGATGTGTTTGTGCTTGGAGAAGTGTATTTAACAGAACAATGTTGTATAAATGTAAAATCAGCATTTAACTTCGCAGTCGCGCACAACACATTTCCATTTATAAATTTACAAATGTAAACATTACATTGCATACCTACATGTGTATATACATATGCATGTAACAATACCGGTTGGTACTTCTTTATTTATGCGTACTATTTTATGCTGCTGCTGCATATGCTACGATATCGTCACGCCTCACCAGCCATCGATCGTAACCGCTGTTGTGGCCACATTCCCCATGCGCCACAAACGTTCCGCTTACCTTCATCCTCTTCGGGCTGTAACCAAGCAATGCTAGCACAATTGGTAATTAATGCGCCAATGCGAATGAAAATGAGGAAAAGCTGAAACCAAACTTGACTGTGGAATCCACATATGCAGATATGCGGACACTCAAAATCATACATATAGGTATGTAACATACATGCATACATATGCAGAGTAAGAATCCGAATAACAGCCCATAGACAGGCCTATTGGGTTCTTACATAGTAGGATACGTGTAGACATACGTGTGTTTGTAAACGTTAATTAATGGGGATCAAATTAAATTAAAGTCGATAATCACAATTGTCACAAGGGCGACCTTTCCTAAAAAACGTAATGTGGTATTAAGGCAAGCTTTTTATTGAATATGAATCGAGTGTTGTGTAGCGTTCTCATCAGCAGCAAATTCTAAGCTGCTTTTACTATGAGCTTTGTTTTTATTCCATTCACCCAGTATCAAGGAATGCCAACCTCAAGTTTACCACCGTTAGGAGAAATGGCTCGACGTTGCTTTTTAGCAGGCTGATTTGTCTCATCTCTACAGAGGGGTTTGACTTGTTGTGGAGGCTAAGGTGGTAGCCAAAGGGTTCGCATGGTTACGTAGTTTTGTTATGTATTTTTCTGTGTCGATTTCTATCCGTTCTTTGATGGAGCATATGCTCAAATCTCTATGGATATTTTCATTGCGCATGCACCCGTTACTGTTCTCAAAGTTTTATATTCAATCCAATGTATTACATGTATCGTTAAGGCTAAATCCAGGCTTCTTGTTTAAGAGCCAATATAAACTGTAAGATTTGAGCTTAAGCTGCAGCTTTTTTAGCTGAAATGTGTCGTCTCTAAGTTAAACGTTTGTCTGAAAAAGTGTTATGTGAGGTATGCAATTTCTTATGCTTGCGGCATAGGCAGATTGTTGAGCTTGACAGTTGGGCACGTTTTAGGTTTCAATGTAAAAGTGATGTGTTTGCACTTATAGTCATAAACTTTTATGAGCCATTTTGCTAGCTATTCTTAAATTAGTTTAAGGTGTTGCTCTAACACTTTAATGACTGTAATGGAGCATTTATGCCGACTTATTATAGCAGTATCCTCCGCAAAAGTTGACGTGATTACTTTGTGTCTTCTAGGAATATATGCGGTGAAGAGTATATACAATATTGTTCCAAGAAACTACCTTGAGGAACACCAGCCATGATTGGTTCCTCTGTTACGCGTTTGTTTACTTTTACAGTGGCTAAGTAGGATTCAAGGATGTTGTGGAATTTGTTAGGAAATTGTTGTTTAGTTCTATGAATTAGACCGTCACTTTGCCAAATGCTTGAGCCACATCAAGAAAAGTCGCCGAGCAATACTTTCTGAATTCGAAAGCTGGTTCCATTATTTATGCGATTTACTTGTTCAATTGTGCCATAAACCTTCCCCAAACCTTTCTCTCCTAGTGTCATTTCATTGGATCTCGACATCATCCACGATTCTGTATCATACCAAGACGGGAATATTGAGCGGCTTGTAGTTTGATTTTGATTCGTCGAGGACTTTAGATTTCAATTTCTTACTCAGTCCAAAGTAGCGCTTGTTGGCAAGTGATTCTGAGTTCGATTTCAAGGTTGACCTTTTTGGTGCTGACAACCTACAACAAGACAGTCTGGAGAATGCACAAATAACAGTGCAGTTGTAAAATATTGTACCTTGCCTATTTAGCTTTGCATCCCTTATTGCTTTTTTCGAGCATTTAGTTGAAGAAATCACACGAAAAAGGGTCACTCTGTCTGAAACATCGCTTAGTATCGAACGGGTCGGAGAGTTTCTTCCCGATTCTGAATGAACTTTTGATATTGTCCTGCGTAATGAGTTTTTTTTGTGGATCTAGGACTTCATAATCTACTTTTTTTAGATACAGATGTTTCGCCAGAAACATGGAACATTATAGAAATACCGTGTGAGGTGCCCTGCAAAACAAGTTGGCTTTTCTTTTTCAGTTCTGACCCAGAACTCGACACATCATCTAAACGGCATTTCAATATTTACTGGTACTTGAGATTTTTGCTAACTTTCCATAGCGATTTTTTAGTAGAAACTATGTACCCGCATAACTCGTGAATGGCGAACCCATTTTATTAAAATTTGGTGCATAGATTATTTCTTCTTCCGAAAAGTGAACTTGGAACCCACTTATTCAAAAAAATAGTAGTTATTCGATTTACATGAAACTTGGTACATAGGCAGTTTTTCTCTTAGGTTAGCATGGGAACCACTTATTCCAAAAAGTGGACCTGGATGTGGACCAATCTGATCCACAAAAATATTATTTAAGCTTCCAATGTACCATTGACCAGGAAATAATTTCAATTTGCTCAAAGTATAAATAATACTTTCTTCTCATTAAAAACAATAATACACTATAATAACACATTTGATATTTTGAATTAGATGATGCTTAATTAGAGTTTTATGGCCCTTTGTGTAAATACAGAAAGCCACAACAACGTGCGGCCCGCTCTGCGAGGATCTGACAAAAATCCTTCAATAGCGGCTTAAAACTGTAGGTGCCTGAATTTGAAGAAAAAATGCACACGACCCATCGTAGGAGTAATTCTGCCGACATTTTACATACACATACATATATAAATATGAGCAGATCTCTTAGTTCTCGCAAAGTACACATTTGGTTCAGCTTTGGTGCTTTGTTATTTTAAAAAGCGATTAAGCTTTTACCTGGGAAATCGAGTTTTTTCAAAAATTTATCACCATCACTTAAACGCGTAAAATAATAATAACCGAATGAAATTAAATTATTTTTACGAAGATAATCTGCATTCATTTGTATATTCAATGTTACGTAAAAATGCAAAAAATATAAATTTATATAAATTACGAGACAATTGTTTAAAACTTGAACAAGTTGGGTAAATAACAAAGGTACATTATTAACACTTGGAGATATGTATGCCAGGCTGCCGCGATGCGAAACAGTACAAGTTGTATGTGTATATATCTATCCACTGTAACGCATATGCTAACACTGACCTTCACTAAAACGGCCAATAGCAGATGGCTCAATGAAGCCATGCATAACGTGTCAATGCAGATTTGGCCAGCGTTAGACACTAATTGGTCAAGATATTTTACTCCATCTGCATTACGCCGTCATAATAACAGAATATTGTTTAATGGGACGTCATAGTCATTCATAAGAGTTGCCAAATAGTTCGCACATTTGAAAAGGTGACAGGGTCTTAGGCGTCACAATAGGCCAACAGACTTTTACATTTCAGTTGGAACCAGATAAGCTCATTATAAGCTCAAGCGAAATTTCAAATCTGTCTTTGCAAGTCAAGGATCTACTAAGAAAGCTATGGTGGAGTGAATGTCTCTAAGTTATACAAAACGTGGGATACAATGTGATGTGACCAAATCATTGATCACAAATTTTCAGGATCGTAAAATCAGTGTCGTCGAGATCTAATGAATTTCTAGTTATAATTACTCACTTTAAGAGATTTTCCGGCTTAAGTAATCTAGACTTTTGGACTATACACATTACACATTAGTACTCCTAATCTGAAGAAAATTCTTTTCATAACTACCGCTTCGATGATTTGCTCTGACTTCAAAAGTTTATATATTTTTATTTATAACTCTCTCATTTTAACTTTTCTATTAAAAATTCCTCTTGAATCTGATTTTCAGAGGTTAAGTAACGTTAAAGTCAATCTTTCATAAATACTCATATCGATAGCCATCAACTAAGAAAAAGTTAATTGCAAGTATAATTATAAAGGGTTATCCATTTAGTTGTTTCAAAAGTTCAGGGCTGTATTTTGAAATCTCTTAGACTTAACTGTCAAACCAAGCAAATTTTGCTTTAGTTAAAAGCCAGCCATTTATGAAAATGGATTGCTTAAAAACCGCACAATGCGCTACTACAAAAATGGTGATTCCAACATTGCCACGTTTTGTGCTTTAAGGTCGCTATGAACCTCTAGCGAAAAAAACTCATATATTTCGTGGATGGAAAAATGTAGTTAAATAATCAGTAGAAAATGGAGTTTTTTCCGTTCGAAGTGCGTACTGCTTCGTAAAAAAATTTTCGAGCATCGTTTTTTGCATTTTATATGGAGTTTTTGGTTTTCGCAAGAACTGCATACCGACCTTTAAGAGGAGATTATGTGCACATATCCGTCCAACTACTATAGCAATTGGTACAATTTTGAAGAAATTTGAAGAGACTAGCTCGGTTACAGATATTTTAAGGTCTTTGCATAATAGCATTGCTCGTTCCACCTCAAATGTCGTTGCTGTAAGTGAAAATGTCGCCGAAGGCCCGAATGTGTCTATTTCTCGAGGGTTTTAAGAACTGGAACTTTTGTACGGCACATTATGGCATTTTTTACCCTTGGATTTGCACTTAAATCTATATAAAGTCCAGCTCACACAACAACTGAAAAAAGTTGACCATTCATAACGCCGCAGTTACGTCGATTGGGTACTTGAAAAATAAGCAACAAAATTTTCTTCAGCGGCGAGGCAAATTTCTCACTCGGTGGATACGTAAATAACCAAAATTGTCGCATTTGTATCTCCAAGAATCATTAAAAAAACTTACTGTCTGGTACGCTCTTTGATTCGGCAATCGGACCTTACTTCTTTGACAACGATAACGGCGAGACTGCCACTGTCAATTCGGGGCGTTATGGTCATATGATAACCGACCTTTTTTGGCCTAAAATTGAAGAAAACCATTTGGAAAATATGTGGTCCAAAAATATGGTACCATATGCCACACAACACGAGCGAAAATTACTTTATTGCGAGAGAAATTTCCCAGCCGCTTAATCCCTCGTTTTGGAGATGTGAATTGGGCACCAAAATCGTGCGTTTTGACACCGTTGGGTTCCTTTATGGCCACGCAAAAGATCGTGTTTATGCGGATAAACCTTTAACTCGTAATCACTTGAAAACCAACATTCGTCAAGGCTAAGACACCGCCCAATATGTGCTAACAAGTAGTTGAAATTTACCTGAAACCGATCGAAGTATGCAAAAATTCACAAGGCGGTCATTTGAATTATTTAGTGTTTCACTTATAATGCCAAGGTTCAAAATGTTTAATAAAAACGGCATTTGTTGAAAAAATTAAAATTTAAATGCATTTTATTTACGTTTATTTTGGAACTGCTAAATTGAGAACCCTGTATAACGTGCTTTAAAACCGCTTACGGCAAATTAGAGTTTCATTCACTGCATAAATAGGACATCGCCACTAACTCTGCCACTCAATATAATTTGGTTTAATGATATACGATTATCTATCATCTATGGGTTATTTAATACACTAATGTTGTCGATTGAGTATTTAATAAATAAAACAGACAGAGTGCGCCTATGTATCCAGCCCTACTCTCAGCCTAAAATACTGATATTTTCAGGGACTTCCCTGAACAGGTATTGCCAAAATTTACTAAAATTGTATTCTCAATATTTGATATAATTTTATTTGGTAAATAAAGTCAATTATTCGTAATACTATTTATTTCATTAACCATTTTTTGGATTAAATTCTTATACGGTTGGATGAACAACAAAAGGTATATTTGTACTTGTACATATGAATATGTATGTTGTAAGGTCACATGGATAACTTTTTAGTCAAGTGTCAGAAAATATTCAAATTAGTGGCCGTGGGTATAGGCAGGAAAAAAGGGGAACGTAAGATGCCAAAATTATTAAACTTTTTAAGTTTTAAAGGAATTTTACTCTTAGAATCTTAACATTTTACCAAAATTTGTGAAAAAACTTTAGGAAATAGAATGCATCTATAAAACTTTGTCATTTTGTGTGTGCACTTAAATCTAAAGCTATTAGTGGCTAATGGCTTAGAGCCACAATTAATTGTTGTCAAATAAACTGATTGACTTCATTATATTTAATATTGTATATATTGGGTTTACTGCAGTTAGGTTACGTATACGCCCTACTACTACTTAAACGTTAAGGGAATGCTGGAATGACTATTGAGATATGTGTGTTATATGCTTTCTTCTTTAAAGTTCTAACAAAATTCGAAATACACTTGTTTTTATGACACAAATGTAGTTTATGCAGTTTGATTTTGTCCATACTCAGAGCCACTTTCTGCGCTGTAAGCATTTTGAGTTTCTGAGTAGTTAAATTATTCATTGCAATGTACAATCAAATTGTATATGTGCTCAGCGAATGGTTTGAATACGATTAAAGCATTGAAAACTTTGGGGCGTTTCTGTTTCTAGAAATGATTGCATATTTATTGACCTCTGTCTGACCTGCATCTAAAGCACTATTCAATTAGTGGCGGTACTACTGTCGCGGTATATTCCCGAAGACATTCAAACAGAAGTGGATTGATCATTCGATCATAAACAGACAATTCTAATATGATCAGTTTGAGCATATCATTGAAATGTTTGTAAATTCAATATATAATTACAAATGTAAGTATGTTTAATTTATTTATTCCAAAAAAATTTCACCATCATTTTAACTTTGCAGTTACCTAACATTTGATTGTATGATTGTCAACATGACCATGACTGTGATGGCTCGATTGCAAAAGTGATAGCATTTAAAATATAATGTATTTTTATATATCTGAGTACAACTTTAATGAAAAACTGGAAAAGTATGTAGGAATGATTAGCATGTTTACTGCCTGAACTAAATTATACCCGAAAATTAGTAAAACTCTTAACCAATTTCTAATAGATTTGATTCTACAAAAATGCGTTTCTAAAACATATTTTTGATTATAACCGTTGAGCTGAGCGGTCGATAATTCTCTTTTTGGTTTTGCAGTCTGATATTTCTCATTGTCGAAAAAACATTTATTCAAAACATTATTCAAGTCGTTTCAATTTCACCAAAATATTCTCCAACAACTTCTACCATAATTTTTTATAATTGTTTTTTGATCACTAATTATTTTACAGATATTTTTTATATGGGAATCAACATACCTAATATAATAAAATACCTATTCTCAAAATACATTTTCAAATTTACAAAACTTCGTTAATGGGTGCATGGGAAGTGCGTGAAACAGAAAATGTGAAGAGTATAGTCCTAATTTTATGAATTTATTTACAGTAGGCTATTTAATAAATATAAATTTATAAGCACGCACAAAAAAAAAAGAACAAAACTTCAAATAATTTCAACACAATGTAATTAAGGTGTCTTAATCAAATCAAATAAATTAAAACTAATTTAATTTAAATTAAAATAAATAAAATTATAGTTAAACAAATAAAACAAAATACTGAAAATTAAAATCGTATAATAAAATAATGTGTTATAAAAGAAAATTATATTATATATATATTTGGCGCTTTGTAACTGCCGAAGCGATTTTCGGCCGAAAATAAAAGAAAATTATATTATATTAAAACCAAAGAAGAATTGCTTATTAATGGTCTTGCCGAAATCCCTACACCATTCCTGATCATATCAAATTTTTAGTGTCAATATTTATTTCAAGTTATGTGTAGAGTACCGAATTTCACGTTTTTTGGCAGGTTTTTGATGGGGCTATATGATTAGTATTTTACAAATATACACCCGCATACATTGCGTCCAGAGACGGACTGACAAACGGACTTGGCTAAATCAACTTGGTTCATTCCGATACTTACATACCTCGGACCAAACTTAATATATTATTTCAAGTACATGAAAGGTACTAAACAGGATAAAATAATGAAATAAAACAAAATAAAATAATACTAAAAAGTATGAGAAAAACAAAAAAAAATTAAATTAAATTAAAATTTAAAATAATTAAATTAAATTAAATTAAGTTTACATAAATTATTAAGATATTATATATACAATAAAATAAACTAAATGAAAATCAAAAAGTTAGAAGCATGACAATTAAATAAATTAAAATTAAAGAAAATAATATTTAATGTTCGAAATTAAACTAAATTAAATTTCCCAAATTAAATAAAAACATGATAAATTAAGTCAAAGCAAATTACTTTATGAAAAAAAAATTAGTAAAGAAATAAAACGAATTAAGTTAAAATACAAGAGAGAAATAGAGAAATAAATAAAAATAAAAAATTACGATAAAAAAATTATAAAAAATAAATGAAATAAGTAAATTAAAACATAAATAAATTATATTAAATTAATTAATTTGAGTTAAACTAAAAAATAAAAATAAAATAAATAAAGAAATAAATTAAAACGATAAACCAAAATAATTGAAAAATAAAGTAAAATTAAATTAAAAAAGGAAAGAAAAGCTGTATATCTTCCATGAAAATGTCAAATTTATTGCAAATTGCCAAATACGAATTCGAAGATTTTCAGCGTAAAAATTTAGATTTTTGACGCAAAAACTAATATCAGAACAAATTGGTCGTATTAGGAATATATGATATTGTCTTTCGATACCGATGATTTTTCAATATCTATATTTATTTGAAGTTACATGTGTAGAATACAAAACTTCACGTTTTTTGATGCTTTTTAGACGAAGCCTTGATTAAAACCTCATTTCTGAAGAGACCAGTGTATGGAAGCTTATATCTTATAGTCGTACCATTTCGATGAGATAAAGTATCAATGCGCAATTCATGGATGTGTAGAATATCAAATTTCACGCATTTCATGCATTTCTTATGAGGTTAATGCACAAAATTTCAAATCTACAAAGTCGTTTGTACATATGTCTACTAAGTTTGGTTAAAATATATTTAAAACTGACGAACAGACGGACATTCTAATCCGATTGATATAAATTTTAGTGGATCTATCTCTTCCCCTTTCTGATACTTGCATATGTTGGACCAAAGTTAATATATCATTTCATGTACATGAATGGTATAACAAAAGTGTTTACGTTCATTGAAATATGGAAATACTACATTAACGAATTCTAATATTTTAATTTTACTTAAATTTTATTACAAAACTATATTCTAATGGTAAGCAAAAGTTAAAAATTAAAAAAAAAAGAAAACATTATACTCAGCACAATTTTTATATAATATTAAATATTACATATGTATGTATATATGTATGTATATATGTATATAATTATCACAATAAAAGAGTAAATACATTTTTCTCTTGACGCAACTTTCTATGAAATCATATTTGTATTATTGATTTCAAGCGATCCATAGAATTTCAACAATATTTTCTTCTGAAATTTTGAAGAGAAAGTAAAATTCGCGATGTCCGACCACTGCGTAATAATTATAAGATCTTTGGTTTTAGCATCCGCCTTCTTGGGTAAACAAAATGTACTTTCATATAATAATATTATTTGAACGAAAATGCTTGAGCGGTTATGTAGCGAATGCACTACATAAATACATGTACATATGTACATACAAAGTACAAGTAGGCAAATATGCTCCAGGCTTTCTAAGCTACTGCTAGGGATGGTATTCAAATAAAATTAAGGCACGCACTGCTAATCTCGTAGCTTTAGTGATTAAAAACACGTGATGAAATTTATGTATTAAATACATTTCGAATGAATTTGTGTTCCAAGTATTTATTTGTAGAAATCCTGCAAAATCTTCATTTACATTGAATTTAAAATTAAATATTATTTTTTAAAGTTATTATAAAATGGTATTTAAGGATTAATGATCTTCCACTGTTATTTTAAATTCCAAACCAAAATCCTTTTAGTTCAGAAATTAATCATTTTTGAATTCCATATTTATAAAATACTCGGATAAAGACTTAATTTATTATTTGCGTCATGTTGGACACGTTTGTACATGAAAATCCCAACAAATCACTAAGTCACTGCTTTTATATTTAATGATGAAACCAAAAAAATGGTTAACCTCCCGACATCGTTGTATAATCAATAAAACAATTTGTCCCAATCAATCCATCTAAGTTTTACCTAATGGCAGTGTCAACAAACCAGTATTCCTTCCGGTAGTATTCATTCAATTATTGGTAACCACTAAAACGCCAACAATACGTAAAAAGGAATCCATGCAAATGATTAGAAAATAATACGGATGGAGCATTATCTTCCTTTTCTGAATTAATATATACCCATCACCATTATTCCAAATATAAGTTAAATCACTCTTGAAGGACGTCCAACACCCCAAAAATCATTAAACTTAATCAAACTTAATCAGAAGACAACCAACCGTTGCATTTACACACAACATAAGCTCGCTCCTTTTAGGCAGATATAAAGTGGGCGATGCAAACTGCTCCTTCCGTGCCGAATACTTATTTGCACTGGTCAAGGTTTTCTACGTTTCACTGCTCTCCGCCTTCTGATACTGATAAGGCGTCAACTTTAATTTGTTTGTGATACCAATAAAAATTCAAAAAAATATTATCTGCCATGCGTTCTTTAACAAGTGAAGCCGGTCTAACCGCGTCAACGCCGAGGCGACTACTAATGGCGATTCTGTTAAGCATAGCGGCAGATGGCCATCCACTTATTCTCTTGGGCTCTCGCGTTTGGCAAAGGTAAACAAGAAATGTCTGCCGCGAATTGTCGATAAAGCAGTATCGCTAATTAATGTGGTGCTCTTTGCAACTCCTTCTAAATGAATGGTTCATTGTTGGTGTGGAATGTTTAAATGTAAGAAATTTTCTGAAACACACTTATTTACGAATACATATCTATATTTTTAGGTGCGTGTGTATATGTGCATTTCAAATTGATTGCATTAGCTCGCCACAAGCAGATATCGAAGCAGATGATAAGGCATTTACTCTCTTCAAGAAGAGAATTCCTTCCTTTCCGCTTTGGTTTTATCTTCGTCGTCTAACTATTGATTCTTAATAGGATGTTGGTTTTAGCATGCTGGGCGTTTTTGGAATTGAAGCTGAATTAGTTCATCGATTAAGAAGAAATTGTCAATCAATAAAGTTTGATTTTCTTATATTGATTACTTACATTCGGGAGTTTAGGGATTGTTACTTATCATATGCACTTCAACATATATAAAAATCGCTTCAGCGGTTACAAAGCTCAAAATATTTATATGTAGATGTATGTACATATATAATTATAATGTGCAAGTGAAATTCTTAATAAACAATGCTGTCAGGGATGTATTACGTCAGTCACATTATTATCACGCGAGCCATTTTATGATACTTGTATAGAATATGTATGGATGTATGAATAAATTTCTATAGAAAATATAATGTTTTTAGAGAAATATCGAAGTGATTTTCATTAAGATCGTAAAATTAAAATAATTTGCAGTTTCCTTTTTAACTTTTGAATCGGAAATTTATTCCATGAAAAAATGCGTGCCGAGATGCTTTCATGCATCGTGCAAGACTATCGCCAAAGTCAACATAATATTGGCTTGCCTTGTAGCAATATGACGCCACAAAGTTAAATGAGAATACATAGTGTTACAAAAAAGTTCAGCAATTTTAATCAAATTGTTCATCTCTAAAATAACAAGAAGTAAGAAGTCATTGTCTTTCAGTACTAAGTGAAAGAAGTATGTATGCACTGTAATCGTATGTACATACATACAATAAGAGTATTCACTTGCTATTCGCCTATTTAAATTTAAGTACATTCGCGAACAATAATAATAAGGATATATACATATGTATATTTAGTGAACATATCTCTCTTTTGAAATCAGTTAACGTAATCAAGGAAGATACTGTTAATTCAGTGATTGTTTTAGGCGATTTTTAATTCTTCCGTGTGTATCAGTGGAATAAATTTTCCACGGTTACATTTGAAATTCACTACTCAAGAGCATCTTGCCAAATGAATTTCTGGAAGAGACAGACTGACCCTAGCCTAAATCAAGTGAATCTATATAAAAATAAGTCTGGCAACATCCTTGATCTAATTTTTGTTGATAATATGTAACTAGCAGCACTAGCAGAGAGAAGCACTCCTCTAGTTAGCACTTAGGATGCTTACCACCTTGCTCTTGGCGTTACCTACGAAACCATATGTGATCACATTTTTAATAACTGATAAAAAGCGAATCGACTTACTCAATTTGATTTTTCGAAAACTAATTTTAACGTCTTAATTATGGTTTTACCAAAATTATTCAATAGTGACAATGAGAATATTGATTAAAAAGCGTCGCGCATTTCAACTTAACTGTATTTAATTCTATATTTGAAAAAATTGTTCCTAAGCGTATTTGTGCCGAGTAAAGAACCTGCTCAAATCGTGGTACACTAAAGATCCTAGAGTTCTAAAAAGAAAAAAAAAAAACCCGACATTTCAAGCTTTATAAAAGTATAAGGCGTGCACTCACATCATTTAAAATACCTCAATTTTGCGACACATGCTGTAATGTTGATTTAAAATCGAAAATGTTGATGCTTATATTTGTGCAAAATTAACGTAGTTTA